>OX235279.1:152401956-152819540 GCA_944472155.2 Trichobilharzia szidati
CTATTCCTGACCTACTAGTTTGACCTATGTAGTTGACCTCACAGTCATTGCAGGGTATTTTGTAAATTATATTATTTTGTCTAATTGGGTCCACTGGGTCCTTTAACCTACAGAGCTTGTCCCTGAGTGAGTTTGTAGGTTTAAATGCCACCCTAATTCCTGCTTTATTTAGAATCCTACGTAGGGTCTCAGATGTCCCCTCTTTATATGGTATAACTGTCGATGACTTATATTCTCTCTTATTTATGTTATCATTACTAGTTCCACAATTATTTTTATTTTTATTTTGTTTCTGGCCTTTAGTTATCTTCCTAATGAATTTTAAAGGATAATTATTCAACACCAACGCTTCTTCTATCTGTTTTATTTCGTCGTTTAGGTCTTTTTTTGTGCTACTTAGTGCTATGGCTCGGTTTGTTAGACACTTAACTAAGCCTGCCTTAACAGTTAACGGATGCGACGAATTAAAATCTAAATATCTATTAGAATGCGTTGGTTTTCTATACACACTAGTGTGAAGTTTACCTTCTTCTATTCGTTTTATTTTACAATCTAGCATAGCCAACTCTCCTTGTTCATCTTCCGATTCAAATGTGAATTTTATCCCCTCTACTAGTGAGTTAATATGTGTCAAGAAGCTAGAGATATGTTCTGTTTTTAACACTGTGAAAGTGTCATCCACATATCTCCACCATATTTTTGGAGTAGGATTAAACGTATTAAGTGCCATATTTTCCCAGCTATCCATAAATATATCTGCTACGATAGGGGATATTGGTGATCCCATTGCTACACCTTCAGTTTGTCTATATATTTTGCCTTGGAATCTAAAGATAGTAGATGTGAGGCATAGCTGAACCCCTAAAATAATTTCTTCAATGGACAGCTTTGTCCTATGATTGAGTTCAGTATCCGCAGTTAGTTCTTTTTTAACTGCTTCTAAGGCCATATTGACTGGTATATTAGTATAAAGACTGGTTATATCAAAACTAACCATTGTTTCATCATTATCTAGTTGTATGTCATTTAGTTTATTTTTCATTTCATATGAATTAGTTAGTCTAGAATTTGAACGATTTCTAATGGGACATAATATTAGAGCTAAATGTTTTGATAATTCATATGTAGGGGTATTTCTAAAATCTACTATTGGTCTTATGGGATAACCTGGCTTATGTATTTTAATAGTACCATACATCCTACTAGCATTATTAGTTTTAGGCATTAAATTAAACCATTTTGACTCACCCAGTGACGGCTTCATTCTGCGTACTAATTCCGCTGTGGATTTTTTAACCTTATTCATTATTGTGTCTACGGGCTTCTTAATTTCCTCATATGGACCTATTTCAATATGTTCATTGACTTTCTTGATGTAGTCAGATTTATCCAAAACTACGGTGGCGTTTCCTTTGTCAGCTTTTGCGATGACAATATTTTTATCCTGTTTTAGATTAATTAAAGCTTCTCTTTCCGACTTTGTCAAGTTTGATTTTGCCTTCTTTTGATTTTTTAGGGTTAATGCACATTGTGCTCGAACCTCTTCTGCTGTTGTTTTATCTATTGAACCTAGTGCTACTTCTATGTTAGGAATGACATCCTCTGGTTTTAATTTATTAACTGTTACGTTGAAATTTAGTCCTTTCTCCAGTACTTTTATCTCACTGGAGCTTAGTTCCCTTGATGAGAGGTTGATCACCCACTTTGTTTTGTCGATCGAGGATGAAGCATTAACATCAATTTCATTTGCTGTGTTCTTTTCTTCAATAAGTTTGTTGAATTTTTTGATTTGTGTGTTTTTTGATTTTCTCAATGCAGATTCTCTAGCTTTTTTGGATGTTTCAAGAATAATTGTATAATCTTTGTCATTGATCATATATTTGAGTTTGTGTTTGACTTTTTCTATTTCATTTCGTAAATTATTTAGTTTCACAGTAACTCGATGTAATTCTTCTCTTAGACATAATCTACTGACATTTTCGGCAGCTGATGTTATTTTACTTGAAGTAATTGGAGTACGTAGACGTAAATATTTCGGAATTATATGATTACATCGGATTTTTAACAGTCGATGTTTAAAAAATCATATAATTCCGAAATATTTACGTCTACGTACTCCAATTACTTCAAGTAAAATAACATCAGCTGCCAAAAATGTCAGTAGATTATGTCTAAGAGAAGAATTACATCGAGTTACTGTGAAACTAAATAATTTACGAAATGAAATAGAAAAAGTCAAACACAAACTCAAATATATGATCAATGACAAAGATTATACAATTATTCTTGAAACATCCAAAAAAGCTAGAGAATCTGCATTGAGAAAATCAAAAAACACACAAATCAAAAAATTCAACAAACTTATTGAAGAAAAGAACACAGCAAATGAAATTGATGTTAATGCTTCATCCTCGATCGACAAAACAAAGTGGGTGATCAACCTCTCATCAAGGGAACTAAGCTCCAGTGAGATAAAAGTACTGGAGAAAGGACTAAATTTCAACGTAACAGTTAATAAATTAAAACCAGAGGATGTCATTCCTAACATAGAAGTAGCACTAGGTTCAATAGATAAAACAACAGCAGAAGAGGTTCGAGCACAATGTGCATTAACCCTAAAAAATCAAAAGAAGGCAAAATCAAACTTGACAAAGTCGGAAAGAGAAGCTTTAATTAATCTAAAACA
The DNA here is from genome assembly GCA_944472155.2 of Trichobilharzia szidati. Classification (NCBI taxonomy): domain Eukaryota; kingdom Metazoa; phylum Platyhelminthes; class Trematoda; order Strigeidida; family Schistosomatidae; genus Trichobilharzia; species Trichobilharzia szidati. Next base: position 152,404,643 of record OX235279.1, read on the forward strand.
GGATAAAAATATTGTCATCGCAAAAGCTGACAAAGGAAACGCCACCGTAGTTTTGGATAAATCTGACTACATCAAGAAAGTCAATGAACATATTGAAATGGGTCCATATGAGGAAATTAAGAAGCCCGTAGACACAATAATGAATAAGGTTAAAAAATCCACAGCGGAATTAGTACGCAGAATGAAGCCGTCACTGGGTGAGTCAAAATGGTTTAATTTAATGCCTAAAACTAATAATGCTAGTAGGATGTATGGTACTATTAAAATACATAAGCCAGGTTATCCCATAAGACCAATAGTAGATTTTAGAAATACCCCTACATATGAATTATCAAAACATTTAGCTCTAATATTATGTCCCATTAGAAATCGTTCAAATTCTAGACTAACTAATTCATATGAAATGAAAAATAAACTAAATGACATACAACTAGATAATGATGAAACAATGGTTAGTTTTGATATAACCAGTCTTTATACTAATATACCAGTCAATATGGCCTTAGAAGCAGTTAAAAAAGAACTAACTGCGGATACTGAACTCAATCATAGGACAAAGCTGTCCATTGAAGAAATTATTTTAGGGGTTCAGCTATGCCTCACATCTACTATCTTTAGATTCCAAGGCAAAATATATAGACAAACTGAAGGTGTAGCAATGGGATCACCAATATCCCCTATCGTAGCAGATATATTTATGGATAGCTGGGAAAATATGGCACTTAATACGTTTAATCCTACTCCAAAAATATGGTGGAGATATGTGGATGACACTTTCACAGTGTTAAAAACAGAACATATCTCTAGCTTCTTGACACATATTAACTCACTAGTAGAGGGGATAAAATTCACATTTGAATCGGAAGATGAACAAGGAGAGTTGGCTATGCTAGATTGTAAAATAAAACGAATAGAAGAAGGTAAACTTCACACTAGTGTGTATAGAAAACCAACGCATTCTAATAGATATTTAGATTTTAATTCGTCGCATCCGTTAACTGTTAAGGCAGGCTTAGTTAAGTGTCTAACAAACCGAGCCATAGCACTAAGTAGCACAAAAAAAGACCTAAACGACGAAATAAAACAGATAGAAGAAGCGTTGGTGTTGAATAATTATCCTTTAAAATTCATTAGGAAGATAACTAAAGGCCAGAAACAAAATAAAAATAAAAATAATTGTGGAACTAGTAATGATAACATAAATAAGAGAGAATATAAGTCATCGACAGTTATACCATATAAAGAGGGGACATCTGAGACCCTACGTAGGATTCTAAATAAAGCAGGAATTAGGGTGGCATTTAAACCTACAAACTCACTCAGGGAAAAGCTCTGTAGGTTAAAGGACCCAGTGGACCCAATTAGACAAAATAATATAATTTACAAAATACCCTGCAATGACTGTGAGGTCAACTACATAGGTCAAACTAGTAGGTCAGGAATAGTCAGATTGTCAGAACATAAGAATTTAGCTAAGATAAGAATGGTTGACCCAGAAAAGATAAGTAATTTAGAAAAAAGCTCGGCAATTGCAATGCATGCATTAACACACAACCACACAATAGGGTGGGAGAGGGTTAAAATTCTAAAAAGTAATCTAGGTAGGTGGAGAGAGAGGTTGATTACTGAATCTTTGTTCATCGAATCTACACCCAACACGTGCAATAGGAATGAATCATCACTAATACCCGAAATATGGAAAATAACACTACCAATCAAATCAAGTGGAAATCAAGTGAAAAATAATGGAACTATATAAATGAATTTAGGAAGTCGTGTGATTACCTTGATATGATTATGAGCAATAAATTGTGCTCGAAACGTCATCAGTAAATATTACTGTATAACACTGTGAGACTCTATCAAAATAAAATTTACCCATAATGTTTCTCGTCAGTTGACTATTTGCAATTAGTTGTTGTTGCCAGTAAAAATTGACTAATGGTTGCCTGCTGAACACCTCCAACACCATTGCTGTGTATGTTCAAGTTGAGGAACACTTGTGACTCTGTTTCAGTAGACTTCTTTGTGCATTATCAGGTTGACAATAATTGTAGTCAATGTCACTTATTGTACTTACTTTAATATAAAAGAATACCACATGGAATGTTAGTTACCCTTTTATTTTTTCATCCCTTCATTTAATGTTCTTTTAAAATATTACAAGAGTCGTTGAGTAATCGATCATAGGAAGTGGATTTTAATATGCATATATCTTAGGTATCTGGGTCTACAAGCTGAAGAAGAAATCTTCAGTGACCTATATAGTGTATAGTACATAGTTTAGTCACATAACTAAAAAAGTGTTGAAGATTGGAATAGTGCACCAGAGAAAGAAGGATAAGTTTAGTTGATTCATTCGATGAGCCAACACATTTTTCGATGCGTATTGCTAGTTCAACTAACGTTGTAATTTTGCAAAAACTCTGGAAGTGATGTAATCAAAATATGTTACTTTCTTATAGAACTAACTGACTAATTGTTTGTTCTTTTTATTGTGTGTATTTGGGACGGAGATTTTGACTTTAATAATGATAATTTTTGTTTAATCCAGTATGCATAAAACTTTAAGGCAATTAGCTCACTTTCCTAGCGGTATTGTAACGGTATAAGACAGATGACTTTGTAGAGGAAGGATTATTTGTAATTTGGTATCTCTCTGTAGCCAAATTATGTACACCTTATCTTCAACACACCGTTTGCACAGATCTTTCGTGTTGTACTACTTCTGGCCATTATATTGTGTTTCGTTTTGTTCCTTTCACTTCTCCCGTGTATCTACGCAACGCTGTATCATTGGTTTCTCTGACATGAAATCTGTCTCCTTGATATTTGATGCTGATGAATCTATCTTCATATATATGCTACTAATAAATCTTATCAGTAGTACACGTCACAGTAATACTTTCAGTCACTTTGAATTTTAGAGTGTTAAATAGGTATGATAAAAACAACATATCTGTTAATATAGTTTCAGTAGTGTTTATTTCTTCTTGCTAATCCCTTTCAACTTTGTATAAACAGGTGTCAGATGTGAATTTTAAAATCTCTGGTATTGGTAAGCTGATTAGACATCGAGAATTCATTATATGGTTAAATAAAGAAATAACATGAGCCTTTTTCATCCTACAACTGATTTATCAATATGTTTGAATACTTCAGGTAATAAACAGATCGTCAACAACTCTTCAATGGTGAGTAAAACATTTTCTTTAAGATTGCAGATGCATCATATACTGCTGGAGAGTGTAAACAGTTGCTAGATCAAGTTACAAACATTCTAGTCAAGCTGATGTCACTTATAAAGTTACCTTTAAGTTTAGTTAAGACGTTTTCCTCAAGTATTGCGCCGTAGTGGTTTAGGCGATTTTGATGTGTGGATTTCACTACGAACAAACATCAGCTGGAGAAGCCTTAACAAGTAGGGAACGTTATACTGGACAGCTGTTTGTCAACTGTAGGTTTAGCTCCCTTATGTCATTTATTTGGTTATTTGCATTCTGTTCTCGTCCAGTTTTGTCCCTAACTTTCTTTAGTTAATATATTAATTGTTCTTCAGGGACTTTCTTACTTTGGAATGCTAAGCTAATAGCTAATAGCTGCGTCGTGGATGCTAACAGTGTCAGTTAAATGGGTGGAATTTACAAAGTAGATTTAGACATACTACAGACATGCTGATAAAAGAACACAAATATCAAGTTAGATCCAGATTAGTACACATAGCCTTTGACTATGAACAGGATTCAAATAATGAAATATTAAGGATTTTCCTTATTGTTTGTTACTTCGATATTTCATCAACCAAAATATTTTCCATCAGTAAGCAAATGCGATTTGTTGACTACATTTTTGTTTCTCCATTTTTTTCAAATCCACACTTAAAATCTGATATTAAAAATAAGTATATATGTGTGTTGCAAATCCATTAGGTAAACACACGTTATTGAATAGTACACTATAGCGAAATATATGTTGCCTGGAGTCAGTTTCCATGTGACCGTGTAGGATAAGTGTAAGTCAGGTATATTGCATGCGTCTTAGAAGACCGTTCTCGATCTGTTTTGTAACTGCTGTCACTCTTCCAGCATTTATTAGGCTAACTGCGAAAAATAACTAGTTGTGACTAGACAGAGTTTCAAATCATGTTTAAGTGTAATATAAGAATTCTTGAGTTCTTAACAAAATAAGCGTATTTCAGTGGTTTTGATACAGTGTTAGCAAACATAGGTTGAGTGATCAATAGATAAGTATTCACTGCTTACATGTCTTAATGAAATATGTAGTGATCTAAAATAGGTAGGTATCTGCAATTAACAGTGTTCTCTGAGCTGGTTGGTTTAGTTGCGGAGCTTTCGTCGTCCTTCTGGACAACATCTTCAGCGCAACATTTAGCATAAATTGAAGATGTTGTCCAGAAGGACGACGAAAGCTCCGCAACTAAACCAAACAGCTCAGAGAACACTGTTAATTGCAAATCATCCATCTGAGCTACAAATCTTCTCTATTATAGGTAGGTATCTATTTACAATAGTTTTCATTGGAAATATGAAGATTTCCGGAATTTTGAGATCGTTGAATTCGACAAAATGATCTGACAAACTACAGTCTATACAGCAGGTTATCTGCATGAAAAAGTGAACGGCGCGTATCACTCGGAACTGTTTACGTTCAGACAAATGCGTTCCTTCCGTGGTCCCATTAATTTTGCCCGAAACTTATATTCCAAGAATTTAGGCTTTTTTTTGAAATCAAAGTTAAATACAACAAGTAATTCGAAATAATTATGGTGAAATACATTTGTGAAAATATTTTAGATATTTGTAAGAGAAATAAATGCATTTCCGATGACTTTGTGAAAGTCTGAGGCTATATTAATATATATACATATATAATATATATATATACTCGTTATCTGATTGCCGTCTTCTCAGCATGGGTGCACACAGGGAATGTTTTTTCTGTATTCTTTCCGCTTCTATTGTTCATCTTTATGTTTCTGCATTTAACGACTATCACTACTAGTGCCAGATGTTCTCTTTTAGCTCGTTTTCCACTTCTAAAAGTGAATAATAATTATGATGAAGGGTACTTCAAAATTTCTAGTTATATGCTTTCAATCATACGGAAAGTTGAGAAACATTCAGCATGACTGTAGTTTAATGTGTTTTTTTCTTTTTCAAATTCATTTCTCAAATTCTATAATGTTTCTTTTTTATGTTATGTTATTTTATTTTTAATAAAATTCTGTCAGCTCATTCATTTATTAACATATGAGAAATGGACAATTTATGATAAAGCAAAATGAGTTTTGAGTGTAATTCTACTCAGTTGCTCTTATTTTTCCTAATTAAATTGTTACAAGTTATACAAACACTGAGTTGTACACCACATTCTGTTGAATAACAATGCATCAGTGTGGTGGTGCTATATAAGCTTGATAAATGGATATGAATATGAATTAAATGAAAAGTATTTAATGATTTTCAAGGTAACTTCATCTGCATATATATTGAATAAATTCCCTTAGTTAGAACTAAAATAAGACTGTATAGGTAAATAATGTTAATGTAAATCAGATGCAGTATTGTGACAAATGCTGTAAATTCCATTCTGTATTATAAGTACTGTTTTTGGAATAAAGTAGATTATTATTGTTACTATTATTATTATTCATTGGTTGAAGGATTTCATCGTGAGCTGACATCGGTCAGAGAACCGCTGGAAAACCGGCAGGTAGTACTAGATAGCTGTTTTTTCCATCTTAATTTGGGATTCTCCATCAGCACCCACCCACCATAGGGGTTCGAACTCAAGACCTTCGAGTTACAAAATGAGCTCTTAGGCCATTAAGCCATTAGAACCCGATCCAATGACCAGCCAACCCATGAATTCCAACTTCTGCCAATTCATGACATAGCGCGACCACTTAACAATTTCCAGTACCATCAGGTTTTCCAATGGTTGTCTAACTGATGTCATGTCATGATGAAATCCTCCAACCAATCAAACAAAATCCCTACAAAACCAATACTTGAAAAATGTCAATCTCAATTTAGATCTTACACAGGCTTTATTCTAATGAACATAGCTTTACATATGTATGACACAATAAGCAACAACGGTAATCTCTGAGTACAAGATAAATGTTGAACGTTTTTAATTATACTGGTATTAATAAAGGTTATTACCATAATAATATATCGACGCTAAGGAAAGTACGAATATTTGATACAGGAAGTGATAAGAATAATGAAGATAGCATTATAATCTAAGTTTTTCCTTAATTAATTAGGATATTAAGACACTAGACGTTAAGTAATAATGCAAATGAATTGCATAGATAATCAGGATTTAAACGGTTAACGAATAAGATGGATTTGTTTTTTGAAATTACCTAGGCTGCGGGAGAGACAAGGCAGAACTAAGTCCCATTTTTTTTCCGGGCTACTGTTATTTTCTAGAAATTCCTATTCTTTCAGCTATGTATGAAGGCAATTCTTGGTTTCTGTCTAATTCAATTTAAATTTTCCCGTTGACTGGTTGGACGGAAATGTTCGGAGTCTGTTGACATGTTGGCTCGTTGTGTTGATGCTTCTATGATGTCTGAGGATTCAACCTGATGTAATTGGTGTAGTCCAGGATGAGCATTTTCCCTTATTTGGGACTCGTCAAAATGAATTAGATAATAACTGGCACCCGTTGCACAATAGGTTGTTCTCGTAGCCCAAGTGGTCTAGTGGACAACACTTTGGCGTTTGAATCAATGAGTACTGTGTTCAAACCTCAGTGGGAACACGATCACTCCATGAGCGATACAGATACATCTGGATGACGATTCACAAAAGGGACGAAATGAGCATTCTGGATTCCACTGCTAGTCACTATCCACCTTTATTCTAAGCTCCGCTTGAAAGTTTCGGTAAATGTGGTAAATAATTATAAAAAGGGGCTTTCTTTGTCTCTTTGACGACCTCTACCAATCACATACAAGTTTTTTATTGGTTTTCTTTTTGAAAACTCGTCTGTTAAATAACCAAGACATACACTGTATACATAGCTTTCACCCCAGTAGAAACAAAATTTGTAGATGCAAATTAAAGTGGCACAGCCAGGTAACTAATCCTTTACCCAAGCAGTAGTGGTCGTTCGTCTGGGATAAGATTGAGGCTTTGGAACTCCATAGACTGCTTTCGCCCTGAAATGAAGCTTTATGAACAACTGTTTGTATTTAAATGTAATTGGTTTCATTTTATTGTACACTTTGTTCACTTGGCTCCTAATAAATCTGTTAGCGTAAGCTATATCATAAATACTCACCTCAGAAAATATTAGTATTGATAAAGGATGTGTGATGTTAGGAAATTATAAGTTATCTCAGAAAAATACTTTTCACTTGTAGTGATAATTTGTCGGTAGTGATAAACTGTCTGACTGACTAATTAAATTCGATTAGGAGTTTATTTATGGTTAGAGATGATGAGTGATCAGGAAAGTAAAAACAGACAAATGGTGAGTTACCGTCAACTGTTCACACCAAGAAGATAACAAGTAAAGCATATATGAAGTGTACATGTTTTGAGTACTTGGTATTCGATGAATTCCAGTTTTTAAACACTAAATTCTTGTTCTCTAAGCATCATTTAAGGAATCCAATGTGTCTGTTTTGTTAGGTTTTCTTTTTATAAGTCTGCATAGAAAATCTTTTTCACAATGATGTACGAAAGTCTCCTGGTATTAGCGGTCGAATTTTGTTAAGTGGTTAGAAAAGGTGACAAGATTACGACTGATATTTCTGTGGTAATCCATACTTGTTATGCATTAATTAGTTTTTCAATATCTTCATTAATGCAGCCTACTGTCATGATTTTTGTCACACGTTGTTATGAACCAGGTAGCAGGTATAACTGGATTAACTTTTTCTGAAATGGACTACTTCTTTACCTCTAGAGTTGCAAGCCATATAAAAACACTAATATGTTACGAAGACTAACATAAGATGAAATATTCTCGAAGTCTAAAGAAAAAGTCATTTAAGGTTTCGCATAAATTTCATGCTAGTAAGTTCCACAAAGAGGCTTCATTGGATATATGAATGGGAATATTACTTAGTTTACACTTCTAAGGCTTTAAGTAAATCAGGTGATTCGCCACTAATCTTCAATGTCGTGTATTTCAGTTCTTCCGTAAAAGACTAGATATATTAGATGGTTGAGGACAATCGACAGAAAGCCTTGGACCTAGGTTTCGTGCTAGTTGGCACTCACCAGTCAGCAAGGCGTATCCGCAACCTTGAAGCAACTCATTTCCCTTCTGATACACTGAAATATCAGTGACAAAAACCAGTATCATCGTGTTTTAATTTCACTCGTTTCACTAACCATCCTCTTTCCCTCCGTGGTAGATATATTTAGATTTTCTCAACTTTAAATAACTCAGCACAATAATCTGCGGATTGTACTGCCAAATTCTAATATTTTTTAGTCAGTTTCATCCAAGATTTGTCGTAAAGTGAATGGAGTAAGCTGTCATTTATAGTTTCCCGCTTAACTTCCAGGCGAACTGACATCAACTAGAAAAGCGTTGTTTATTAGATACATCACATAGTAAAATAACAACAGTAATATTTAGTGGATGACGTTTCTAACACAATTTATCATTCATATGGTATGATTCGGAACAAAAAACTGTGTTATAAACATCATTCAGTAAAAATAATAGAATAGCGTTGGAATAAGAAATTGTTCCGTTTGAATTTCGTTATATTTCAGCAAGGTACACTCGATTTTCTGCTGTAGATCTAGTTTAAAGAAGCAGAATCAAATAAAAGTTCGCTTCGGGGAAACAAGTGCGGTTAACTCTAATCAGTTCGACCGTATTAACACATAACTAAAATATTCCATTCACTTTTTGGTAAGAAGTTGGCATATGCATGGAAGTGTGCAATAGCAATCTGGCGCTGAATAGTGACCAGGTTCGTGTTTTCTGAATCACAGATTAAACTAAATCACATTTCATATTGCAATATCCGTTAATTTTTTTAACTGGGGTGTTATATGGTGCTCTCCGTAATTCACTATTGAAGGTCATTTGGTCAGAAAGTTTTGCACTGTAGTCACATCTTAAACGGCTCAGAAATCTCATGGTTTTGATAATAAATGCCATCGATTGACTTATCCTCCTTAACCAACACAAAAACATTAAAGTTATCTGGAGAGCAGTTTACTAGAGCATGAGCAGCGGATGATTATAATATGCAAAGTTACTTCAGATTTTGAAAATATTTTTATCAATCAACTGGTAAGATAATTATTATCGCGTTGTATTCTTTTTCAAGGATCTTTCTCTACAAGCTGTTCTACTAAAAATCTAAACATCTATCCTTAAATATGAATAAATGCGAAAATGGTGCAACTAGTTACATTTAAAGCTTTTTCTGATATATATATATATATGTCACGATCAAATGCGATTGTATCTCTCTTTCTGTTCAAAACAGAGGATAGCATGCCTTTTAAAAAAATAATTGATTAAACATTCGAATTGAGATGATTTTAAGAGTTGAAGAAACTAGACTGTGTTAATCTAATCGAATATATATTCCACTTGGATAGGTTTCTTATGAATAACCCTATGCCTAGTGTATAGGGCTTGAAAATTCGGTTTCTACTCAAGTAATATTTAAAGTCATAAGAAAGAGACGTAAACAGCGAAGAAAATTTTTATGTCGAAATGGGCATATTTCGTTCATAATATTTTGGTGATTGTGAGTTTTCCAACAGTTCTGGAGGAGAAAAATTGAACCTACTTGTGAAGTTGATAATTGTGGAGAAGAATAAGAAATCAGGGGATGAACAGGATAGTCTCATAGAATAAGTAGTAAAAAGAAATGCAGTTTAAGGTGAAAGAGAAGCTGTGTGGTATACAACCACTCATCACAACCGGTATTGCTTGCTGGACAACCAAATCGAGGTGTTCTAAAGCCCCGGACATCCGTTTCGCCCGTTCGGGGCTGTGGTCATCAATGGTGTACCCTGTTTGACCCAGCTTAAAGAGCCGAATCAGCTAAAACCAACTGATTTCTGGCTAGCTACTTGGGCGAACTCGTTTCACCATAAATCAAATCCACAATTTGTAGTTTAGTTCGCAATCTTGCAGGTCGTTTCTCAATTTGCACAGTTCGAGGTGATTATTTTGCTATAGTTTGATTTGGAAATAGAGATAATTCAGTTAACAATATGTGACTTGCTTGATACCATCAATTTTTTTTCCATCACGTTCCCCAGTGGAACATAGGGTTTCAAGCTAGTGGCTTGAAGTTTCTGTAGCAGTGTTTATTTTACAGGATGGGGTTGCTAGCCTCATGCCCAACCTTTACTCTTCACCAGCACTATTTCTGGCTTATCGAGGTAAAGGAGCGCGTCGGCCGGGGATCGAACCCCGGACCATGTTCATGGTCGGTGAGCGTCGTAACCGCTATGCCACCGACGCCGATACCATCAATAGTAACCAGAAAATCAAATGTACATGCATAAAACTATATATACTATATACTGATTCAGTTCACCTTGGTTTCAGTTATCCTGAGCTCTTTACGCCTTTTTTTAAATAGTAGAAGAAGAAAGCGACTGAGTATTCGTCAGCCCATCCATTTCAAAGAATAACATACTCTGCTGTTCATTCGTGTACTCTTCATCCAAAAACACTTATAAAGAAAAACAAGGGTCTGATAGACTGAACAGTAATCAGGTGTTTTTGAATGCGACCCAAATTATCGATTTTCAGAACAAAGACTTTAATCTACATTTTACCCAATGTAACGATGCTTAAAAATAAGTTTTTCAAAATTTCTTTAAAAATAAGTTTGTTTTTCTTTCTTGCAACAATATAAACCTAGACAGTCTTTCATATTGATTTTCTTCATGTTTGGAAAAAAGAAGACTAAACCAATTAATGGATTGATTTTACTGTAGATATTTGAGCAGCTTCATCAACATAAAATCCACGAAGAAATTTATTGACTACCACTTGTAATCTACAGGTGTTAATTTATGTCCAGAGTGAAGTCAGTGCGCTTAATGACAATGGAACTAAAATACTGGTAGTGAATGAAAATGGAAGCATCCATTGCGAGTTCTTCTCTTTTTTTCGTTCTCTTTTCTTTCCGAGTGGAGCATGGGGTTTCGAGACTAATAGCTTCAGTAGTGCTGGCATTGTTTTTTTACGGAATGAAGTCAATAAACTCACGACTAAACTTATCTCTCCTACAGACTTATTATTAGCTACTAAACTAGGCAAGGCTTAGGAGCACCTAGGCCAGGAATCAAACCCACTGAGAAAATTCATGCTTCCATAGGCTTCAAACCAGTATCTTGCAGTGCTCCACTACATTAGCTATGAGACGCTGGCTCGGCGAGCCCATGGGGTTGGACTGAACCGCCTGAATGAGAGTCTGGAATCCTAACGCCTAGACGCAATTTGTTTGTGTTATAAAATATTCAGTCACAGTTAACATTGCCCAGCACACACTTAATGCTATCCGGAAATATTATTTGTTTTCAATTAGATCTCATCAGGCTTAACTCTAATATATATAAGTTTACAAATAAAATTCAAATATAAACCAATCATGGTGCTTTGTCTATAGGATAATACGATGGTGAATATAAATTGTGCAATTAGTCATAATAGTAGTAATGATAATAATAATTATAGTAATAATAGAAATGTTCTTATCAATAATAAGGATGAAAAAGTGAGGCAATCTGTGATAACACGAATAATGAAAAACAGCATGATTAAACAAACAACTGTTCAGGTGGAAGTAGTCGATAAAGGCTAGTAAAAACAAATGAACCGATTAAGTAATGTTAGATTGTAAGGGAAGGAAAGGAAACACGTTTATAATGAAGATGTGATAAGATTAAGGGATGATAAGAAAGGGGATGAAAATACAAACAAAGGGTGGTGTAGAAGTTATTAGTTGGTTACGTTTTAATAGGCCAAGGAAGGGATAAAGGCTGTACGAACTTTTTTTGAATACATAATTTAGGTTTAATAGTTCGAATGCCTATTGCCTAAGCTGTGTGCAGTAGACGAATACGAAGTCTATTGGAAAGATTCGGTGGGATACGATGAATCACTTTGAAGGCTCTCGTTTTCTCGATTACATGGCCACTATCAATTAAGTGTGACAAAATTGAGCTACGGATTGTTTTTGTCTGTCCTTTGCCAAACCACGATGGGAGATGTTCACTAACACGTTGGCTAAGCTGTCTAGTAGTACGCCCAATATAACTGTCACCGCAGGTGCAGTTGAATTGATAAATACACATAGATGTGGCAAAACTATCAAGTTTATCCTTCGTTTGCGTCCCAATCATTCGTCGGCTAGAGAATGACAAACATAGGTGTGCTGCATAAAATGTTCTTCGTATACTCCTTGAAAGTCTCTGGAATAGAATCTCACTTGATAAGTCACCATTAAATTGTAACTTAATAAATAGAGGTTTCTTACGTGCAGTCAGAGTCATATGGTTTCCAAAGGGACCAAGATATGCTACAAAGATGTTGTGACAATCATGTGATGTTTGTTTATTGAGCATGGTCTGTTAATACTTTTATATAAGTTTAATTTCCCGTTGAAATTCCCTTCGTCCGTCAGTTATCAAGTAAAATCTAACGTCTCGTTTTAAATATGGAATGCAAGACGGTATTTTCTTACAATCTACTTAAATTATTTCAGATACGAAATTACCGTTGATACGGTTTGATGAATACTTTTCTCTTTTTCCCGTTGGTTATTGATTTACTCGATTGATTTTCGATTGAGAATGCATTTATTTATCGTCTTCATGAATTATTCAATCGTAGTCAGCTTGAAAACAGTCTTCAGTACTGCCTTCTCTTTGTTATACTTCATGCAATTAAATCGTGTCTTTTGAAATCAGTCGAGTGGAATAACTTCCAGGAAACAACAGTCGTGGAAATAAAACTCAACTTTCAATAATGGAAATTAAGTTTATTTAAAAATGATGCTTTATTTGAGGGTGAATAAATGTCATTATTGCTATACTACACGTATAAATCACTTAATGTAGTGTCTTGACTGATATAGGAGGCTGTACCATTAATGTTAGGTAATTGGCAGAGAGTGCTTAAATTAGGTTTTGTGATTATTTTTTGTACTCATTATAGGAAGACGAATTTGGAAATGCTAAGGAACCCTCTTCACACTGAGCTATTCATGTCTGAGGTAAAAGTTAAGCCAGCACCATTAACAACTAAACGTATGACAATGATTATTTCCAGTTGACCAATCAATTACCTTAGCACCAAGTGATTCCAGTTCGAGTCTTAGGATGTACGTCAGTTCTTTCAAGATTTCAAATACGCCATGCTGACGAACCCCAGGTTCAGGATTTCGTGTTCATTGCTTCTAATCATCTGATATTAATTCAAAAAGTACACCCCAGTGAAGAGTCACCTAGATTGGTGACCACACTGCAAGCCAAGTAAATGAATTCCATTAGCCCATTTACAGATTGGACTATTGACACTGGTTACTGCGCAGTGACCAATCAACATCAAGCTCTGCCAACAAAATGCGTAGCCCACGGAGTAACGATACTAAGAGATCCGACGCAAACGAAGTTACAAACAGAAAATTCAGATTTTAAAGAATTTAGTTGGAATGTCTAGTTACGGCTCCTAACAAACGAAGTCTGTCTATTCGACGTCGACTTTGAATTCATCACTTGAGCTCCTCTCTTTCTCTTCTCTCTCTCTCTCCATTTCACCACTTTGCTTTCCGAGTGGGACATATGGGTTTTAAACATCGAGCGTTGAAGTTTCAGTGGCAGTGATGCTATTTTCTCACGGGTTGGGGTTTCTAGCCTTACACCCGCCCTTCCGTCTTTACTGAGCTTACTGTCGGCTAAGCAAGGATTAGAGGTGTGTCAGCCGGGAATCAAACTCCGGACCACGTGCATTGTTGGCGATGGTAGTTTGAATTTCTCCAAAACCTAAGCTTTCATCTTAGCTCTTTCTTCAATAAGCATTACATAAATGTTAATCTAGTAATCTCAAATTGTTTTACTTAGTCCAACCAACGACTACTACACTCTGTTTTTTGGGAGCGCTTTTGAGTTACTGATGAAATTATTAATTACTTGTTCAGTAGTTGTAAAAACTTAAATAAATACCTTATTACATCTCATAATTAATACTGCTGACACAACTAATATGCTCCACTGGTTAGTGCCATTTTTTCCCTATCTCTCTCTCTCTCTTTGTTCCTCGAACTTCCGTATGCTGGTACGTGCTTAATTTCTGCACTTTTATTAGAAGAAATTTAACTTTTGAACTGGTTGATTTGTTTGGAACGCTATTCATTGTAAAACAAGCTAATAGATTTTATTATTTTGATTAGAATAAGAAAAGAAAAAGAAGTAGGTATTTAAATTTTAAATATTTTTTTTATGAAAATGTCTTTATTTTCATACAAAAGACACGCTTGTGTTGATGTAATGAAGTGTCTATAGATCAAAGTGTTAAATGTTATATATGGAAAATGACAGTATTCCTTTTTTAAGACAATAAACATGGGTGAGTACACGTTGACACGCATTCATGCACACACGAATGTACGCATGTACATACGCACAAGAGAAACACATTAAAATAGTTTTTTCTTTCAACTTTACATTGACAAGTCGTGTCTATAAGTATTTAGTGGTTCTATGATTATATATATATATATATATATATATATATATATATATATTATATATATGAATATATATATACATATTAGTGTCAGTGTGGTTACTGTAATTCTGTGTACATTTATACAGGGAGTGTGTTTGTTGTCTGTCTTCCCCTTAGTTAAGTGATTTATCTATATCCAAGTTAAAATGATTCATGTTACATTGACAATTTTCTTTTGATTTTGCCGCAAATTCTTTTTGCTAATTTCTTCTGATTAAAAATTATTTGGATAAAAAAAGCCCACTCACTGTCTATTTATTATTGATACAGACAGATGGTATGCGTTAACAAGACTTCTGACAAATCAAAAACGGTTCTCTCAGTGATGATTACGTTTTTTTGATGTGTTTGTTTCGTTTGCGAACACGAACACTGTGTTTATTTGTTCCTAGAATGTATCTTATTTAGTTAAATGGAATGAAGCTGATAGGCGCTTGAAACGAGTTACTTGCCTAGTTAGTTGTATTAGCGGTAAATGTGGTTTATTGTAATTATTGTGATAACTTATCGCGCAACACGCATAGTAATCCAACAGTGTCTTGCACGAACAAGCTTTTCTCTAATACATGTTTTATTGTATGATTGCTTTTGTACTTTATTGTATTGTGAGAGCGTTGTGTCTACAAGCATTCCACATTCTCTTTGAGAAGAGACTTAATGTGAATCACGGAAACATTATTGGCGGAAAAGGAACCTTTGGGCCTCCGTCTTTCTCCGATTCACTGACACTAAAGGTCATCAATGGTTTCACTCATATCAATTTATAGTACACAGCATCACGGTATTTCGCCTACTCTCTTGATTGTCATTTAAAACATAAAGCGCATGGCATATTTTGATCTGGACCAAATCATTCTGGGTTCGCTGCTGTTAAAGTTAGCCAAAAAACTAGTGAAGAGACCGGTGGTCTCACTAGCAAGTACTGCTGTTTTACGTCACGTTAATCAGCAGGATATCTTATCATGTTGAGATAGTAACTGTACACTGTGTTGCATAGTTAAGTGTGAATCAGTTTATACTTCTGTAAATGGTTATTTGACAACTGGCTTTTCCCATTATACCTAAAGCCACATCCATGCATTACTTCACAATTGGCAGGGATTGAAATTAGCGTACACCATATCGTAGTCGTTCTGACTTGTTAATTTGACTTTTCCTTATATGGCGTTTTCTTCCAATGTGTCCATGGTGTACTCATCATACATTCTGTCTTTACTTACAAAATTATCCAACAGCTTACATGAAGATGCCTTTTCTCAACAGGACAACTTAAGACTTAACAGACTGCTGCACAGTTCACAGCATCAACGGATCTTTGTAACATGCTGTGTGTATAGATCTGAATTTCAAAATGATAGAAGAAACGCATATTCTTATGCTTTCTGCTTGCACAGTGTAACACTGATCATTCAAGTATGTCAAGAAATTATTATGCTTAGTCAAGTAGAATTGAATCAATGTTTTCATTATGTATTTCATCATATTACTTTTGTGATAAACTTGATTTGTTTCGTTGGACAATATCCCTAGACTGAACTGCATAAAAACATAAGTGGGCTTTAGTATTTTCTCACCAAGAGAACACCTTAAAAAACATCATGATCACCTTGATTTTGATTAATTATCTTAGCAGTTGATATGCTTCGTTGATTTTCCATGCATATTGAATATTGAATTTTGATAATTGATTTGGCTATGTAATGCTTTTTTATTGAGCCCAGATGGTTGCGTTTTCTATTTATTTAGGTCATATGTAAAATAAATATTTTGAATATAATGTCGCACAGTATTCCTTGGTTCTGTAAATAAAATTTTAAAACTGCCCTATACTTATGTGAACTTTGTTGTTTTTATAGTGTGGGTATTGATTAATTGTTTACGTAGTTTAGAGTAGAAGCAGTAACCACTTGGAATGATGTAATGATATATTCTTTATTTGGTAAATATGTGATTCAGAATTCTCAGCTCCTTATGTTTACATGAACTATGATTATTCGTCCCTGAGTTAGTGAAAAAATATTCACATGAATATTTATTTTATTTTGTGACGAATTTTTAGTGATACCTTGTCATTTCTGTTGAGACTAAGGTGTTTCACACGCATCTTACGGTATGAATAATTGCTCCATTAGAGTTATTCTCATGTTATTGAGTTCCCTAAATTGGATGGTCTAATTGAGACGCCTTCATGATCTTTCTAGACAATGGTCACACTGCAAACTTGACTGATTGCAAATTCAGTCTGCACCAACCTCAGGAAATAGACTCATGATACTGATTACTTACTATTTAGTGTCCAATCGAAGATGATATATTCAGCATTGCGTTGAAGATGAATTCTCTGATCATGAACTTCAATGTGATTTGTTTTCTCCGGAGTGTTGAGTTCCTTTCATTACATTTCATGATTTATCTGGTTTACATTCACCAGCTGTAATTGCACCTGCGTTTTTCATCATTCTTTGTTCTATATGTTAAAAAGAAATACTAGGCTTCGGAACTTCTTGAAAGTTTCTTCTCTCATAGACCTGTTATAGTGATTCTTCGGACAAGTTTTTTTGTTAACAATAATCTCTATAAATGTGCTTGCTGAAATGCTTAAGATTTGATTGAAGAAATTAGAAAATATTTGTCTGTAAACAAAATCTGTTCTTGGTAATTAAAATAACGTTCACGATAATTCGAACCATCATTCTGTCGCTTACTTTTTGTTACGAGCCATTAAGTTTTGCAACTATGTAACTTTATGGGTTAGAGATGCATACATCTCCATTTTTGAAATAATCTAAGAGATCTGTAGATCAGAATGAGAAAGGAGATTGTTTGGTCTTCTTCTGAGCTTCAAATTATTTGTGGTGTATTTGTTTGTGGCATATATATTTAGTGCTTAGTGGTAGAATGTTTTCGTCGAAATATACATAAGGAGGAGATTTATTCTTGACATGTGAAGATATGAGGATTTTTTGTGACCGGATAGCCTCAACTCACTGCCCATAGCATAATTGTATGAGATAGTTTCCATGGCTAAAATGATCCATGTAAATTGTTATTATAGAAGCCACTTGTTTATGTAAGTGAAATTGATTTAACAAATTATTTTGATGAAAAAGTGTAAGGTGCTATAAACATACGGGTTGTTATTTGGTTGCAGGTAATCACTGGAAAACCTTTGATCAATTGCACTTGTCAACAAGTCTTATCTGCACGCTTGAAAAAACGCATGTCTCCTTGAGGTCACTCAGTGCTGCTGTCCAAGGTATCAGCACTCAGTTTTATAGGCCTGTTGTGGAATTCAGCACTACCACTTACGAAATTCCTTATTCCCCAGTGGCTTCATAATATTAATATTTAAGTCCCACTGAAGGTCAGTAACAGACTACTTACTGATTGCCTCCAACCACCTAACATCAATTCAAAGTGCCCTTAGATGAGATCATATTGCAAACTTGGTTGATAAGATTCAGAAATCACCAAAACTCAGTACTAGATTCATGGCACTAGTTAATCCTAATAGGCCAGTCAGCCTAAATTACTGCTCGCTACTGTACATAAATACTTTCATTTATTTATTCTCCTTGTTGTTTATGTTGATGTGATTGAATTAACCCATCTTTTTTACATACAAACCTCCTAAAAGAAATATTATAGTATATGTTTACAATAACTTCTTATGATATTAAATCTGGTGGTCGCTAACAATGTAGTCTACATTTGGCAGAGAATTAGGCTGAAAAAGAATTATTGAAAGTCAAACCAAAACCATGAAGTCTCTGACAGTTGTTTTGAGCCAGGTAAGGTGGTATAGACCGTCTGGTTGAGGTCTTCGGGGGTAACAAGGTTCACTGGATGGAGACAATTGGTGGTATGGCTTAAAGTCGTTCTCAGTTGCGGAGATGCATTCACTCTTTCTTTGACCCCCCATATCCACTAACCCTTAAGATTTTTCTATGTTACTAATCTTTATCCCTGACATTTCTGCTCATTGTAGTTCTTTTGAATCTATTTTTCTTTCTTTATGTTTTACATGGAGTGTGGCAACTTGAATTGCTGCACTTGAGTGCAAAGTTCTGTGTTGAAACTCAGTCAGTCAGCCAGTTGTGACTGAGTGTGTTCGGTTCTAAGTGTTATTTTTCAGCTGTAGTAAACAGAACACTTTAAAATGCTGCACGTTTTATATTTCGTACATCATAAGAGGACCGCTGAATGAGAAACTGCCTATAACCATTTATTGATTAGTAAATATGCCTTCTCACTTGCTTTTTAACAATAACACATATCGTATCATCCACTCATAATGTCCAACAGAATGACAATTATCAGGACTTTTTTTCTAACATATCCCTCCAGTAGATTTCATTGCTTGTTTGAATTACTTACTAGTAGCCGAGTATGAACAAAGAGTACCTTGTTTCAATCCTAAAATCTCTCTTTCCTTTTCACAACTGTTTTTCCTATGCCTATTGATTTCTTTTTTTTATTTGCATAAAAATGTTCTCATTTTGTTAGAATAATAACGACAATAAACAAACAAAAAATAACAATAACAACACGAAAAGAAAAGTAAGGTGTTGAATAATGAAATTGATTTATCTGTTGCAATAAACAAGTTGTTTATTTTTTTTTAAGTACTTCAGGTCAAGTGGTAGTTGTGAATATGCATGAACATCACTGAAATTCTCTAGTGTTCTTAAATTGTCTATATCTGGCACATAGTAACAATAGCGCCTGCGATGGGATGCGCGTTAAGTGCTTATCATGAGTTTATATATGTATATATATATATATGTATTCAGGTAGTTACCTGGGGTTCTAGTGGGGAGCCGTGACAGAAGGTTAAAGGTGAGGCAGTAACTCATCAAACAAGACGTTGCTAAGTGCTCGCACTATGTCATGAATTGGTAGAAGTTAGAATTCATGCACTGGCTAGCCATTGGATTGGGTCCCAGTGGCTTAATGCTCTATGTGCTCACCTTGTAACTAGAAGGTCCTGGGTTCGAACCCCTATGGTGGATGATTGCCTATGAAGAGTCCCAAAGTAGGACGAAACAGCTGTCCAGAACCCCAGGTTTTCTAGTGGTTGTCCGATCGACATCAACTCATGATAAGATCCTCCATCCAATCAAACTAAGTCCCTACAAAACCAATAAAGTGTATATATATATATATATATATATATATATATATATATATATATATATATATGAAAATCCCGTGATCCATTTATTGAATACTTAATTTGAAGTATGAAGTTAATCAATCAGTTGGTTCCTTCCTCTGCTAGATGAGACTGAGTGTATTTATTTGAGAACCAGCGTGCTGCTTATCTGAAGCATCTGTATCCTAAGTAACGTCAAGCCATAAAGCTACCTCACCTTCCATAACAGAAGGTAAATATATTTTCTAGGTAAAAATGAAATGCACCTTGAAACTGAGAATATCTCTAGGCATTCAACAATTGGCTTACTGCAGAATGGTCTTCCTTGGGTTTCGGTGAAAAATCTTGAACTGTCAAGTCAATCGGCTAAGTAGCGTATGAGGAAGGGTAATTAACAGTGACAGTGGTTGACCGTGGGGTTATACTGAAGACTGACAGATGCTAGAAACTATGCGTCATTGGAATGAATATTAGAGAACTTTATTTGATGTAGTTCACTTTAACACAGTATCAGTGACTGGATGACGTTCATTGCTCATAATCATATCATGTAATAGGCATGACTTCTGGAATGGAATCTTATAGAATCTTTTGGTGATATTATTATTAAAATTAAGATAAAATAGAAACCTCTGTTTAATGTTGGACCATGAATTGATATCAGTTAGCGAACCACTGGAAACCAGGGGGCACTGGACAACTGTTTCACCCTAGTGTGGGACTCATTATCAGTGCACACCCGCTGGATTTTCGCCCAAGGACCTTGTAGTTAAAGGTCAAGCTCGTAGATCATTCAGCCACTGGGACCCGATTCAACTGCCAGTCCATGAATTCTAACTTCTACCAATTTGTGATGTATGTTTAGCGTAACCGCCAGCCAATGTCATGGGCGAGTGGCTGTCCTCTTCCCTGAAACAAATAGAATCTCTACAAACCAATTCTTGAAAATTAATCTGATGCTCATTAGTGACTTGCTACAGGAAAAAGTTGCCTGAAGTTCTATTTAGAAGTCGTGACCAGTGTGGTTCATCCAGTCGGGAGTGCGGATGGAGTTCCCGCCGATGACATTGGTTGGTGGTTGTGCTAAAATCATGAATTGGTAGAAGTTAAAATTCATGGGCTGGCCATAGAATCGGGTCCCAGTGGCTCAATAGTATACGAGCCAGGTTTCCTTGTAACCGGAAGGTCCTGGGTTGAAAAAACCAATTCTTGAGAAACCTCTGTGTTGATCTTCCATCTGCTAGACAGTTTCTATTTATTTGCAAACAAAATTTCACTGTCTTATTTCTTCCATCAAAAAAAATAAGAAAATTATCTCTTCACCAGACAAATTACCAAAGCCACTAGATAATAGACCAGACACTCAATTATCCTTGATATGTTTCGAACATCATGACAAATTTGTTCATCATTTTTGTTTCAACCAAAAACTGTTTTAAAATATAATCAAGAGACAATCACACATGGTGTTACAGGTTGCTTCTTTTTCTGAAATTTAAATGAAGCACACATCACATCGTCATGATGTCTGTGTCTTTGTGTGTGTGTGACCAGTTCATTCAACAGTCTAAGTCCCTGTAATGATGAATACATTTAATGCCTCAACGATATTTATCACTAATATTCAAGCGATAGTAAATCGATTAGTAGAAAGGAAAAAAAACAAAAATTTGACGTTTAAATTGATACCTTCATACAAATGACAGTTCACAATATATGACAGGTGTATTATCGAACCAATCCTCTACCCTGGATCTCGTTACCAGTTTATTTTTTTTTTGTCAAAGAAATAAACGTTACTTTCCTATCTTTTTTCTGTCTGGCTATCACGTATTCTGATTTTCTTTTTTTCTTCTTGTTCATTATTTGAACTGTCTATCCCAATTACATTGAAAATGACAAATAAATAATAATAATAATGCAGTATTGATTTCTTATGTTGTCATTTCTTCCTTAGACCCCACCCCTGAGAGGCTGCTTTTTTATTTTTGTAAAGCGTGAATAGGAAGAGCTTTTGTGCACTAAATAAAATAAAATAAAACGGATCATACGTTTTCGCTATATATATTATACTTTTTTGTGTTACTGAATACATAAAGCATCAACAGTTACAAAAAGAAAGAAAAAAGAACATTCACCATCTATTCAGTTCATCGCTGCTCTGTTTGTTGGGCAAGAAAGAGTCTCCATTTTTGATTCTTTTTGTATTTAATTGATTTCGAGACTTGTTTTCTTGACCTTCAGATATTTGGCATTTGTTTCAATCGTTTTTCGTCATTATTAACTCTTTCCATTATCTGCCTCCCTCTTCTTTCTTTTTTTTCGTTATCTTTTCATCTGTTTCGTTCTGATCAATTTCGTCTAGTCTGCGTATATTAAATTAATGGGATGGAATTTTTACCTAATGCATTTGTATGTTTGTTTGCCTGTGTGTGTGTGTGTGTAGCAGAAACAGCGTGGAATCTGTTGCAAAAGAAAACCGACACTACAATGAGTCAGCATATTCAAAAAGGGCTTTGTCGATTCTGTGAATACATCTCACTTTGTATAAAGTTCCGCCTGAACTATTTCAATATGCATACACTAGATCATAGGAAGAATTATAAATACGGTTGCAGTGAATTTGCGTGAATGTACAGCCTACTTGGTGATATCGTCGAAAAGAGAATTTTCGTCGCTGCAACCACCTTTTTAATTCCATCTATTTCGATATAAACATCGATACCAAAATTTTGTGCAAATAGTCAGTCATCTTTGCATTTTGTTTAAGTGAATTTTATTCTTTTCTCCCTTGATTGATTGAACCGAAACTTTCGGCTTCTGTTGACATGTGGACTCCTAATACGGATGCTTCGAAGATGTCTGATGGTGGTGGATGACTAGCAGTGGAATTCAAGATGCACAAGAGTGACCTTCCTGGTCCAGGTGATCAAGTTGTTATGCATAAAACTGATTTTTCAGGGAAGATATTTTGGGAGTTAATCAGCTTCATACTGCCATTAATACAATACTTCCAAATGATGAAAAGGTACTTTAGTCTAGTTAATTAGACTGTAGAGAACAGAAACATTTCGAAAGACAGTGTGATGGAGGTTTTACAGATAGCGTTAAGGTCATCAGATGTTGGTAGTTTATTCTCACAATCCTGTACACTTTTACGCATATGCCTGACGATTAAAGTCAGGTTTCTTTCTAAATGTACTTATAAGTCTACTTACACAAAAAAAAACATTTCACAGTTATCTTGACCACATTTATTCATATTCAGCCCACACTGCAATCTATTTTATACATTCAGTTCTACTATTAAGTGCATTGTTGAAGTTTGATAGCAGTGGACATGTTTATTCTAAGTGATTCGAATAAATACTACCTTTATGCATAGCAGAATATTTCCCACTGAAGTGTTCGTCCAGATTTCATTCACAGAAAAAATTGTTTGAATAACATTGTATTCAACAATTTCATGCAAAATCTATGAGTATTCTGAGCACTAGCGTTAAGAATGTCTTGGAACAACTTGATACGTGCGCTCTCACTAACTATTTTAAGAAGTTCAACTGTTGGTTTGCGGGGATTCGACTGGATTTCAGGATTCTATCATAAGTTGACATCGGTTCGAGAACCACTAGAAAACCTAGAAGTACTGGACAGCTATTTCGTTCTGGTTTGGGATTCTTCATCAGTACACACCCACCCCCAGGTTTCGAACCCAGGACCTTCCGGTTAAGAGCCGACGAGTTCGTTGACCTTTAAGCCACTGAGAACCGATCCAATGGCCAGCACATGAATTCCAACTTCTGCATATTCACAACATAGTGCAACCACTAGCCAATGTCATCGGCGAGTATTTGTCGTCACACCGAACCTCAGAGTGTTTAGAAACTCAAAGTAAAATTTCCCCAAAAGTTTTATTTGTCCAAATCATAGCTTCTGCAATAGTAATAGTCAGAGTTGTACATACATATATATATTTCTAGTCTAACCACGGATTGATATCAGTTAGATAACCACTGAAAACCAGGGACTACTGGACAGTTGTTTCATCCTAGTTTGGGAATCATTGGCAGTACACATCAACTGGGGCTCGAACTCACAACCTTCCGACTACAAGGCGAGCTCGTATACCATGATTCTCCCACTAGGATAAAACAGCTGTCCAGTACTCCCTGGTTTTCAATGGTTATCTAACTAATATCCATCCGTGGTCAAATTCTAAAAATAAATCTAATCCTTAGAAATCAACTCTTGAAAAAAAATAAAGATCTGAAAACTGTAGGATTATATGAAATATTGTATTGTACATAATATCATGTTTGAAAACTCCTTTCAGAAATAAAATATCGTTATTTTGTGTATATTATTTACTCCTGTATTTAGCAAAGCCATTCTTTCATCACGGTCTGTAATGACTGTGAGATCCTTCAGTCATTTAAAACTCTGACTGCATATTCAGTTAACCATGGAACTCTGCTGGGTAAAATACCCACTTTGTTTGAATAATCACTCACTTAGCTTTGCTCTTCTCAACCTTATTTACCTTCTTACTCACCTTACTTACCTTCTGTGCCTAAAAATAAACTGTGTTGATTTGATTTTGAAATTTTATGTGTAAACAAGGCATATATCATCTAGAGTCGGATTGTTGTATTGATCCGCTCGACTAGCAAATGACTTTGTTTTGACCATATTATTATTATTTCGCCCAACCAGTGGGTAATTAATTCATCTCGCCTTACTCATGAACAAACGACACGCGCTGTAAGCATTTTTTTGTGATATTTTCTAAAATAAAAACTAGTTATTGATGTCGTCCTATTTATGACTTACTTGTTTCCATCAGATGCTTTCAGACAAGACATTACTGATTTGTGCACAATACAGTTCCGGGAGGAATTTTACAGTGAATTTTACAGTGTCTATTAGAAACAGCAAAATTGTTTTGTTGACTACTTAAACTTAATGTGTGTGTTGTTTTCTTTGTCTGACTTTTAGCATTTTAAATTCATTTTGTAATTCATCTTATTGAAAATGAATATAAATGAAATTAAGAAATGCAAAAAAATACAACAAAAAAAAAACAAAGTGTTCTATTCACATTTTGTATCTTTTTTTTTGTTTCAATTATTTTTCAGATGATGTCAACAATTCAGCTTTCAGTACTCTGAAGAATACTACTTCAAGGTCAGATGTTTGCAGCACACTGCCATCGAACATTCAAACTACAGTTAATCACCTATCATCTGTGAATGACTCAAAACCACCTAACGATAGTAACCGTTTGTCTATGGTTAATCCTGATAATGTGAATTCAGTACCAGAGGGAACACAGTAAGTTGAAAAATAATCGGATAAGGTTTTTATTTGATTTTTTATACAGCCGATTCCCTTTATTAGTTTGAATAAAGAAAAAAAGTGCACATATTTTCAGGATATTACGAGATCGTTTTATCTTGTGGATTCTCTTCAACTGAGCACATCCTAAACAAAATCACTTATAAGTTTCAAAATTTCTGGACTTACTTTTCACAATGAACTCGAGTCATAGGTAGAAAGTGTAGGCAACAAACTTCCAAAGATAATGTAAGTAGATGAATTAGTCAGTGTTAAAAGAGTAACTATTTATACAATAATTAGGCAAGAGGGGTCGAGTTCAGATTTCGCTTGGAAACAAGGATGGACTAGAGACAAAACACAAGATAGAGCAACTCAGTGAATTCATACATATTATGATGGAGAGTTCAGGAGTGTTGGTTGGGTGAGTAGTGAAGTAAATAAAAATTATAACATTCCACTCAATCTTAATTTTGAATTCCACTCTCTGAGTTGAACTCACTATTAAGGTTGCAAATCTACTAACTTAAATTATTTTATCTATTCTATAATCTTACTTCGTCCGTCGGTGGCACATTGGTAGAATGCTCGCTAACCACGCATGTGGTCCGGGGTTCGATCCCCGGCCACCGGCGCACTCCTTTACCTCGCTAAGCCAGTAATAAGGCTTGCAACCCCATCGCGTAAAAATAAACACCACTGCTACAGAAACTTCAAGCCTCTAGCTTGAAGCCGTATGTTCCAATGGGAACGTAAGGGATTAGTAAATAATTTTCCTTCACGATTCACTCCCACCCTGCTGAACTCTCCACCATAATATGTATAAATTAACTCTGTTGTTTTATCTTGTGTTCTGTCTCTAGTCCATCCTTGTTTCCAAGATAAATCTGAACTCCACCTCATTGTCTGATTACTATATAAATGGTTGCTGTTTTAACACTGAATGATTACATCATCTTTGAAATTCTGTTGCTAATACTTTCTATCTATAACTTGAAATCATTGTGATAAGTATGCTCAAAAATTTTGTAACTTTAAATTGATTTAGTTTAAGATGTTCTCAGTTGAAGAGAATCCACGGAATAAAATGAGCCCGTATTATCCATCCTGCAAATATGTTCGTCCTTTCTTTATTCCAAAAAAATTATTATTATTCGGTTTCTGCTATCCAAAAGGTTTGACTAATTTCATATAAGTTCAATTGTAGTTCAATGTAGTATACCTGTGAAACAATATCATTTCCTATTTCTATCAGTGGGTCATTTTAACTCTCGGAATTCACCAGCTGAAAGATTTTATAGAGCCTGTGACAATTTAACAATGACAGTTTAGTTTGTGAAAAGGAACAGGTGAACTTGTTCCATTCACATCAAAGTATGAGACTTTGATCAAATATGTATTGATGAACATTGATAAGAATAAAAATTCTTCAATATAATTTTTGTATAACTAAATTTGCAACAACACACAGAATACTACTGGATATGGATGGAGTGAAACTTCCTATTGGCAGATTCGAAAAAGAGGCGGATTACTCAGGTTTCCCTGACAGACCTCTTTTTTTATGGAGCTGGGTTATTTTCAGCTTTGAATAGTAAGTGAGAAATCCAAACTAGTGTCTACTGGCAGACATATTTATAATAGTTATTCTGATTGATTTTTCCATATCTATGTTTTAGTATCAAGTTGTATCAAATGGTATCAATATTTCATCGTCTCAACTATTCGCATTTATTATTATTATCATTATTCTCTGGGTGTTTTAAGTCGTTTCAGTCTTTACAAAAGCTGACTGATCGTTCAGTGTGTATAATTTGGGTTGAAATGAAATTGACTGGACAAAAAAATTGACTTTCTTCTTGCCCGTAGTATAAACCTTTATTGGATACTTTAATGAAAAAAAAGTAATATTATTATCCGCTCATTATACAAGCATAATTTTTTCTGTTTATAATCATGAATTGTGAAATTTTGTTTATATACACAAAGAAAGGTGGCTGATACTCCACTTTTTTATGTGAATATCCAGTGAATAATTAATAAAATGTGGAAAGTTTTTAATTGTCTATTTCTCCCTAGTATACATAATAAACTGCTCATTTTTTCATAAGTAGGAATTCCTGTTCACGTTTAACAAAAACAATAAACTTGAGGTTTCTTTCAGTCTGACGTGGCTGTCATATCAGCTGAGCAGCTGCTGCTAAAAATCTGTCTCTCCTTCATGAGATGTATTTTAAATTATTTAAAAGTTATAAAAGGCTTGAAAACATCTATCATCTATCAATAAATTTTGACATTCAGTGTCTGGTGGTGTCAGCAAAACTGGCCAATTGAATGTAGTCTTACTTTATGTAAGTGTAGAATGTGGGCACTGTGGTAGGATGTAGTTCCTTATTTTAGGTAAGTTTATTTTAAATATCACACAGTGATGCAGTGTAGTCATACTTCCTTGACAGCCTATTAAAAGTGTTGTCAGATCGTAATAAAAGGAATTTTTCCTACAAACCGATAAGCTCAAGAGAGTACTGGGTAAGTTGCTGAACTCTACTCTGCAACTCTTCAGCAGTGTGAATCTGCGACAGACGAAACAGAACTGGAGCTGCTTCTGCATCTGATATTTTATTCTACAAGCTATAAACGTATAGGCTGTTATTAAAAGAAAATTGTGGACAATTGTCGAATATTACTTAATTTCCGTATATTTCGCCTTCTTCCTTTTCCGTCTAACTCTAATAAAGGACTAAAACGCCATCTCTCTTTTTCTCATCAGAAATGTCAATAATCTCAAGATAGAGAGAGAAATTATCCAACATGTCAATAACCATTATATATATATGTGTTCTGTGGTATAACCATCTGTAGGCTATGTGTATGTATGTTGTTTGTACTGGTTACCTTTATTGTAAATGCCTTTTCCAGTCCATTACCAGAATCTAATATAATATTAAAACTTTGAATGTAATTAATTTTCTTCACAGCGTTTATTATTAATTTCTTTTCTTCATTGACTGTTATCTATTCTTCTTCTTCATCCCTGCAATGATTTCTGCTTCTTCTTTTTTTGCTATCGTGCGAGGTTTCTATCTTCCTACTTCTTCTCTCCTTGTCTTTGTGTTGTTATTTGTCTTCCTGTGGTTATATTTAATTTACATTAGAGAATATATATGCATATATATGTATATATATATTATAGGTAATATGCTTATACAGTTATTTGCATATATTCTATCTAGCATTTAGGTCAGTCATGCAATCTATACTAAAATCAATATATCAATCAATGCATACTCCGATGTATTATGCGTTTTCGGAGTATAGTCATTCAACTGTGTGTAACTATAATATGATCAGTACTGTTTAGTGTATGTTTGAAACTACTTCATTAACTTTAATTTATGGTGAATGTGTTGAAAACAGTTTCTGACCTCTAAAAAGTTTTAGTGGAGAGATTGTATGCATGTATATATATATATATATATATATATATATATATATATATGAGACACAGAAAGTGAGATTAGCCAAAGTAACAGTTAGTACATGTGAACATGAAACTGGAGTCATTTTTGTAATATTCACTAAAGGTGTAAACTTAACTTTGTTTGTTTTATCAACAATTCTGTATATTTATGAATGTCAACTTATGTTAATCCGCGGTAGTGGAGAATTAGACTTTCATAAATAACGCAACTAATCAGCGTTTCTTATCCACTGGAAATATTTTACTCTTCAGCGGATTTGAATTTCCTTACTACTCCTTTAAGAGTGATGCATGCAGATTTACGTTGAACTGTTGGTCTCTTGTTTACAAAACGGATGTCTATTTGATAACAGTACCTCGGAATACTCTAAAAGATTTCATTTACGGCTGCTGAAAATCACTAGTCTACTGCTGAACTCATCTCAGAAACTTGTTTTATTCTTATTTTCTCCTTATTGAAGTTCACGAAATTGAGTTCTCGTCTGAGACAAGAAGTATCGATTAGAAGTATGAACGAACTGCGTAAAAAAACGCACACACTTCTAAAGTGAATTTTCATCTTTGACATTCTAAAACAACTAAATCTTTTCTTGATTTACAATGAAAGACGTAGAGAAATTAAATAAGAGGAGAAAGAATTTTGACTGCCACCGTTACATTATAACCTTACCTCAAATTATTCCCCACATACAATTGTCTCAACTATGTGTCGTTGAATCTTTCGCTATCACACTGATGCAGTTCCCTTCAAATATGTATCCATACTTCTGTTTACATTAAAATTATACAGTATAACGGTGTAAACTGTGTAAGTAATATTTAACTTGGATTAATGTGTGGGTGATCCACTTGTCCGAGCTCAATTTGTTTGAGTACACCAATAATGACCAAGAGACTGTCAACGGCTAAAACAACAGGTTCTATGATCAGATTGTCTCAGCACGACTAATGTGCTTTGTTTAATTGCTTTAGAACTGATTAACTTTCTTTGAGATAAAAATCATAGTGGCAAGCAAATCTAAATGATTACTGTGAAGGCTTTGATTTTCAAAAAGAAATCATAATTCAACTCCATTATTATAATAATTATTATTATTCTCTTCAGTTCGAAGTGGGACAAAGGGGATCAACAGAAAACCTTCATTTCACTCTGTTCTTTGTAGACAATTTCATCTCTCATTTCCTCATCACACGATCTCCTCCATGTTGCCCTTGGGCAGACTCACAACTTTTTGTGTTCCACTCAAGGGCCTTCTGCGCGATTTCACTCAGTCAATTATAGATTACTCGTAAACTTGATTTTAATGTTCTGTTTTTATGATATATCTTAATTCCTCGACTTCTTTTGATGCAAAATTTATGCCAACAGGTTCAACTGTCGCCATCAACCTCAGTCAGACTTTGCAGGTGTTATATAATGAATAAGTCTGCCAAATGAATTTGTCAAATGCGTGTCGCATTGGAAAATTTAAAGTCACTCATGTATATGGTGTTACTGCTTACACAAATACAATTACTGGGCTTTTTTATTTTTATTTAGATAATGAGTTTTGCAGGGATTTGGATTAATTTCACGAATCTACACTACTTAGAGGTCATTGGAATTCAGGGAGTATTGGACAGCCGTTTCGTAGTTGTTTGAGAATTTTCACCTGTTTTCACCCACTCCCTCTCAAGCAGATGAGGACTACTTGGTGGATGTCCGAAAGTTGCATGGACAGGTCTTGGTCAGTAATGTTCACTGTATCAAAGTGAAGTAGATGGTCGGTCACTCAAGGCATTGGTTCAAGGTAGCGCTATATCGCACACTGATAAAATTTGGAAGTCATGGGTCATAGAATTCCCGTCAGGTGGATGAATAGTCAACGAGCTTGGTCACGTGAGTGCGAGCTGCTGAAGAGTTCCAAACTAGAACTAAACAGCTGCCCTGTGTTCTCTAGTTTTCAGTTATCTGTAAATGGTGTTGCTTTGTGACAAAATTTACATCAAAATCCACTTTACTTAGTTATACAGAATGCTGATTCAACTGGAGTTACTCTTAAGTATTGTCACTTGTTACTGATTTATGAGAGACATCTGTAGTTGCACATGAATCGACTGCATGAAAGCAAACACTGTAGCTGTATAGTTCGAGATATTCTTTTTTCGAAAGTGTACTAACATTTACGCTATTAGTCGGTAGCTTGTAATTCATATACTGTATTCACCTCTGTGAGGTCCAAAATTGTCTTTTTGTTTATTGTGAAGATTGTATCTGTTATTGTATACATAATGGATGCATATGCATATCTAACTAAGCATACACGAATTAACTGACTGTATATGAGCATCATTTTGTTTACTACATTCAGTTAGATAGTACACATCATGCATCAATTTGCCTTGATTTTGATAAATTATTCATGATTATTATCAATATCATTTATCTTCATTTGGTTAGGAATATGATTTGGTTATTTCTGCTAGGGCTAAAACGTTTGCAGTAAATTTTTGTTATTACATGGGATATTTTCGATTTAGATTAATAACAGGCCAAAGAAGAAGGTTCCGTTGGTGCTTGATTGCTGAAGGCGATCGCCCCCGATCTAGGTTTCGTGTTTTTACTTGGCAATTATTAGCATGGCATGTCTGCAACCTATTAGGAACTGATGGCTCTTGGAACATTCGAATCCATGCCACTCAGGCTTGTAATCAAAGACGCTACCATTAAGCTGTTCGAGTGCGAATATTTTGAGGTTGTACATACAGCTTTCTGAAAAGTAACGGCAAGCGCACGATCACAGGTTCTGTGTATTAAATGGAACTCAAGAAATCAATACTAACAATAACTTTAGGTTAGTGGCTTCCCTCCGATTGATTCAAGCCAAAGGGTAACATAAATTGCACTATGATGTCAATTTACTTAGCTTGGTGATCGCGTTGTAAACCTGACTGATAGAATTCAGTTAGCTTCAACATTAGGGATTAGATATATTGTGGTGAGAGCAAGCTGCTAGCCAATTGGTAGACATTGATCTACGCTGATTGGTGGAAATTAATCTAGGCTGATTTAACAACTGATCACAGCTGACCTAGACGTGGACAAATATGATTCGCAGACAAGTGGCTCGCATTTCCGAGAAATATCGAAAACGAGAAAGCAGAAGAAGACTGCCTTTGTTTGCAAACAACCAATCAGAAGACCGCCTTCTTTCTGCGGGCAGAGCCTTATTAATGTACATAAAATACGTATAAATACCTGTTGGTTTTTGTAATAAAACTGATCTGTTGCCTGGCCCTTGTCTTCTGTTGTTACATTTGGTGTCGCTGCCTACCGACAAATGGAAAGCCTATGCCCTGCAGTTTTTGATGAAGACATATGGATCTTCGGGCAGGACTTTGAGGCTTATTCGCAGTTGAGTGGCGTTCAAGATCTGTCAGCGATAAGGCTGCTACTTGGGACGCTGCTGGGAGGTCGGGAGAAAGCAGCATATGGAAGTGTGAGGCGAAATACCTACGAATGTGCGACAGGGTCAGGCAAACAGTTTCCACAGTGGGAAGGACCATATATGGTCACGTTGAGATGGGGTTACGCAGACGCAATCGCAATGGTAAACACCGTTAAACAAGTGGACATCCGCAAGCGCCGAGGTTCCAGACAGCTAGACAACAGAGCAAAGCCCCAAGAACCGAGAAGACCGAGCCGAATTCAGTCCAAGCTATTTGACGGGGGGACGAGTGTGGTGAGAGCAAGCTGCTAGCCAATTGGTAGACATTGATCTACGCTGATTGGTGGAAATGAATCCAGGCTGATTTAACAACTGATCACAGCTGACCTAGACGTGGACAAATATGATTCGCAGACAAGTGGCTCGCATTTCCGAGAAATATCGAAAACGAGAAAGCAGAAGAAGACTGCCTTTGTTTGCAAACAACCAATCAGAAGACCGCCTTCTTTCTGCGGGCAGAGCCTTATTAATGTACATAAAATACGTATAAATACCTGTTGGTTTTTGTAATAAGACTGATCTGTTGCCAGCCTTGTCTTCTGTTGTTACAATATGACATCGCTTACTCCCTAGTGATCAGTTTATACAAATTCATTGTTTGTTGATACTCACCAACTGCTTTTTGTTTTTTTATTTGCCAACTTGAGAAAAATTACTATTCGAAACTTAGCAACTCAGTGGTGACATCAAGGTCTGCACCAAACAGCCATTTAGTTAGTGTTGGATTGTGTTATATAGGAGAATTAACCGTCAGATGGTAAGCGGTCCTAGTCCTTAGCGTGTTGACAGATTTTTTCAGTCTACCGAATGTAGAGCTGGGTTTTCATTAACTAGTTATTTGCTTTATCTTCATTTCACTCGATTAAGTGGGTATTTGGACCAGCAACCATGTGACTTAGTCCTGGAGACAATCTCAGTAAATATTCAATCATTTATGTTATATTCAGTGGTTTTATTCTTATAATTACTTCTTAAACAAATATAAGTCAATCTACTCCAGAAAAGATGACTTCAATGTAGATTAGTGATTTTTCACACCTGTTTCATGACTAAATATCGTTCGAATGAATGTATTACTCTACTTCTGGAATCTGAAGGCAGTAATCGCGAAAACAACAACAGACAAAACACCATTCACTCATGTCTCGACTGTTTGGTTGACACTGGTTCGAAATCTCGCTTCAGTGATTTATCAGCCTCACATAAAAACTTCTCAATGCTAGTGTAAGGATAAAGCCTTCTTATATATTCCAATCCCGAAGGGTATTTAGAGAGGTTGGCTTTTCACAGTCCAGTTCACAGCAGTACAGTTCAGACACGATTTGAAAGCATTGTGAATGTACCACTGTGAAAAAGGTTAGCTGCTTTCCTACTGGTTGTCATGTTATGGACAATATCAACATCTTTTAGTGATATGTGACCGTAAAACGTGAATAATGTCTCATTGTTTAGCTGAGTGGATTGGGAAATTAATTAGTAGTGTAACAGCAGAAGGCAAGACACGAAGCAAACGTATACTCCTAATTGATCAAACCGCTATTTATAATATATATATATATCCACTTTTATATTCTTTAACCAATCACTGAGCTTGTGATTTAAGTTTAAATTAAACGACATGAAATAGAATGTTCAAATACATATATAGTATTCTGTTCCTGATGCAGTATTGAACTGTGGGAATATGTGAGAATAATATTCCGTTGGACCATATTGTCTGCATTTCACCACCACAGTAGGACGTTCCTTACCGCAACACTGTGTTAAATCACCCATGATTTCAGTACCACGTATGTGTAACGAATGGCAGCCTGCTTAAAACTTGATCTACCAAAAAGACCTCCATCAACACATCGCATATAGTTTCTCCTATACAGTTTGCTTAAATCTATTAAAATATCACCTCTAAAAGCGTTGTTTACTCTGGAGAGTAGTTAAAGTGTTCACAACCTGATTATTCTCAAGTTTCTCATAAACATCAGAGAAAAAATCACTATCCTCGTTGGAAGGCAGCTTATCCCAATACATGAGATGACCGTTCCTGAGTGGTGTCTTTCGTTCACAAAGTGTTTTCCTGGGCTGTTTAATAATCGTGGCATTCAATAAAATATCGTGTATTTCTCGAAGGAGAAAGAGAAGAGATATTATCATAATGGATTGGTTTGAGTTTCAGGTCAGATAGAGCTGTGTCACACGATCTACTGTCGGTCAATTAATCTTTTATTTGAGTATACTGGACGAACAGAAAATAATACGCAATAAACTCCGCTGAGAATTCTGTACATTATTTAAACATTCTTCAGAATTATGTTACTGTTATTATATTAAAAATCCAGCCACTTTGGTGCACTTTTCTGAATATAACTGAGTTTATTTATATAACTGGAATGACTCAGTAAGACCTTATTTATTTGTTGAGCATTACCCAGAGAAACTAAAGTCTATGTGAAGCTGCGTTCTAGGTCATACAATGTGTGTGTAATACCAAAAAGATAGGACTTCTGTTTTAACTATTCCATGTAGAGTGCTACTGCACTATGTAGTATCTGTACGTTTGTCTGTATGGAAGAGATGTGCCCGTTTTACTCCACCTCATGACGTCTGTTTTCTATGCTGATATGTACTAATGACAATATTATCTCGTTGGCTTACAGTCTTAACTGTATACGATTGTTCTACATTTCACAATTTGATTGCATGGAGGATTTCATCATGAGCTGACATCAGTTAGAGAACCACTGGAAAACCTGGGAGTACCAGACAGCTGTTTCGTCTTAGTTTGGAACTCGAATCCCGGTGGGTGCGTACTAATGAAGAGTTCCAAACTAGGACGAAACAGCTGTCTGGTACTCCCAGGTTTTCCAGTGGTTCTCTAACTGATGTCAGCTCATGATGAAATCCTCCATGCAATCAAAAAAAATCCCTACAAAACCAATACTTGAAAATTTCACAGTTTATTTATATCCTATGGAACAATAATTTCTTGTGGTTCACTGTCTGTCTGACTGACTATACTACATAAATACTTGCATAATTCAGCGTTTGCTGACACTTTCAGTTTTACTTACTGGTGTCTACTCGTATTAATCATAATGGTTTCATCAAATGTCTCTGCACTGTACTTTTGATATGTAATTGGAAACTGGTGAGAAATGATCAATAATTCATGTTTTTGCTTGAAATGTTATTTTTCGTCCTTCCTGATGAGAATATGTAAATTATGTGAATTTTAATATTTTTTTTTTGTCACTATACTTGATAAGTAAGCAGAATGGAATAATATTTAACTGCCTTATTCAGACTTTATTAGAAGTAAAATAATTCACACTTGAAAAACTTTTCATGCCTTATGCATTTTGCAGACAGACAGTCTTTTCTTATTCGCCTATTCAATCATTTGATTTGATTTTAACAGAAAAGCCACACTTTCAAGTAAATTAATGATATTTTTATTGTTTCCTTTAGTTCCTAGAGGAACAGAGGGCTTCAGTCGCACGTCTCCCTTACATTGGGTTCTCCACCAAAGTTTTCACCTGGCTCCACTTCTGTCCATATGCTTTCATCTCCCATTCTCATGACCCCCTCCATGTCACCCTCGGATGACCAACCCGCAGCTTCCTATTCGAGTTAAATTAATGATATGATATACTGATATATCAAATGAATGCAGTTCACCAAGATCTAGAGTTTTCTGTATTCATCAAGGTGACACCGTTTCAACTAGAATGTATCACTCTTCTTACAGCAGTATGCAGAAATAGGAGGCTGGACAAATAAATATTAGGATTAATCACAAACTGACTTCAATTAGGTAACCACTGAAAATAAGGGAGCACAGTATGACTGTTTCGTCTTTATTTAGGACTCTTCGTCAGTACACATACCTGGCGACGTCAGAGACCGCACCCATGGCCTGTTTATAATGGACCACAATGACCAGGACGTCTCCGTACAACCTCAGGGCATCCTTCCTGTAGCCACTATCTGTGTTGGGTTCGTGAGTTGTGCACAATAATTACCTCATCAGAAGTCTATCCCTGGGCTAAACAACTGTCCAGTACCCCCTGGTTTTCAGTGCCTCTTTAACTGAAGTCGATTAAATCCCTGAACGTAAATATTAACTTAAGAGTAAACTTAAAATTAAAAGAATTGTATACTTGCTTCAGTGATATTAATTTCAAGTTAGGGATAAGATAAATATTTTGGTTTTTTTATTCTCCACAACACGATTACTTCAAGCCACTGTTTTCAGTACAAGTCTAGGCAACATGTTTAGCTCTACTTCATGTGAAATCAAAGCCTTTAGCGGCCAGTGCTGTAGATATTTGTCTAGAATGATGATTATAACTTCTCAATGAAACCATCCAGTTTATAGTACACAACATTTAGTTTATTTTTCAATTCCAAATAAAAAAATAGGACTTAAGAAAAGCCTTTACCGTGTACTTTTACAAAACAAAAATCCACGGTTCAAATAAAAAATCAACAGTGTACTGGGAGAATTAAGTTACGAGTGCATGTCAGGAGTCTGATATATTAAGCATGATAAATATTAGGCGGAACCAGGAACTTATCAAAACACAAGTAAAAATCTAGGATTTGTGTAGCATTGTATTTTGATTGGTGTATGTATAAATAGCCACCAAAAAAAAATTGCCAAATAGAATCCTTAGGCAATTGTCAATTTATCATTAAAACTAATGATCAGAAGTCGACGTCGTGCTTCTGAGAGAACAATTTTTGAAAACAATTCATTCTGACTACACCTCACTATCATTCAGTAGATATCAATCTGTGTTACAAAGTCGCCGCTTTTTGTTCTTTTGTTCATTCTTGTGAAATTTCTGTGACACCTGTTGGCGTACATGCGCTTTCTTCATTCCAGTCGACATGCAAAATATCACACATATTAAAATGGTCATTAGTCGAATTGGCGACTAGTATTTTAAATTAAAACCATGGTGATATATTTTAAAATTTTTTATAATTTCACTGAATAATAAGAGAAATTTTAGTGGATCTCAGCATAATCAGGCATAGGATTCATTATTGTTATGATAAGGCCATCTGTTATCCTCTTATTGTTCACCATATGTCTCTAAAATTAGGAGAAATAGTGTCGTGTAATTGTAAAGCACGGAATGCGAATATATTTCTGACACAGTTTTCTTTCCCAAATAGTAAATAAAATTGAAAATGCAATTTATCATGTATGAATTCACATCACTTTGTTTTCTTTTTGGATTGCTAATTAAAATTTCATGAATTAGCCTCATTTTGGCTGTCTGTCTCAGTGTAATATGAAGTCGACTGAAATTGACGGGAAAATAAACTCACTGACCTCAGAAATCGAGTCTGAAGACTGACTTTTTGAATTCTAAAGATATACAGTTCTTTATCCCAAATCTAGTCATCACTAAATCGTTGCAGTTTTATACGCCATCAAACACATAAATGTTTTTATTCAATGGTCAGCTTTTCGTGTACAGAATGCAGTTATGCTAAAAAGTCACAGGTTCTCAATAAGAAAATCTCTTCAAAATCAGTAGGATATAGAAAGATTAGTAGAAAAGCGTACTGAAATTACATAGCTTTAAGAATCCCTTAAATAGAGCAGCTCGCACAAATCCTGTTTGTGACTCAAGTGAAAAATAACAAACTGTGATTTAGTAGGACTAGCGTAAAACCACCCATTGACTATTTCGGTTAAGAAAGCATTCACGAAAATTTTCGAAATAAATGCTTAAAAGAACCAACTTTAGTTGAAAGATCCTGGTCATCAAAAGATAAAGTGAAAGAAGAATGAATTATGTCTTCATAGAATTCAGCTTCGGTTAGTATTAAAGTGAAGTATCTCCTATGTTCACTGTGTGTTCTTTGTTTCAGCGAAACATTAATGTAACCAGTTTCTAATCCAATGTATTCGTAGGTTGTAATAACTGAACTGTGTATACTTTTCGTTTTTTTTTGCCGCTGTGTCAAAAATGAATTTATTTTTGCATAGAAGTAATAACTAGATGGAATGAAAATTTATGAAACATCAGTTACACTAATTATACCATAGTTTACCATAATAATATTAATAGTCGTAAATTATGTCACTGGAATCCATGTCTTCAAAAAGGAGGTGAAGTGTGTCTGTGCTGAAATATCCAGCTTCTGTATTGTTGTCTCGTGAGTGAAACATCAATTAATTTGACTAAATTACCTTCTTGTCTAATGGACAAACAGTGTACTGCACTATATTTAATATATTCCCCCCACCCCAAAAAAGGCATGTTCTATTCCCCTTTTATTTGCCTTCTTTTGAAAAGATTCGGTGCATAAAGTAAACCACATTATCATGTATTCCTAAATGTCAGTGGAATCTTTGCTGACCCAGACATCATTTTTTTGCACTCCCTTAAGATTTGACTGCACAACTGTTCCGTATGCATAGGTTGAACTTCGAAGTGAACTTGATTAATTTTCTACCCTTTAATATCATGTTGCTGCCTTTGTCATTTTTATTTTTGAAAAAAATTTGATCACATTGCACTCTTTGAATTACATCATTTCATAATTAAGTCTAGTAATTTAGCATTTTAATTCATCTATACACCATGATGATTCTTAATTACTGTACAACATTCGTTTCTTCAATGGACTAAAGTATGTTTAGATTGTAATTAAACTACTTGCTTATTTACTTAGGTGACAAGCAGTTGACAGGACACTGACGAAACAAAATCTTTCCGCTTTATCCTACTTTATTTGTCATTAGTTGTTCAGTGCAATTCGTATACGCAATTTATCAGATTAATGCAGTATGACATTTTCCCGGTGTATAATTAAAAAGAGAGTTCATTTGTTTAGTATTATTACATTATTATTATTATTATTATTACCATCATTCCCTTGGGTTCTGATTGGAACATAGGGTTTCAACAACACATCTCCACTTTCTTCTATTTTCTGCCATCCTCTTCAGCTGGATACCACACGATTTCCCATAATCTTTCATCTCTTCCTCACACGATTGCCTTCATGTCACCCTCGGACGAGCCACTCGTCGCTTCCCACTGGGATTCCACTTAAGCGATGACCTGCATTGCACTAGATTTTATTCGACGGCCTCCTCAATGTATGCCTCATCCATCTCCATTTTCTCCTACATATTTGTTGAGCAATCGGCTCATGATTGGTTTGTTGCCAGCCAGAGTTTCTTGTTCCTAATTCTTTCTGCCATTTGATCTTCAAGAAGGAGTCAGAGAAAGCAGATGTTGGAAAACGTCTGCAACCTGTTCGAAATCCTTTCCGTGACACTCAGTGCACATTTTTGACCAGTATAGAAGGACTGATTTAACACTGGTCTTGAAAATGCGAATCTCGTTTTTTATTCTGAGGCAGAGTGCAGAAGATTTCCAAACTGGTTTCACGTTGATGAAGGCGTAGCTTGCCTTTCCAATTCTGGTTGGCTTTGACATCTGCATATGTTCGCCCTATAGTTGGAACGGTGATTCCTAGATAAGTGAAGGAGGCAAACTCTGTTAAATCTCTCCCACTGGTGGTGACTGGTGCTGATTGTTGTTTTTGTTTCGATTAGTTGGTTTTCTTCATCACCTCCGTCTTCTCTATGTTCACTTGGAGTCCTGTCTTCACGCCATCCTCTTCAGCCTCTAGGAATCCAAGGGAATAATAAATAAATCTCAATATAGTTGTAGAATGGCGCTATTAAAATAATGCACACATTTCAATTACTTTTTTGTTTGTTTATCGTTTGGTAGTTCAGAATTCGAATAGGTGGTGTTTTAAGTGTATTCAGAAGTGGTAAGTATCAGGTTTTTGAATACAATACGTCTAATGAAATGAAGCACTGTCTTATATGCTGTCAAGTTGACAGATATAAATATTATGTTCTGATTAGGTGGTCGAATTTCCAAGTATGATTTTCATGTTGCTTTATTTCTCCTACGATTGTCTGGATATCTCCATTGACTTTTACACACCCAACTGCTAGAAATGAGAAATTCCTATCTCTTTAGCATGATTTTCACTAGTCCATTAGGAAATCAGGAAGATATTTTCGAAATTAGTCTGTTGCTGTGATTATTGCCGTTGTTCGAATTTCCTCTGAAGCTAATAAGTATTGTAGGTGGTTGTAGGCAATTATCAGGAATCCGTCAACCTAAGTTAATTGCTTACTCACACTCGTCAGCGGGAAGCATCTGCAAGTACAAAGGAACTGGTATACTCTAGGAGATTCAGACTGGCGTCACCAAGTACTGCAGTCGCAGGCGTCAACACATTATTTGACTGAGTGCCTTAGGAGTACCATCCAGTTTAATTAAACAGTCACTAAACTCTTACATCACTCATATATATATATATATATCTACATATTGGAACCCAATAAGTTTGTTAGCAGGTTTTTAACAGTAGTGATTATTGAACATGAATATTGATCTACGCGTTTTTTTACTTCATAGCGAGTGAATTCAACTGACCAGGCGTAGCTAATAACACTGACTGTAAGTACAATCTTAAGGATTGACCGCGCACGACTGGACTAATTGATTTTCTGTCTAGTTGGAAATAAAAAACACAACTTATCCAGTAACTGTTTTCTTTCTATAACTCCGACAGTGCATTGTGTTCTAGTATGTCGTCCTTTTTTCAGCAGAATAATTCATTTTATTACTCCAAATATTTGTAGCGTAAACTGTAAATATCTTGGTAATTACTTCAATTTTTCAGTTTACAATTTTTAATTAACTTACTAATCAATTTAGACGTTGAATTCGGCTTTATTTCATGAGAGACCACAGAATTGACTTTAAGACAAGTTTAAAACACCAAGTACTGGATTTGTTGAGTTTTTTAAAACTGACGATTACAGTTATCCAATTTTTATTTGTCTCTAAGCATTGGTTTGTAGGGATTTGACTGATTGGTTACAGGGTTTCATCGTTAGCTGAAGTTTGTTAGAGAACCAGCGGAAAATCCGCACCCACCGGGGGCTGTGCTGTGAAGAGTTTCAGACTAGGAAGAAACAGCTTTTCAGTACTCCCTGCAGATTTCATTTGTATTGTGGTCCCATATTCACAGATAACATTGGTCTGTGTGCGGATATTTTTTGGATAGATGAGTAAATTTCACTGTCGAAATCGGACCTTTCTACTTCTAAGTATCATTATGTGCCTTGTCATTCAGATGAAAGCAAAGGGATTGGACAGTGAATAGTCAAAGAAGTCTGAGTGTCTAGACTTTGGTCATCACTCCTGATTGTGTGAGAGAAAATGCAAAGAAGAGAGTAAAATTCCAATTTCTTTGCAGGATCACTAACTCTTATGAACAATAAATTTTGTTTAAAAGGACAGTCATTGAATAAGACTGTTTCGCAGTGCTATATTCCATAAACAAATTAGTATAGAATTACTTACGATCACAATGTCAAAGGTTTACGTATATGTTAATTTCACTGAGTAGAGCTGTTCACCCCTACTTTCGAATTCTTTAAATAAATGAATATTTCATTTAAACAGTTGTATGAATAACATAGTACAAGAAAAGGAAACAAATGTCTAAGCTTAAAGAAGGCTTTATCTTAATCTAAGGTATTATAACTTTTTTACTGCTTTGCGTTCTGAGTGGAACATAGGGTTTCAAGCTAGAGCTTCGAAGTTTCACTAGCAGTGTTTTCATTTTTACGGGGTTGGGCTGCCAGCCTCAAGCCAAACTTTCGCTCTTTACCACCCTTACTGTTGGCTTAGTGAGGTTTAATGGTGCGTCGGACAGGGGTCAAACCTCGGACTGCATGAAGATAAAACTTGGGCATTGGTAGAGTGTAATTCCATTATGGGTAAATTTTATTTTGATAGAGTCTCACAGTGTTATACAGTAATATTTACTGATGACGTTTCGAGCACAATTTATTGCTCATAATCATATCAAGGTAATCACACGACTTCCTAAATTCATTTATATAGTTCCATTGTTTTTCACTTGATTTTCACTTGATTTGATTGGTAGTATTATTTTCCATATTTCAGGTATGAGTGATGATTCATTCCTATTGCATGTGTTGGGTGTAGATTCGATGAACACGGATTCAGTAATCAACCTCTCTCTCCACCTACCTAGATTACTTTTTAGAATTTTAACCCTCTCCCACCCTATTGTGTGGTTGTGTGTTAATGCATGCATTGCAATTGCCGAGCTTTTTTCTAAATTACTTATCTTCTCTGGGTCAACCATTCTTACCTTAGCTAAATTCTTATGTTCTGACAATCTGACTAACCCTGACCTACTAGTTTGACCTATGTAGTTGACCTCACAGTCATTGCAGGGTATTTTGTAAATTATATTATTTTGTCTAATTGGGTCCACTGGGTCCTTTAACCTACAAGCTTGTCCTGAGTGATTAGAACTTGCATATAACACAAACACACAATAGGTGGAGAGGGTTAAAATTCTAAAAAGTAATCTAGGTAGGTGGAGAGAGAGGTTGATTACTGAATCCGTGTTCATCGAATCTACACCCAACACATGCAATAGGAATGAATCATCACTCATACCTGAAATATGGAAAATAATACTACCAATCAAATCAAGTGAAAATCAAGTGAAAAACAATGGAACTATATAAATGAATTTAGGAAGTCGTGTGATTACCTTGATATGATTATGAGCAATAAATTGTGCTCGAAACGTCATCAGTAAATATTACTGTATAACACTGTGAGACTCTATCAAAATAAAATTTACCCATAATGGAACTCGGACTGCATGCATGGTTGGTGAGCATTGTACCGCTGAACCACCGACGCAACGTATTATGTAAGTTATGATGAAACGAAGATCTTTAAGAATTATGCATTCATTTTGGTTGCAGACGCAGATAACCTATGAATCGTCAAATCGCCAGTGTCACAACCGTATACAAGTTACCAAGTTACCCTTTGTGTGACCAAAATGGAGTGATTCTACTTTTATTACTTTGTACTGTTTTACAAACTTATCCAATGATTTTGTTCAGAAGGACAACTTTTTCACTAATTTTATTTCAGGACGTTTCAAATCGCTTCATTAAACACTAGGTATTTGAGTAAGCTCCAGCATTCTAGTTAAAGAAATTATGTCTACTACTACTATGTAGCAGTGATTGAATGTTAAGTCTGGCACTCTTTTATCACTGTGTATTGGTTTCGTCAAGCTGATGTACTGGTTTGCAATAAGACTTAATTTTGTCACCCTTTGTTTCTTCTATGCTATGAATTCACGATACTCATATTTTCTTTGACAGGTGTCAGTTTGTTATCGGAATTTCTCGTTTCTCCTATGTCTGCTCACAAGATCAAGTTAAGCTGTTCTCCTTCCAGTTTTAATTTATTGTTCTTACTTCACGACATTATCAGAAGAGAAATGTTGTTTAATCTCTTTCAGTTATGACTACTTGTCAACCATTTTGAGATATCAGCGTACTGATTCTGATAAAGAAATACATTATAAGATATAATAATTTGTTTAACTCATGGTATATGCAGTATAAAATCCAGTTTATGAATGACTGAACACGATAACGCATAAATAATTATTTAGTGTTGTCTCCTTCGTTCAGGCAGTTGGTTTACGTTTTCACACACCATCCAACCTACCAAGGTTTTGTCGGTCAGCCAACGAGCCATTAGTACTCACACAGGTGTGACTTATCATCAGGTTCATGTAAATGCATGTGGCTATTCACTAACCCCAACCTGCAATACTGTTATTCACCAGAAAAAGTATAATGCTTAGAATTAATTTATGTCAACTTCGTCAACAAAGAA
Organism: Trichobilharzia szidati; assembly: GCA_944472155.2. NCBI lineage: Eukaryota > Metazoa > Platyhelminthes > Trematoda > Strigeidida > Schistosomatidae > Trichobilharzia > Trichobilharzia szidati. Next base: position 152,448,674 of record OX235279.1, read on the forward strand.
AACTGTCTTTCGTTTCCCTCAAAACACAAGTAGCTTAATTTATTCAAAAATCTAAATAAATATCATCGAATTTCCCGCAGAAGTAGTTACCTTTTAAAATAATGTGCCATTTTAGCTGAATTTTAAGTGGTAAATTTTTCAATACATATTTGTATTTTCTGAGGGTACATAACAGAAATAATCATACCAACATTTGACCATCATTTTCAGTCCTGTGTATTTCACACTACTTAGTTTTAAGCATTCAGTAATAACATTCCGACTTGAGTTTTTCATTAGTCAACATTCACTAGTTAGGCATAATCATTGTTGAAAGTGATATACCTTTCTGAATGTGAGTTCATTCATTTTATGACTAATTTGTTTTATGACTCAGTTAAGTATAATTGAATGACAATGATTTAAAGCATACTATGTAGCTTTTATTGTTAAATCAGTTATAAGAAAGGACACACATCAATGTACCAAAATATATCGTGAAGAATTACTTGTTGTACTGAAGGCAATAACTGCTGTTTACTAATACTTGGGCTATACACTAACTAATAGCACAATCTGAATAAAGTAAGAACAATGTTTTGTGCAGCATAAGATGGTATTATCATTATTTTTACCTTGGATTCCGAATGGAGCACAGGACTTCAGCCATACATCTCCACTTTGTTCCGTTTTCTGGTGTCCTCTTCAGCTGGTCTACGACTGCCCATAATCTCTCATCTCCTTGCATGAACTCCTCCACGTCACCCCTGGACGACCCACTCATCGTGTCTTATTCGGGTTCCACCTGAGCTTCTGGCGCATGATGTTATTTGGCGGTCTCCTCAGAGTGTGCCTAATTCACCCCCATTTTCTTCTACCTATCTGTTATCCGGTAGGTTCTTGATTGGTTTGTTTCCACAGTTTCTTGTTACCAATTCTTTCTACCTACCACTTGACCACCAGTGTGGAGTTAGAGAAGGTAGTTGTTGATAAACGTCTGCAGTAGGCTGTTCAAAATGCTTTTGAAGACGTCCTAAGTTTATGGTCCATACCGAAGAACTGACTAACTTAACATTGGCTTTTAAAATACGAATCCTGTTCTTTATGATGAGAAGTACAGGAGATTTTCAGACTGATTTCATAGTGCTGACGGTGTACCTCACCTTTCTGATTCTGGTTTTGTCTTCCTTATTTGTCCCGACTGTGTGTGAAACGATGGTTCCTAGATAGGTGAAGGAAGTGGTCTATTTCAAATTTCTCCCATTCATAGTGATTGATACTTCTTGTTTCTGTTGGTTGGTTATCTTCATCACTTTCGGCTTTTCAATGTTCACCTGGACAGTTGTCTTCGCTGCCAGCCTCTCCAGCCAGTTTATTGTTTTTCGCCTGCGATTCTTCAAGTTTATGTGACATTAAACATAAATCATCCGCGACGTTCAGATCTTCTGGGGTCTTTTTATCGGTTCAGCGTGCTTTTATCTCCTCTCTTTCCATATACAGTATTCCGCATAACCCAGTCCACTACAGTCAGGAATATTGTCGGTGATATTTGGCAGTTTTGTTTAACTCCTGTATGCACTTCACAGGCATCGCTGAGATTTCTGTTGTGGATCACCTGACATATGGCATTGTGTTGTAGCTGTTGAATGAGGTTGATAAAGATTTGGGGCACTCCATGGTGTTGAAGCATAAGAAAGTACCATCGTTTATTTCATCGGCTTCTCATCAGGTGCGTACAGTTTAAGGAAATTAAATTTACGCGCAGAAATTTTTAACGTACTTGTAAATGCTACATAATGTCAGTTGACAGGAGACTCCAAACTTAATTAGCAGTGCTCAGAAATCACAGTTATCGGCTCAAGTTTAAACAATAAATAAGCGCTTGGATACAATGGCAAAGAAGTTGCGTAATAAAGACAAGAGGTGGATTAGATGATGAGTAACTAATAAACAGATTAACGATGAAGTGAGTTCGTTTCAAATCAAAGAAGCAAAAGATAAACAAAATTAAACTGTTGTGAAAGGGAAGAGGTCGAAGCCAAAGATTACGTAGCCAAGTGAAGGAGAGAGAGAACAAAAAAATCCTGTTACAAGGGCAATGAAAAACGGATAACCACTCCTTTCTGAACACATTAGTTGATTTTCAAAAGTTTATTAGCCATTGCTTCTGCGTTGGTGGCACAGTAGTTAGGACTCGCCGACCATGCACATGGTCCGGGGTTCGATCCCATGCTGAAAATTCCATTCCTGTACCAAGAAACACGGTGTGGAATCAAGCTGTAATAAAAAAACCTGGGCAGAGCTCAACTACTGTCTATTGATAATTTTTTTCAAATCGTGGAAAATACCCATCGGAACATTAGAGGGAAAAGAACAAGAAGTTCAGCAAAGATATCTTTTCGGTGATTTCATTCTCAAAAGCTGTACAATCGCATTTATTTATTTTTTTTTTTTTTGATTACAGCTTGATTCCACACCGTATTTTTTGGTACAGGTGTGGAATTTTCAGAATGTGATATCGGTAGCCCAAATTTTGCAGGCCTACCATAGATATCAGGTGTGCATCGGCAGGAGATCGAACCCCAGACCATATACTTAGTCGGCGAGAGTCCTAACCACTGTGCTACCGACGCACATTAGTTTACGTGGATACAATTATTATTTATTTAATTCCACATAGTAACGAAGGAGATAATAATTTTCAACTTGATATGAAAGTTTGAAGGTACGAATATAGATTACAAGGGGCTTAGAGACAAGATTGCATAGGATTAGAAAACAGTTACAACGTATGCAAAATTAATATTTGTTAACTGGAGAAATGATTTTAAAGGCGATTTAAGGTGATAATTATTTTCAACTTGATGTGAATTACAAGAGGCGTAGAAACAAAAGTTACGCAGGGATAGAATGAATTACAGGAGTGAACAAAATGAGCATGGAAACAAATTGAAATCAAAATTTTCAACTTGAAATGTAAGTTCGGAGGTGTGAATATAGATTACAAGAGGCATAGAAACAAAAAATTTCACAGGATTAAAATATAATTGTAGAATAGTTATTCTAAACGGATTACAAATGTGATCAGGAGGAGCGTGGAAACAAATTTAAAATAACTGATTTTATAACTGAAAAAAATCGGATGAATTGAATGAAGACAAAGAGAGAAAATTACACACACAGAGAACAAAACAAAGCAAAAAAAAGCTGAAGGATAAGGGAAGGCTGGACTAGTTTCTTTTGGACACATAGCTCCGGCTTTTCGATTCATATGGCGAGAGCTTACACAGTACAAAAAGTCGGAAACCCGCTGCCTTAAATAGATTTTTGTTTACTATGCAAATGACTCTGAATGATGAGTCAGTTGAGATGCTGTGACAGGTATTGACGAGGTGTTCACTTATGGCGCTTCTGATTAAACCAGTGCCTCCTCTTTGCAGTCATGCTGGATGATGTTCTCTAACACGTTTTGATAAGACCCGCATAGAACAACCTATGTACCTAGCTCCGCACGAGCAGGTGAACTGATATATGCACACTGAAGTGGTCATACGCGGAAGTCTGTCTTTCCGGTTTCTCCGAAGTAGTGGGCAACTAGAGAATATCACTCTTACAGTTGCTGCAGGAAAAGTCTTCTTCAGGAAATTGGAGATTCTCCTTTTAAGGATATCTGCTGCTAGGTCTCCCCTGAGTTCCAGATTCAAATGAAGTGTTTTCTTTGGCACTGAAGTGTATTCTTCCCTTTTTGGCGTTGGTTTCATGTTCTTCTCCACGAAACGCGGCGGGTATCCATTTTGAACCAGGATGCTCTTGAGAAATAGGAGCTCTTCTTCTAAACAGTCATCGCTGCAAATTCTTCTGGTATGATAAGCTAGTGAGATGATGAGAGCTCTTTTATGGCTGATAGACATCCAACTGTAGAAGTTTGTCAGTTGGCCATTCCATTGATAATTTTAAAGGATTCTATGGTGGACACTTCATGACGCGTATCGGTGAGGTGCCTGTCAATGACACTATTGTAAGCTTCTGTTCTCTTGAGACGTAGGGTTTTCGGTACATTTTCAAAAATTTAAGGTGTGGCACAACATTAAGCAGTGATGCAATCTGATGACTACTGAAATGGAGGGGGGAATTAATTCACTGCTAAACCCTACCAAGAAAATATCAACTAAGACTGTGAAAAAAATAAGTGTACATTTTCGTCATTTCAGACTACTTTGGTTAGGATAACTTACTCATGAACGAAACTGTATAATGGTATTTTTAGGTTAGAAAGAGACATTTGCTTATTGCATTTTGATTCACTTTTTGTAATTGTCCGAATGCTGTGTGTCTTTTACCAACAAAGTTTTGCTTATTCAGACGGAAAACATATATATATATATATATGCGTGTATTTAGCCTTGGAGGAATTTTTCACAGTGGGATAAAAAATATGTCGAAGAAAGGTTATTTTTTGTGCATAGTCGACACAAGTTGCAAAATAGCAGCTGTTGTTTCATTGCATTTTTCAATTTTCTACAAACAGTTCATCTGCATTGTATCTACTGTAAAAGCATTATTCACCAGGCTGAGAATAATTCACTAAATAATTTATGCTTCGAGTGATTTGTGTTGTTGCTTTTTTAAAAAAGAAAAAAAACAGAATTCACATTTTCACTTGTCTTTTTGGAATTCGCAAGAAAGGTTATGTGGAGCAACGATTTACTGCATTTTTGATGCATTAAAACAGTGACACACTCAAACATTACTGATTTTAAGATTGTTTGTAGAAGTGGTTTCTATTTATGTCCAGATACTTTCAGTGTTGGAAAATAACAAATATAAGTTTCCAATAAGATACACGAGCTGAACACTTTGCTCAGTTCTTTATATCATCTTTAACAGTTTCAGCTCACTGATGGGAACAAACAGACATCAAGAAATCAGTAGACTGAATAACTTTCTCTGAAGAGCAATAATTTCGTGTAGTTAGTGGAAAGGGTGATAAGGAGAACAAGACAGAATTCATGATGAATCAGCCTTATTTTTGTTAACTGCTACTTTTTTCTTGAAAACTGCTCAAATGTGTCTTATCTATTAGATCTAAATAAGAATGATACACTGATTAATTTTACCGCACTGAAATGCTCGGTCTTTGTTGACGCGTTGGTTTCAACAAGGCCTTAAGGTTAAAACGATGTCTTCAGTTGACGCGTTTTCAGCAGCATGAAACTCTCGGCCTGGATTTTACCACCAACCGATTAAAATCCTAAAAACTGGGTTTAGTGTTCCTTAAATTTCAGTAGGAGTCGTTATCTGACTACGTACTGCTTCAAGAAGTACTAGTTAGAACTGAATCACAGGTTTGGCTTAATTAAAATAACAGGTGGAGAATAAGTGAATTTCAAATTTCACAACTGTAGAGTGTAAAAATGACAAGTAATTGTTAAAAGAGATTATGAAAGCCAACAAATGTACACATTGAAAGACAAAGCGAGTAATTTCGATTTTGTTTTAAAGACATTTTTGAAATAGATGCTTAGTCAGATGCAGATATCTGATGCAGAAAGGTTCTTGGTGCGTTTTGTGAATTCATTCAAATTTATGAATCTTCTGTCTTCACATACATCATCATACAGTCACAATCTATAAGATTTACTAATGAATAAATAAATAAATAAAAATGTTCATTTTATCGTAACAAGCTGCGCCCAACTTTCCCTCTTCACCCGGTTTACATCCGGTTAATAGAAGTGTAGGAGCGCGTTGGCCGGAACCACATGAGTGGTTGGAGAGCAGTCTAACGCTTCACCATCATCGCGGTTTCACGTCACTTAATTCACTTTTAGAACACTTATTTTGCTCGCGTTTTCTCATTGTTGAACGATTGGAGGAGGTAATGGTGAACATTTACGCATGGATCGCATGTTTCTTGAGACCCTCCAACCTTAGGAGTACTACTGTTAACCTAGACACTCGAAGCTTTCTCACATAGTACTACTACTATAAGGATAGAACTTGGGTACTGTGGTAGAGTATAAATGCATTATGGATAAAATTTCTTTTGATAAAGTCTCACCATGTTATACAGTAATATTTACTGATGACGTTACGAGCACAATTTATTACTCATAATCGTATCAAGGTACTCACACAAATTTCAGTGTCCTCTAAGCTGGTTGATGCACTGATTGCGAAGCTTTCGTCGTCCTTCTAGACAACATCTATCTTCAGCACAGGTTTGGGTATTAAGTGGACTCATTTGAATTCTCCATGAATGATGTAATCGTATCTCCTGGCAACCACCGTCGTGACTGGTTGTTAATTTACGTCTTTGTTGATCATATTTTTATTGACTTGGAATTCAAACTTTCTTGTCGTGTGATTTACTTTTTCATTGACCGGAAATTATTCTGGAACTTTCCCACCCATTTATTATAAATACACGAATGTACAGCCTAACTGATGACTTCGTTGAAAAGAAAATTTTCGTCGCTACAACTGTCTTTTTATTATTCCCTATTTTCATTGATTGATAAATTTGGTCTATAATAATATGTTTGTTAATTGCTAATTCACTTGAGTACCGGGCTTCTACGAACTCCCTGGTATATTTGGTGTTTCCCCTAGTTAAAATTTCTCAGTTATCCCAGCCAAATTAGTGTCCATAACTATCCACATGCATTGATACGAAAGAATATATATCATGTCTTTTTACAACCAACTTGTGTTGTTGAATTCGGATTCGTAGAGGAAACACCAAATATACCAGGGAATTCGTAGAAGCCCGGTAATCAAGTGAATTAGCAATTAACAAACATATTATTATAGACCAAATTTATCAGCTAATGAAAAAGTAAATCTCACGACAAGAAAGTTCGAATGCCAAGTCAATAAAAATGTGATCAATAAAGACGTAAATTAACAACCAGTCATGACGGTGGTTGCCAGGAGATACAAGTACAACCTGTGCTGAAGATAGGTGTTGTCTATAAGGACGACGAAAGCTTCGCAATCAGTGCATCAAGCAGTTCAGAGGACACAACTAATTCAAGACTGTCTAACTGCTTATTTTCACAACTCAGGTTAAAACTTTTTAATTTTTGTGGTTGTTGTGTTTTTTCAATCTGTTAATTTATTAAGTAGAACCTAAAAAAATTTCAAACTTTTTATCACCAACTATAATTCACAGACATAATTTATAACGGAAATGACTGTGCTTTAACTAGTAACTGAATAGGCAGTAGTAACCTAATATTTCTAGGAAAACTAATTCATGCACGAGAAAATGTTTTGCTTGACTAGCTTAAAAAATGATGGAATTTTAAAATAGTGTCTTTCCTTTCTTTTCTGAATTAATCAGTATTACTTTTTCACTGTTGATCACTGACAGTAATGTAACTTTTTAGTCATTTATGTGTAAACCGATCCACTGGTTTATGAATAATGCACGGTAAAATCAGTCTGCAAACAGTTCATGCACATATATTACAGTTGCTCAAGAGATCAATTTTGGCGTGAACAGTTTTACTGAAAACGTTTTCATTTGCATGCTGAGTAACATTTTGAGTTCTGCATTAAACCTTAGATATGTATTACTGCTAAGTCTCAACAAAACCGAAACATGAATGTAGAATAGTCTTTCAGAAAAAAGCATAGTTTATGTGTATGGAATAGTCGTAACTGCATTGAAATTTTAGTTCGTTTTAATCGAAATGTTTTTCGTACAAGGAAAGTAGATTTGGTCATAATTAAGATGATACTACTACTACTAGTACTACTACTACCCAGCAGCTATGTTGTAATTCACTGCGTCTTTCTATACGACTAATACACTGACGTTGGAAATAGAAGATATAAAGAGGCTGCTTGTCTTTGACCAGTGGTGTCTGCATTCATCTTCTCAGTATTAGGTGATATTATATGGTACGTAATTATGAAGTTAGTTAGTTGCTAGATAAAGAGTGAAAGCCGATCAATGAGTTTTTGAAGTCGTAACATGCATGCTAATTCATCACCCTACTTGGTGAGCAGTATTGGCTAATAAAGAATTAGGTTGAAAAACTTTTAGTTGTCACCTGACAACTGTTGGTTTGAGCTACGTATGGACGTGTAGGTGTAATTCAGTGGCATAGCAGTTAGGACGCTCGCCGACCATGCACATGGTCCGGGGTTCGATCCCCGGCCGACGCACTTCTTTACCTCCCTAAGCCATAAATAATGCTGGTAAAGAGGGAAGGTTGGGCGTGAGGCTAGCAACCCCATCCTGTAAAATAAACACTGCTACAGAAACTTCAAGCGACTAGCTTGAAGCCCTATGTTCCACTGGGGAACGTGAAGGAAGAAAAAAAGTGGATGTGTGGACTGCCTCACTGGAATCATTGGAGCACTGAGAACCACTAACCGCTGAAGACTTTTGGTTTCTCATGGCTAAGGATTATTCTCAATGATGAGGATGTACTCACTCTTTGCATTCTTCTGGATTCATTGAATCCGTATTATTCTTCAATTAATTGTTCTTTCTCCCACAGATTTCGTTTTATTATAGTTTTATTGCATTTCTTTGCTCTACTTTTATGTGTGACTTTCTGAAGTGTGGTTTTTTTGTTCCTTTACATTCCCAGTGGAACATAGGCCTTCAAAATAGAGCTTTAAAGTTTCAGCAGCAGTAGCGTTTACTTTTACGGTATGGTGTTGCTAGCCGCATACTTAACCTTCCCTCTTTACCAGTCTTATTACTAGACTACTGAGGTAAAGGAGTAAATTGGCCGGGGATCGAACCGCGGACCACATGCGTGATTGGCGAGCATTCTACCAATATGCCACCAACCCACTGAAACGTGGTGATATTTTAATAGATTTAAGCAAACTGTGTAGGAGAAACTATATGCGATATGTAGATGGAGGTCTTTTTGGTAGACCAAGCTTTAAGCAAGCCGCCTTCTTTTTTTAATCTTCTATCCGAAGGCACAGCTGGAAAAAATGAGATAAGACTCATTTTGTCGTACCTCCCTATAGAAATCTTCAGTAAAAGGAGATAGATGTAACCACAAATGAGGAGACACCAGAGTTGTCAATTTTTTTACAAAGTTCCATGTTGAGAATTCAGTTCAGTTTTCTTTCTTTGACGCTAATTATTTTATGTATCAGATTGCGAGTTCTGACGAAAGTGTGTCAACATTTACCAATATAGAGGAGACCTTGGAGATTATTTTTAAAATCAAAGATGTTCGTAAATTATTTCCTTGTTTATGTGGAAAGTTATGGAAGTGTAAATGAGCTTTTTCTTTCAAGTTTTTACTAACATAGTCTAAGCTCATATTTTTGAATAGTCGTCAATCCTATTAGTATCTCTGGGGAAATGAATACTTTAGTCTTCTCAGCTGTGCGATATCACTACATAAATTATACGGATTAATTGCAAATTAGATTAACAACAACACCACTTTTCTATTCATCATTTACACAAGGAAAGCAGAATTATTCAAGCATAATTTTGCATGCTTAATTAACTGCAGGAAATTCACAATCAATCAAATTTATAAGGAGATATTAATTCCGATGAATTAACTAACATCTATGAAATATTTTCGCTGTTATCACACGACATATCATCTCATCCAACACCTATGGAACATTAAATAATTTATACTGAACTTTTGATTGTTCTACTTAGTTATTTTGGCTTTATCAGAAGGTTTAATGGTTAAAAATGTTCTGATCTTAGTATTTATTCATGTTAGCTGGAACTGATCCTTAATCCATTCTTACAATCTTATGAATACTAACCTACGGGATCAGTATGCTGTTGAAATCACGGTTGACTTCACTGTAGAATTGAACTGCATCCATAAAATTAGTCGCTAGATGGCGTTCTCAGTTAAATGGTGACACTGTAAGCATGACTGACAGAATCCAAGCAGTAGATAAAACCTAACGATCATTATATATCGTACTACTCATTATAATAAAGCCTTTTGTATTTCCCAATGAATGAAAAACAAAACGATATTGTTTTTACTGACGTTTCACTATTTAATGCTAATAGCTTTATCAAAGTATTATTAAACCGGAATTTACAAAATCTCAGCATATATATATATCATATATCCAATGCCCAAATTTTTTCAAACTGTTAAAAGTGAACTTGGTTTGGACATATATGATATCGTATTACTGTTTATCATTAATCCCTTGGATTCCGAGTAGAACATAGGGCTTCAGCAGTCCATCTCCACTTCATCCTATTCTCTGCAGTCCATTTTACCTGGTACCAAGATCGCCCATGGGCTCTCATCTCCCCCTTACATGATTTCCTCCACATCAACTTCGGCCTCACCCTCAACTCGTCGTTTACCAATCGAGCTCCATTCACCTTCCCGATTCTGGTTTTGATATCCTGTGGTTGAAACGATGTTTCCTAGGTAAGTGAAGAAAGTAACCTCTGTCAGATCTCTCCCGCTGATGGTGATTGGTGCTGGTTGGTGTTGCTGTTGGTTCGTTATCTTCATCGCCTCCGTCTTCTGTATGTTCACCTCACTCTCCTCTACCAACTTGTTTTTTTTCGCCTGTAGATTTTTGAGCTTGTCTGACACTAGACGTAAATCCTCAGCAAAATCCAGATCTTCTGGGGTCTTCTTATCGGTCCAATGTATTCCTGTCTTTTAGCTCCTCTTGCACAGTCTTTCGCACAATCTAATTCACCACAGTTAGGAACATCATTGGTGATATTCGGCAGACTAGTCTTACTCCTGTCTTCACTTCAAAGGCTTCACTGAATTGTCTGTTGTTGTTCACTTGACATGTGGCACTGTCATACCGCTGTTGAATGTGACTGATAAAGATTTGGGGTACACCGTAGTGTTGAAGCAGTTTCCAAATTACTTCGCAATCAACGCTATTGAAGGCCTTTTCATTATCAGTCTTACAGTAATTCGCTGAATAGCATAAACTGATAAGCTCTTCAAAGCATTTTTTACATTATAAGGAAACTATTTATTGGTAAGGTTATTAGTAAATCACTTTCATACTTCCCCATCATTGTATTTGCGAAAATCTTTTTAGCATATCTAATAAAATCTTCACCTCATGAATCTTTTTCAACACTTAAGCTACTTCCATTTTCACTAAGATTACTTTGTTGATGGACGTTTTAACCGAAATAAGGGGTTTTTACCAATTGTTGTTTTCAGTCACCTGACAAGTCATGACAAGGCATTTGAATAAATAATTTATGATCACTGTTATTTCACATTATATTTCATTCATTGACATGACTTTGCAATGACACTTTCACACTTATTTTGTCAACACCTTATCTGATTACATTAAAGGCAGCCAACACTTGAATTCCTCACAAAACTGATTGTGTCAAATATCTTTATTCGGTTGGAATCAGCTTTCTGGGGATTTTTCGCACATATAAGTTCATTTAGGTACTCACTTCATTAAGTTTTAGGATCTGTAAATTTTCAGTAGATTTATTGTATTTCGGTTGCATTTCATGAAAAACAATAAACACATTCCCTTGATAATAGATAGTTGGAGGCAATCGGCAGGAAGCCTTGGACCTAGGTTTCGTGCTAGTTGGCACTCATCAGTAAGGCGTATCTGCAATTTTGAAGGAATTCATGTCCCTTCTGAGATTCGAACCCGCGTCACCCAGTGCTGCAGTCAAAGACGTTACCACTGAGCTATTCAGGCTCGCGATTGACCTCCTGTAGGACTGTATTGAATATTTTTGATTGCACACTAGTCAGTAACTAGTGTAATGCGTCTAGTCCTATCTTCGCTGCAGACTGAATTCTATAAGTCAAGCTTGCAATGTGGCCACCATAATAGGTGGCTCGCCATTACGGTGCACTGTGAATTGTTAGTAATATATGGTTGGAGGCAATCGGCAGGAAGCCTTGAGTCAAGCACTGTGTCTTTTCTTTTCGCTTACCGACTTCAGATTTTGTGGGTGTCATAATTAACGTGTAATACATTCTCTTGGTGGATTTTGTCACTGATCGGCTTTATTGATTATTAGATTACTCGAACAAGCATTTGAAAAAAATAATAAGGTTTCCGCCACGTACATTTTCTGGTATTAATCATTTCATTTTTTACTGAGAAGATTTTGTATAAATGATCCTCTTGAGCTATAAATCTTCGTTTCAAGAAGAGTTGCTGATGGTTAGTTTTCGATACACCTAAAAGCTGAAAGATATATACCTTCTTGTTGGATGTAATGAATATACAATGTATATTTATGTTTTCCTTTGTTTTAAAGGTTTGCTAATGAACTGTCAACAAATACTTTTTGCACACAAAACCATAATGAACAAAAGACAGTATCGAAGGCATGCCCTGAGTTACTATGCAATTTGCCTGAACTACATTGCGCAAGATTGTCTAAAGCGCATAGTGTTCTAGGATATGAAAGTGTTAGACATGATATTTTCAGTAAATCTGATGACAACAAGGATTACTGTAATTCAAACAATGCATATCCATCACTTCGTAATTCTCGTCGTAGGGAAAGTGCCAGAATTCATCCACACTATCAGTCCGTTCAGTGCTCAGCTGCAGTTCTTCGTCCTCCACGCCCACCACAAAGAACAACTTCACTAGTCAGAGATAATCAGCCAGTCAGATCTAACAGCATTATCAGTTCAGATGCATCATACTCTTCGCACAGTAGCCCTAATCGTAATCCAACAAGCTCTAAGCAAGAACCAAACAGTCAAGTGAGTTCACAGTTAATGAACATTGTTTTGCATAGTTTCATTACATTTTTGTTTCAATTCAAACTTGTATTGTTAATTTTCTTCACTATTAATTTCACTATTAATAAACAGAGAAAAAACCTGTCCCAGATATCTGGAAAATTCTACTACCCCGACGATGACAAATAGGAGAAGACAAAGAAAACTATAAAACTCAAGTTTTGAAGTCGTGTGATTATAATTGATATGATTATAAACAATAAATTTTGTTCGAAACTGCGTCCTCCAGTAAATAATACTGTTTTATACTGTGTGATACAACTAACCTGCCCACCGAAAGGTTAAATAAACATAATTCCAATTTACTTTACATAGCGTCCCTTTTCAATGGAAGATTAATTTGCAAAATAAGTTATTTACTTTTCCAATCTTTCTTTTCCTTTAGATTACACTGACGTGGCCTAGTGTAGTTTTCTTCCGTTTTCTTCGTTAGCCACAACTTTATAAGTGCTATCTGTATGTGTCAACTGACCAGTCTTATAGGCGCACATAAAGAGGGAAACTATACATAACATAGGCCAGCTAACACACAATGAATGCTTTGTTTACATGAAACAGAAGAAAAGGCTGGGACTGGGAATGGGAATCTAAGACACACGTTTTGCTCCCCATGGTATCACAACAGATATTGTCGAAGCATTTTTACGAAAGACGATAATCAGTTCACTTTTGCAAATGAATAATGACCTAATCAACATCATTTCTGACGACACAAAATTTACAAGAGAAGAGGAATTAGGGAACGAAATTCTACTTTTTAGATGACTTCATTAGGCAAGCGATCACAAGAGTCGGTGGCACAGTGGTTAGGACTCTCGCCGACCATGCACATAGTCTGGAGTTCGATCCCCTGCCAATACACACCCGATATCTATGGTCGGCCTGCAAAATTTGGGCTACCGATATCCATGCTGAAAATTCCACACTTGTACTGAAAATACGGTGTGGAATCAAGCTGTAAATCAAAAAAACTAAAAACTGAATTATACAGAAGATCGAAACATACAGATCAAATGCTCAGTTGTAAGAACAACAATAACAATGAACCAACTGCACACAAAAGAAATTATGCAGGAATATTATTTGAAAGCAAAAGGACACATTGCAAAACTCATGCCTTAGTGAGAATATCCAGAAATATGGATATCCACAAAACTTCATCAAAAGATGCCTGCCAACAACTAAATCAACCAGCTAAAATTATTTAATGAAAGGTCAAGAGATATCATCCTCCTCTTTATGGAATTACTGTTAGAATACTGAAACTTTATGCACTAGATGTTGATCACAAACCAACATTACCTACAAGATAGATGGGATCAATTGTGAGAGATACATTTTGGCCAAAATGGACAACTGAGTCATCTTCAAATCCATGAACATTTACTGGCAGTTATAGATCATGATATATCTTCATTTATATCATTTCATCTGGGGAACTGTGAACTGGTGAAATGTACAAATTGCAGAAGAATTTGTAGAAGTCTGCTGGTCAGATCGATTTTCCAATAACAGACATTTGGATGTAGATTAAATATATCATCCAGTAAAAACGAAGTATTCCAAGTTTGGCCATGGACTGATATCAGTCAGAGAACTATTGGAAACCAGGGAGTATTGGACAGCTGTTCCGTCCTAGTTTGGGACTCACTGCCAGTACGAACTCACTGGGTTTCGAGCCCGAGACCTTACGGTTACAGGTCAAGCTCGTAGATCATTAAGCCACTGGGACCCGACTCACTGGCCCATGAATTCTAACTTCGACCAATTCGTGCGCTACCACAAGTCAAAGTCATCAGTGAGTATTTGTCCTCACTTCTAACAGGATGGCACCCACTGGTCGCAACTTCTCACTCAAACTCCAGGAAACTTCGTCCTGCAGCTAGTCACTAACGAGCACCTGGTGGGTGCACACTGCCGCTGAGTCCCAAACTAGGACGAAACGACTGTCCAGTATTTGATAGAATAGATGTAATTTTTCTAAAAAGTTTACCATACATTATGTAACTGAGGTAGTTTTGATTTATTTTTGTTCCAGATTTTATCTACTTCACTTTATGGAACATCCAATCAGAACAGATATTCATATATTAAACCCTTGGATAATATGAGCATTGCAGCCGATAAACTAACTGATAAAGAAGTCAGTGATTTGAATTCAGAGAATGATACAGTCTGGTGGTCTCATCTATTGCCCTACAAACCATCAAATTTACCAAGTAATTTAGCTGATCGATTAAGACAACGGAACAGTTTAATCCTCTCTAGAAGTTCACCAACAGCTCGACTTTCAAACAGTTCACTGCCTACTTCATTCCCGTATAACTGTTCTAATCAAATTAACAATAGTAATAATAATAATAATAATAATAACAGTAATGGTAATAAAGTCGCCTACAACATTCCCAATCTAATGATCCAATCAATGTATGAACAGAGTGATTCTTCGGGTTCTAGTGGATTAAGAACCGATGGTTTATCTTCTTTGTATTATACACGAAATAAAGGTGTCAGTGAATCACGAATCAGACATTCAAGACCATTAAGTGTTCATACAGATTATTCACACAGTGCTAATAATTCATTTCATCTACCGTCATTAACACATTTAAATTCAACAATAAACACTGACACTGTTCATTATTCCTCATCGTCATCATCATCACAACAAAGACAACACCAACAACAACCTAGTCAGCAAATACCAACACGGCCATCTAGTCTTTCATTAGGCTTATCTTTCAAAAATGTTACCCCTAAGGCAACTAGTTTTGTAGCAACAACAACAACAACACCAACCATAACAACCACAAGAACAAATAAATTGTATGAGTCTCATAACTCTTCGGCATATTTACCTCAAGCAAACATTTTCAATAGTATTCCTGACTACCTATTGACACCATATCCGCCTAGTGATAGTCCATTACTGGGTCAGTATTGTCGTTTACTACTACTTCGAACAAACGACGGTATACAGAGAAACAACATTAACATCAATAATAATGTTGACAATAATAGCAATGGTATTAATATTATTAATATGAATAATAAAAATGTCTCACCACCAATTGAACATTCTTCAAAATTAACGCCAACTGCTGAAACGCCCGCAACACCCGTTTAGCATAGGTCAACATTTATGCATATATACATATATATGTCATACAGTACATAAAGTTTAGCATGTCTTTCAGTGATTCAGTACAACTGAATCACATTCACTTATGATGAAGTGAAGTGAGTGTATCCAGGAGAGAAGAATAATCGTTTAACTTTATCCCAGCCAGACAGATGTCTCTGTTTTCGTACGTGTATGTATAGCATATGTCCATAGTGGTCTTTTTATGACAATTTCACACTTTTTTTTTAAAAAAAAAATTTTATTTCTATTTCTTGTCTATATCACTGGAGCTTTTAATTTATTCGATAAAACGTTTCAAAGTGATGTATTCCAGTTGGCCTGCTAGAAATAAAATTAATTATTTTATGAAGTTCCATTTCATTGAATTGCGTTGTGAAAGTATTTTTTTGAGTTACTTCATTAAAAACAACATTCAATTTCCTATACACTTATAATGTCTATTAACGATCACCTTGAGACTGAATGAACAACAGATAAACAATAAAACTAAGAAAAGGCTTTTGCATTTCGAATCTTGTTTCTGTTCAAAGGCTACAGTGAGTCATGTGAACAAAACAGTGATTACTATCAGCAGATTATCTGTTTCGATGTGAAAGAGGAGACAGGAAAAAGAAGAGGGATTCAGAGTTAAACAGAGTCGTTTCATTCTTCGACTTTTGAACTAAATTGTGTTGGCTTAGTTCAATTCACATTTCATTGTTGATCTACCTTTCGTTTCTTTCTGTTTCAGTTGTTTTTCTCCCTTTTCGTAATTTTCCTAATTTTCGTATGTACATATTATCAGGAATATATATATATACATATATATTGTATGTAAATATTATTGGTATTCGTGTAATATTCTCAAAAACTATCAGGTATTCCTGTTAAAATAGAACAGAACACTTTGAAATTGAAATGTTCGTGTGAATGAATAATGTTTCTATATTTTGTTTACCCTAAAAGTGTTGTAATATTCTTTAAAAAAAATAATATTCATGATGTATAATTTTCTCAGTCCTATGGAAACAAATGAGCAGAGTCTTTTTCTTTTCCTATTTTTGATTTGATTACATTTCTAATTTGACTGTATTACTGATAATATTATTATCATTATTATTATTCTATTTATTCTGATGAACGTATTTACATATGCGTTCATGATTGGCGCCTTTCCCTTGATCTGTCTTCATTTTAAATTTTGGAATATAATTGCGCACAAACGTAGAATACTATTTATCTCTTTTTCACGTGTGTTATTGTGTAATGAGTATGCATATACCTGGAAATGTAGAAAAGTCAAGATGTATGAGATTCCATCTTCCAAAGATATTGAATACTAAGACTGTTTTTTTTTAAGGAAGTTAGTACTGACTGCTGAAACGGAAATGAATCACACTGTTTAGCATATATGTACTAATGGACTTAACCCTAGATGACTTCAGCGACTGAGGGATTGAACTGCTACCAAACAGAGTGTAGTCTCGTTGACTGAGAGTATGCAGATGATGTTGTTCTCCTAGGTGACGACTTTGACAGAATGTACAGTTTTCTGAACATCTTGAGCAGCAATCTTCGAATGTTTGGCATGCTATTTGCTCCCGTCAAATGTAAGATGATGCTACACTACTGGACTGGAATACATCGACTCCTAGTTGTATCAGCCCAACGGGTCGATTGCTGACGAAATCTCACCACGGATACAGAAAGCTCGTTTCGTATACTCCAACTTACTCCATCTCTGACGTGGATGTGATATCCAGCTAGCTATCGAGCAAAGGACGTGTG
The DNA here is from genome assembly GCA_944472155.2 of Trichobilharzia szidati. Taxonomy (NCBI): domain Eukaryota; kingdom Metazoa; phylum Platyhelminthes; class Trematoda; order Strigeidida; family Schistosomatidae; genus Trichobilharzia; species Trichobilharzia szidati. The sequence continues at coordinate 152,466,317 of OX235279.1, forward strand.
TACCGCTCAGCAGTTCGCTCTGTGCTCCTTTATGGCTGGCTGTGAATGAGACATGGCCATTGAAAGTAGAAGACATGAAAAGGCCAGTTGTCTTTGATCATAGGTGCCTGCGTTCGATCTCTCATGTTAAGTGGCAGTATAAGGTGAGCAGTATTGACGTTAGGCCTTGGTCGAGTGCTAGGTAAGGAGGGAGGGGAAATCAACCAACGAGGTTGTGAAGTTACACTGATTGTGATGGTCAGGACATGTGTTACACTTGCATTCCCATCCATCCATCGCCGTCTTCAATGGGAAATGTTCGCTGACTGACATAGGATCAGGTTGGAAAAGAGCTCGTGGTGGTCAAACCAAAACATGATTTTAAACACTTCTGCTGTTTTTAAGTGAACAGATGATAAATTCACACAGCTTGTCTCTTGACTTTTTTATAGTGATGAATTTACAGTTTGGTATGCAATAATCTACTTATCTTGATGTTTTTTTCGTTTAAGTGGAAAGTGGGTGACCCCCTCTTTCTCTCTCTCCCCATGTCTGTCATATACACCTTAACAGAAACAATTTAATAATCCGCCTTATTCAATGGAGAAATTTGTTTCGAAAACCCTTCTCACTATAAATACGAGGCATGTTTTGATTGAAATTAAAAGTGAAGAAAATATCACAAACACAGTATCACAAATGTCAGTCGTTATTTAAGTAAAGGAGACGAGAAAATGGTGTCATAAACGAGTCTGAAGAATATTTGTAGGGTGTACTTTGCAAGATTGATTGCACGTAGGGTTAGACTCTTAATTTTTTTAGAAATAAGTACACAATGATGGTGTTAACCAGAGGTCACTTACAACACTGGTTGTAGTCTCTGATCACGATTTTGGTTAATAATTAATCACTCGTATCCTGTATGGATAATAATCTGGGAAATAGATGTTTAGCAATTGATGTATGAGAGAAGGGTGTGAATTTCTTATGCTAAAAACTCAGATATTTAAATAAGTTAGTTCTGGTTTTATAAATGATGTGTATTATGAACAGCGCTTTGACGTCAAAGTGTCAGTTGATTTATAAAAACAACACAACTAAAAGTTATGGCACTAAGAAAACTATATACTTTTCTCACGAATAAATGATCATTTGTGCGTCTGAAATTACCAACAGTCAGCTTTTGTTATGGCGAAAGAATATGGTGTGTCTGAAGAAGTGTATTCCTATTTCAAGTGGGTTTTCCTGTGATAAAGTACGCACACTGATTTAGCATTAGCTAAGATAGAAATGACATTTCGGAAATAATTTATTACTCATCATCACAGTACAATGTGGGATTAATTTAACTGAAAGCACTTTTTGTTTAATGGCAATAAACGTTCATGCGATTCACTCACTGTTTTCAGCTTAGACTATAGTAAAAAAAGTTGATATTTGTACAAAACTTGGGCACTGTGGTAGTATGTAATTCCATACTAATTTGTTCATTGTATATATGGAAAAATTGCTATTTAGACATTTAATCTTATATATATATATATATATATATATATATATAAGATTACAGTCATAGATGAGAAACTAATTGAAAGGTAAATATTTCTTCTCTCAGTCCTTTTGCTATAGGATATATCATACAGTATTTTATACTGACTGAAGTGTCGAACACAATTTATTGTTCATATTAATATAACTATACAACTTCGAATCTGTATTAGATAAGTTTATTTCAAATATCACTCAGCGATGTAGTATTAACAGCTGGATGACAAGGTTTCGAGCACAAATTATTGCTCATAATCACATCAATTTAGTCACACAGTTTCGTAATATGCCTTTTTTCTCTCTTTCTTTCTCTCCAACTTTTTGCTTTTTGTCGCCACTTTCCATACTTCCGGTATAGGCGTTGCGCCACTTCGATTCTACGTATCTGGTGTTGAATCAATAAACAAAGATTCAGTGACTAACCTCTCTCTTCACCTAACTATATTACTTTTTAATACTCTCACCCTGTCCCACCCAACCTATTGTGTGACTACATGCAAGTGAATGCAATGCCTGAGTTTTCTTCTGTGTAATTTAACTTAGTAAGATCAATCATTCTGGGCCTAGCTAAATTTTTATACCCCGATAATCTGACCTTGTCCTACTACTTTGACCTACGTATATGACCTGAGTGTCATTGCAGGGGATTAGATAAGGTAAATTATCTATATGGTTCAATGGGCTCCAAAGGATCCTTTTACCCACATAATTTGATTCTAAGTGAGTTTGTGAGTCTGAATGTCACTTTTATTCTGGCATAGTTAAGAATTCTACGTAAGGTTGCAGAGGTTCCCTCCTTATTTAGAAGCACTACTGGTGTCTGAAATTCCCTATTGTTGGTGTCATCATTTTTGTGAATTTTTGTCATGATCGTCCTCCTTTTTATTACTACTGTCATTATTAGTTTTACAATTTCCCACATACTTCCTGATCAATTTATCAGGTTAATTATTAAGTTTCAAAGCTGCGTTTATGTTTTACTTCCTGCCTTAGGTTTTCTTTGCTACATAAGTTTTTTTTTCAACCTATAACTGTGGTGTGAACTGAAATGCAAATATTGGTTTGAATATATGGGTTTTCTGTAAACACTAGTGTTTGCCTTCCCATCTTCTTTCCCTTTTTTGACGCAATCTAACCTGGATAAGTGAACTAATCCAATAAATGGATGAATTTTATGAATTCGTAATCAAACAAATTATCAAGAAAATTTTGTCTCTATGGCTACAGCTATTAAGTTAACTGTTCCAGACCCATTTCGTACTCAGTGTAATCTTATCATCTGTTTCTCAGTTTTTCCTTCGCTTAGGTTTCAGATTAAATCAGTATTGTGCACATCACTACTTAAAACTACAGAATCTCTCTTTTTCTTTATGACTTTTGTAGATTTTAAGCACCGATTACCTACATTTCCCAAGTCGAATATTGCCTAATTAAGGCAAAATACCACTAAAAACTAAAGCAAGGAATTTAGAATTATTTAAAATATTCTGAATGAAATAACTAGTACTATTTCACAAAATGGAAACAATCGAGAGGTTACAGAGATCGGAATTATATTTAAATTTTGCGGATGGTATCGTGTACAGTGAACTTATTACGCCTAATATACTTCGGTTATTCACTAAGGTATTCATTTCTTCGATGTTTATTTTAATGGCTAGCCAGTCATCTACTTGTTACCTGTAATTAGTGGAGTAAAGCCTTTCGAAACGCACATCAGAAACTGTAGGTACGTTTCAAACTCTGAAGGACCACTATGTAATTTGTATATATTCAGGCCCATGCATTGCTTTAAAGTGGCCTAAAAATGAATCTACTAACCGATTACACACAGTGTTTTATTATACGTGTTTAAAAAAAATCACATATAGTTGATGTTTACAAACAGACTTAGTTTTATGTTGAAATACTGTTTGTTCATGACTACATGAACACCTTGTCTACCAGCCTTCTCCAATATTACGGAGTCCGATACTACGCCGCTGAGTAAATATATGGGGATTTTATTAAATTCTTTCAAGATTTTCATCCTCAACTGTAAGAAATAAGTCCTTATTAAGCAGTCTTTTTCCTGGTTGACGACATGATACTAATCGAAAATCATTTGATACTGTCTGATTAATTAGTTGTGACAGTAATTCTGCCTGCTTCTGAATAGACATTTTTATTAAAAGGATTTCAAGGTGAAAGGAAAGAACATAGTGACGGTTTATCGATAAGTTGCCAAACAAGTTGCTAACAAGTTTCTCTATGGACGTCTAGCGAAAGTGTAGACAGTTTACTCGAATTCGATTTTAAGCAAGTTCATTTGATATGAGTTGATGCGATTATGAGTAATAGACTGCGCTCGAGATGTCATCCACTTAATAATACTGTATGACTGTGTGTTATATATTAAATAAATTTATCTAATGTAGAATTATATTCTACCACAGGGCTGATATTCTACTCTTTTATTAGTCTACTTGGATGGAGATAAAAAGGCAGTAGAACATAAAGAAAAGGGTGATTCTGTGACTCTGGGGTCATTTATACACCAATAAGGAAGTGTAGACTGTGTATACTGTGTCACGTTTAGAAGAACACAAGAAACAAATATGAATAACTTTAGGTTGACATGATTCCTTACAATAAATTCATTCTTACAGTTAGCCGGTTACTCAGCCTACCTGCTTGATGCCACAAATGCTTAGTGTTCGTAATTAGTAATGTTACTTCAGACTGTCGTAAGTCGTGAGTTCCGATTATCCTTGAAGTAATGCAACTTCCGTTATTATTGTTGTTTTATTCCTTTGCCTTCCGAAGTGAAAATAGGGCTTCAAGCTTGAGCTTTGAAGTTTTTATGGGGTGTGGTTTACTAGTCCCACTCCCAACCTTCCCCCCTTGTCTGACTTACTACCTGCTAAGCGAGATTTAGGAGTGCATTGGCTAGAGATCAAACCCTGAACTATATGCTTGGTTAGTAACTTTGACTGCTTTCCTCAAATGAGTGATCCGTAATACACTTTCCGTTTAAATGTACTTAAAGCCTCCTTTAATTATCTGTTGCAGTACATATAGGTTGGTAGTCTTGTAGTGACCCGTTTTATTACTCATCATCGCAATATACTTTCATTGTGTAATTGTACTTCGATTTGTTTATTATTCTAAATCTTGCATGTTAACAATTGATACTTTTTGTACTCGCTCGATTTTTGAATTTTGATTGCTGCAATAATACACTGTCGTATTCCTTCGCAAGCGCCTTTTGAATTACGTTGTGGATGTCGAGTAATCACAACGTTAGGACACAAATATAAACGCGAAGAAGTACTAAGATATACGTGTATTCTAGTTCAGTCAAAATATAGCAGCAACAGTCTTTCCTCAGGTGTTTATAAACTTTTCAATCTATATAATCACTTAACACAATCTTACAAGGCTTCTAGACATCTCGAACCTCTTAAATATTTGTCAAACTTATTTTAAAAATGAGCTAATTTATAAACCAATTGTTGAACAACTCATTCCTTGGCCTATTCCTATATCAGTTGGTTGGTGTTAGAGTCTTTAGACATTTATTTGTTTTTGGCCCCAAAATTCCTATTTTGAAGGATGGGAGGTATGTAATCTTTAGTGTAATTCAGTTGTTCTAAACAGAAACTTCAAATGGGGTTAATTTTTGAGTTATTCTCAAAATGACCGTTTCCCCTATTAAGCAACTTCTGGGAAATTTGGGGCTCCTAAGAAAAAGGTGGTATTTTGATGCATTTCCCTAAAAGTTTTACATTTATCTGCCTCAAATTTACACTTAAATTTTTACTTATGGGCGCTTTCTGTAACTATTTTTCCCTGACTTCTTGTATTTTTCAGGGATAAATTTGGACATTCATAGGTGCTGAAAAGACTTTTTCCACATAATACTCTGTCATATACCTCCTGTAACAGTCGCGGTGAAATTAACGAAGTTTAGCTCTAATATGACTATAAATGACGTTTTCGTGCCTAGTTTTCGCCTCATTATGTGTTTAGGAACAGGTCAACCGAAACTTAAGGAAATATTTTGGTGCTATTTGGATCACGGAATCTTCACACAAATAAGGTTAACAATATTGGGAGCTTGATAATTCTATAGTAGATTTTTCCTGACTCAAACTTTTAATTCTAAGAAAACTCGCACAGTCACACTGCAATGTGTATTGCAAACAACATATTGAGAGATAATCTACTTACAAATGTAGTTTAAATAATAAAAACAAGTACCATGGTAGCTAATTATGTAGTAACATCGGCCGGGTAGTGGTTGTCTGTCTACATAGTGAGACCTGCTTAATTGTTTATCTGACTAATGCATAGACAGTCAGTATTTGTACAGTTTAAATCCTGACTGATACACTATCGAGCTAGTCTGTAGTAACACAAAATACCTCTCCATTTAGGAAGATCGATGGTAAATAGCGCTCTCATTTTGGGTCGACCTAAAATTGTAGAGTTTTTGTAGCTGTTGACCATTTTGTCTTCTTTTTGAAGCGCTATCTCAGTTTTTCAGGGATTGCTGATGCTGCGCACCGTTGTTTCCATTTTGTCCTGTCGATTATGGATAAATGTAAAGTAGTCAGCAGTTAGTCAGTCAGTTTTGGCTTGATGGTGGTATCTGAGTTTCGATGACGTAGCCGATTGTAATGACAAGTCTATATCTCACTGCAAACTTTCACAACAAAAAGAACTTGACCTCATCTTGCGTCGACGTAGCACCCATTCCAAGCCTATTGCCTTGGTCGAAAATCACGAACATAGACGTGTCAGTCCAAAATTTTCTATTGCTTCAGGTTAGTGAGTCGGGACGATTGGGTTCTCTCGGTAACGTTGAGCTATGAATAGTCTTCAATTTACGTGCAATATAACAACAAAAAATGATGTCAAATATTGTCCCAGATAATGTGTAATCATGGTTTCGGATAGCTGAGTCTGATTTTAGCGAATATGGGTTAACTTATCAACGTTCACAGTTCCCTGCAGTTATTCACGCTCCACCGCGGGAATTCAGCAAGTGCGTAACTGTGCAGATGTCGAGCCCATAGGTAAGTAACTCGTACAAGTTGCTTGAAGCAACCCTCCGAATGAGAAACGTTTTCACGGATCGACAGCGTCCGGATGAACTATTTCGCAGCGTCCAGTTAGGTGATCAGTCGACTGTGAACATGCTAACGAGAATGCGGGAAGTTACCCGTCAACGTCAGTTCGACGAGGGACTCTTCAGACAGATGTTCTTATCCAAATCGCCACTGTCAGTAAAGGCTGCGCTGGTGACACTTCAAGGTGTTATTATAGACAACATTGCTACCTCTTCCGATAGAATTTTAGAAATAACGCAACGGCCAGCTACAGAAATGTGCTCAAATGCTGAATAGACTTCGAGCAGTCACACTGTAGTGATAGAGTTGTGCAACTCTGTCCAGCAGCTGCTTAGATCAAACATACCTTGTAATTCCTCCTATCGTCGTCCGAAGTCCCCTCAACGGCGAAACTCACGTGGTCGGCCCAAATTCAAGCCACGTTCACTAAAAACCATGACTGGTGTTGGTATCACAATACCTACGGCCAGGAACTGAAATGTTGCCGAAAACCTTGTAATTTCAGCAATGTCTCAGAGACTGGTAAACGCCGACACGCGTTAGCGGCAACCGTTGCCGGTGACACTAATCGCCTGCTTTACATTCGTTAACCAGACCCGATACTTGGTCGACACAGGAGCCGAAGTCAGCGTCCTTCCTGTTGCAGCAGCAGATCGACAGAAGGAACCTACCTTCAACTTACAGGCTGCGAATGGAAAACCAATTGCAACCTTTGGTAGGAAATACGTCTATCTGAACGTAGGTTTACGCAAACCTATTCAGTGGATTTTCCTTCACGCTGACATTACAATGCCCACCGTTGGCACAGACCTACTCAATCGTCATGATTTACTCATAGATATCCGCCGAAAACAACTAGTGGACGGCACCACTAGACTGTCCATTAAAGTTATCACTTACGTAGGCCGCAGCTTATAACTGGTTAAGAAGAAGGCAATCTTTGATCCAACTTTCCAACGGATTGTTGGTAAATACCCGGAACTGAATTGCCCGTCTAAAGATCTACCGTGCATAATCAGCGATATTAGGCACTACATCATAACCTCAGGACAACCCGTGACATCTAAAGTACAACGACTTACCCCTGACAAACTGAGACTCGCTAGAAATGAGTTCGACCATATACTCACCCTTGGCAACATTTGGCCATCGAATAGCCCATGGGCACTCCGAATGCATATGGTACCAGAAAAAGCAACGGTTGGCGACCCACTGGTGATTACCGGTGACTGAACTCCAAAAAACCCTGATTGCCATCCACTGCCTCACATACAGGACCTGACGACAACATTATCTGGCGCAACTATATTCTTTAAAATAGATTTTCTTAAAGCGTATAACCGAATCCCGATGGCACCAGAAGATATTCCGAAAACGGCTATCATCACGCCTTTCGGACTTTTTGAATTTCTACCTATGCCATTTGGCCTCCAGAGTGCAGCGCAAACGTTCCAACGCTTTACCGACGAATTATTTCGCGTTCTCTACTTTGTACACACATACATACAGCCTCATTGCCAGTCCGTCTGAAACCGGCCTACTTAGAAGGCAATCCTATTAGCCTAGAACTAAACATTCCTAATATTTCACAAGTAACCGAATATCCGTTAATCCCCGAAGAAATCACTAGCATCGAGGAAGCCACCAAACTTCCCATCGAGCCCTCAAAGAAAACGCGTTCTGGACGAGACATGAGATTCCTACAATATCTTCACACTTATATCACATAACAAGATGATGTGACTCACGCATGTAATCGGGCTTGTGGTATGTTTTTTTTTCTTCAGGCACATCAACTTTTTTCATTGCGTCGTGCATCATAAGCAAAAACATTTTTGTAAGCGTACATGTTACATTCACTAGAAAAATTATATATTTTTTCGAAGTTCTATTTTTAGAATTATTTCTCTGTATGGCAGATGTATATCATTATTCAAATGTTGTTCTTAGTATATTTTCCTGGACAATGTTTTCTTTCCTAGGTGCAACGGGCACTGAACAAGAAGTAAATGAAGCACGAGATCCAACGGACTTATACATACGAGGAGACATACAGACACCCAATTAGCATATGTAGACGACCAGCAGGCACTACATCAAGCCGATCAGAAGAGTTTAACTGAGGGTAGTACCATTGGGGTTTTACTTCAGGCTGGCTTCGTCTCAGGGTCCTCACAACCCCACTGCGGGGGAGTGAGCTGTAGAACTATTAGCCACAGCATTCACCACTGAACATTGGATGCTGACCCTCATTGTTTAAGTCAACTTGTTTAGCTGAAGGCTTCCAGTCAAGCAGGCACGTCATTTGGTACGCCATCGTGTCATGTTCATTCGTTTGTGCTCAATCTCTAGTTATTTAGGCAGTCGTCTCGCACTCCGGTTTGCCCCCGAAGTACTATTCTTAATTTGGACGATCAATTCTGGTGTTCTGCCTTGTCTTTGACCTGCGTGGAACGAATACTATAGAAGTTGTGGATATTCGGTCTTGCGTTAGTATACTTCGTACCATCCGTTAATGTCAACACTTTCTGCCTCTAGAAAGGTTTAATTTTCGTATTTCCTTTGGGTGATAGTTATTTTGGTTTGACATGTGAAGTTTTTATTGATTTTGTTTGATGAATATTACTTTTTGGCGGTGGTCGGGAGTGCAATCTGTGACGTATGTTTGAACCCGTTTTGGCGCTCTATACCTAGATTTACTTGCGTCCTCAGGAGGTAAGTATGTCCACACTTGAGTTAGGAAGCAGTATTGACTGCGACACATAAGCTTCATGGCCAATCAGTAACCAGTCGACCTTGTCAGCTATGATTGCCACAAAGTCGTTGGTTATCCGTATGTGGATGCAAGGCAATTAGGGATAACTGTGTATCTGGAGCGAATGTATGACATATTCCCTTTCTGAAGTAACACTACCTTTGTCCGGTAGATATTAGGACATTTCAATAAGTTGGCCAAAATATATCAGCATCATTTCATGAAAATTTAATAATATACCCTGGAATTTTGAAATTATTGCCTTATTCAATCCGTTATAATGTGAAGATATCAATATCAAGCAGCATTTTATGATAGAAGTACAGCAAATGTAACGCAGTTCAAGAATATAATGCCACCGAAAATATGTACGCCAGAAAAAATTTCTAATGAAAAATTACATTTTAAAAGCAAAAAATCACAACTTGTCACCATAGGAATTTAACTAAGACGCTACAAATCATGGGGATATGCAATAAAGCCGCTCGCTTATCTTTTACTTTTCAAATCTGTAGCGGTAAATAATTCCCCAAAATTATTGACCACAGCAATCATCACTAAACATTGGATGCTGACCCTCACTGTTTAAGTCGACTTGTTTAGCTGGAGGCTTCCGGTCAAGAATCCCCGCCATTTGGTACTCGAAGTGCGAACACTATAGAAGTTGTTGGTATAAGATCTTGCGTTAGTATAATCCGTACAACTCGTGAACGTCGATACCTGCAACCTCCAAACTGGTGAGCCCAACCACGAACTTCATCTTCAATAAACACGCAGATAAACCCGGTGACTTCGTTCCTTTTTGTGTTTGTTGTTGTACTCTTTTGTAATCGGCATTTTCGTCATGAGTGATCCTAGCCCCAAGGTCATTCGCATTCGCTCAACCGCCGAAACAATTCAGCTAGTAACATATTGGCCAGACAATGCTGAGGCGTGGCTTCAGATTGCTGAGTCTGATTTTTGTGAGCATGGCATAACCGATCAACGTTCACAGTTCCTTGCAGTTATCCACGCCCTACCGCGGGAATTCAGCAGGTTTGTAACTCTGCAGATGTCGGGTCAAGAGGTAAGTAACTCGTACGAGTTGCTCAAAGCATCCCTCCTAAAGAGAAACGTTCTCATGGATCGACAACGTCTGGATGAGTTATTTCGTAACATCGAGTTAGGAGATCAGTCAGCCGTGAGCATACTGGCAAGAATGAAAGAGATCATTGGCCAAAGTCAGTTCGATGAAGGACTGTTTAGAGAACTATTTTTATCCAAACTGCCACAGTCAGTTCAGTCTGTACTTGTGACACTTCAGGGTGTTCTCATAGATGACTTAGCTGTCTCTGCAGATAGAATTCTAGAGATAACGAAACGGCCAGTTACCGAAGTATACTCTGTTACCGAACAGGCTTCGAAGAAGGATTCTGCAATGATAGCGTTAATCAACTCCATCCAGCAGATGCTTAGGTCAAACAAGCCTAGCAATTCCTCCTACCGTCGTTCCAAATCTCCTCAACGGCAAAACGCACGTGGACGATCTAAGTCCAACACACGTTCTCTCAAAAATCCTGACTGGTGTTGGTATCACAACACCTATGGCAAGGAAGCGAAATGTTGTCGAAAACCTTGTGATTTTGGCAAAGCCTTCAAGTCTGTGGGAAACTATCCCGCCGGCACGCGTTAGCGGCAACCGTCGCCGGTGGCACTAGCCGCTTACTTTACATCCATGATGTAATGAGCCAGACTAGATATCTAGTCGACACAGGCGCCGAAGTCAGCGTCCTTCCTGCTACAGCAGCAGATCGACAGAAGGAACCTAACTTCAACCTACAGGCTGCGAATGGAAAACCAATTGCAACCTATGGTCGGAAATACGTCTATCTGAACGTAGGTTTACGCAAACCTATTCAGTGGATTTTCCTAATCGCTGACGTCACAATGCCCATCATTGGCACGGACCTACTTAATCATCATGATTTGCTCGTAGACGTCCGCCGTAAACGACTATTTGACAACACTACTAGTTTGTCTATCAAAGGCATAACTTACGTAGGCCCCAGCTTGTCAATCGTTAAGATGAAAGCAATCCTTGATCCAACTTTTCAACCGATTGCTGACAAATATCCGGAACTCAATTGCCCATCTAACGATCTCCCATGTATAACCAGCAATGTTATGCACCACATCATGACCTCCGGACACCCCGTGACATCTAAAGCACGACGACTGGCCCCTGACAAACTGAGAATTGCCAGAAACGAATTCGATCATATGCTCACCCTTGGCATCATTCGGCCATCGAATAGTCCATGGGCATCCCCGTTGCATATGGTATCGAAAAAGGATAGTAACGATTGGCGACCCACTGGTGATTACCGGCGAGTGAACGCCAAAACAACCCCTGATTGCTACCCTTTGCCTCACATACACGACTTGACAGCAACGTTATCTGGAGCATCTATATTCTCCAAAATCGACTTGGTTAAAGCATCTAACCAAATCCCGATGGCAACGGAAGATATTCCGAAAACGGCTATCATTACGCCTTTCGGACTTTCGAATTCCTACGTATGCCATTTGGTCTCAGGAATGCGGCCGAAACATTCCAACGCTTCATCGATGAAGTATTTCGCGATCTCGACTTTGTATACGCATACTTAGACGACTGCCTCATTGCCAGTCCAGATAAGAAAACTCACCTTAGGCACTTGGACTTGGCATTTGAAAGGTTACGCCAACATGGTGTTACCATCAATATCCAAAAGTGTCAAATAGGCGTTGACTCACTCGACTTTCTGGACCACAATATTGACTGCAAGGGTATTCGCCCACTCGCTAGTAAAGTTGAGGCGATACTGAACTTCCCGGAGCCAAAGACAGTGAAAAGTCTTCGCACTTTTAACGGCTTGGTAAGTTATTACCAACGGTTTATTCCCAACTGTGCTTCTCTGATTCAGACATTAACAGACCTCCTTCGAGGGAATAACAAGCCCATTGAACTCGACGCGTCTATTCAGAATGCTTTTACTCAAGTTAAAAATGCTGTTGCGGATGCCACACTTCTCATGTATCAGAATACAATGGCACCGTTAAGTATCTCAGTTGATGCATCAGAAACTGCAATCGGCGCAGTTCTGCAACAACTAGTTAACAAAGAGTGGCAACCACTCGCCTTTTTCTCGAGGCGCCTTCAGTTAGCTGAAACGAAGTACAGCACGTTTGGAACAGAACTTCTAGCTATGTACTGTGCTATACGCCATTTTCGACATTCAGTTTAGGGTCGTGAATTGATAATTTTCACTGACCACAAACCTCTGTCGTACTCTCTGAACTCAACTTCAGATAAGTATTCACCTAGAGAATCACGACAACTGGACTACGTTTCACAGTTTACATCGGATATTCGCCATTTATCTGGAGTGAACAACACTGTGGCAGATGCCTTGTCACGTATTCGTTCCTTCACCTAAATCGACGGCACAGACCTTGTAAAATTGGATCTTCGTCTTCAATAAGGAGATACTGAGCTTCAACATTAGTTGTCGAGAACAACACTGCAATCAGCAGAGAATCCCTTAAGTATAGGAAAAGATACTATTCTCTGTGACATTTCCACTAGTACTCCTCGCCCTATCGTGCCTAAAAGTTATCGCCGTAACATTTTCAACACGTTGCATGGCTTATCACACCCAGGTATTCGAACTACCGTCAAACTCGTAACTAGTCGGTTTTGTTGGCCCGTTGGCCCGGTACTAACAAGGAAGTAAGGGAATGGGCACAGACGTACTTAGCTTGCCAAAAGTGCAAGGTAATAAGACACAATAAAAGTCCTCTTGGCACCTTTCTTATCCCCAATGCCCGTTTCGAACACGTCCATATAGATTTAGTTGGCCCCTTCCAGAATCTCATGGATATACCTGTATGTTAACCTGCGTCGATCGCTTCACACGATGGCCTGAAGCAGTACCCATCAAGGATATATCTGCTGAAACCGTCGCACTCGTCTTTGTAGAGAGATGGATCGCAAACTTTGGATGCCCATCTTCCATAACAACTGATCGTGGGCGGCAATTCGAAAGCGGTTTATTCTTCGCTTTGACTAAAATCCTTGGTTGCATGCGTTTTCGAACAACAGCCTACCGTCCTCAAGCTAATGGCATGGTAGAACGTCTACACAGACAGTTGAAAGCTGGTTTATCAGCTGCAAATAACCCCCATTGGACTGAATCCCTTCCGTTAGTTCTCCTAGGGATACGAAACGCTTTAAGAACCGATGCTGGTTGTACTACCGCTGAGCTAGTATATGGCACGACACTACGACTGCCAGGTGAGTTTTTTTCTCCCCCGAGCTTCCCACCAGCGGTAGATCACTCCTCATACGTCAGTAGGCTTACAAACGCAATGCGTTCAGTTAAACCCGCTCCCCTTCCGACCACAGTCCATTGATGTCTTCGTTCATCCCTGTTTAAAAACTTCTTCACATGTATTTGTTCGTCGCGACTCTGTGCGTCGCCCTCTAGAACCCCCGTATGACGGACTATATAAAGTAATTAAACGTACGGATAAATTCTTTGTCTTAGACAGGAAAGGCCGCGAAGACACCGTCAGTATCGACCGTCTGAAACCGGCTTACTTGGAAAATAATCCTATTAGCCTAGAGCTAAACGTACCCGATAATTCACAAGTAATTGAAGATCCTTTAGTCCTAGAAGAACTCCCTAGCACGGCGAAAACCACCGAAACTTCGGTCGAACCCTCTGAAAAACGCGTTCTGGACGTCACGTAAGATTCCCAGAATATCTTCACACCTATTTCACATAACTGAGTGGTGCGTTCCACCCAACTCATTCGTTTGTGGTATTAATCAGGATTTCTCTTCAGACACATCAATTTTTTTATGTAGCATCACTTAACACAAGTAAAAGATTTTTTCCTATAACCGTACATTATACATGCACTTAGAAAAAAATTAAATTAGATGTATATTTTTTTTCGATATTTTGAACTTTACATTATTTTACTGTATAGTAGATGCACCTAAATTTTATTTTGTAAAAAACGCTCATTTGGTACATTTTCCTCGACATAGTTCTTAGCATTCTTGTTTTCTTTTTCAGGTGCGACGGGCACTGGACAAGAAACAAACGAAGCACGGGATCCAACGAACAACGTCGAGTAAGCTATGTACAGACACCCTATTAGCATAGGCAGACAGACCAGTAGGCACTCCACCGAGCCGCTTGGAAGATTTTTTCACCCATAAGGGAACCATCGAGATTTTTTTAAATTCCAGCTGGTCCTGTCTTAGGGAACTCACAACCCCACTAGGGGGGAGTGAGCTGTAGCGGTAAATAATTCCCCAAAATTATTAATCACAGCAATCATCACTCAACATTGGATGCTGACCATCACTGTTTAAGTCGACTTGTTTAGCTGGAGGCTTCCGGTCAAGCATCCCCGCCATTTGGTACTCCGTCGTGTCACGTGCGTGCACGATTACTAGCTAGCTAAGCATTCACTTCTACCCGCGATTTGGTCCCGAAATATACTACGTACTTTGGACGACTAAATCTGGTCTTTTGCTTTATCTTTGGTACTCGAAGTGCGAACACTATAGAAGTTGTTGGTATAAGATCTTGCGTTAGTATAATCCGTACAATTCGCGAACGTCGATACCTGCAACCTCCAAAAATGTTTTATGAATGTAAATGGGGCTCATTATATATTTTGTTACCCACGTTTGAACTGTTCTACCTTTGTTTGGAGCAAGACTGTCTTGCATTTTGGCCTTTCTACAACTGCACTGACATCGAAATTCAGAAACTCGTGAAGATTTGAGCTGACTGACCTGCATTTTACCCAAGGTAAAGCCCAGCCTCAGTGTCGTCGGTATTTACCTGAAGAAACACGAAATCCATAGGAAACTGAATTCTTCAATGTTTCATACAATAATCATGTCATGAGACAACTGATAAATTAACAACCCTATACCTGAGTTCTATCCAATTTCATGAAGACATAGGTAAGTTGAAATAATCAGAATTCATGATTATTCAGTGGAAAACAACTGTGGTGTGAGCTGGCTGCTGGCCAAAGTAGGTAGACAGTAATTGACGTCAATGTTTATGTCTCCAATATGGGTGGTGAGAAAATGAGAACAAAGGCTTTGCGTGGGCGGATACAGTTAGCATATGGATGATCTGACACAGCCACAAAGAGATGCAAGGTTAACTTTCTGTGAGAAACAATCAATCAAACGACTGCATTTTCTACCAACAATAATCTACAATAATATACATTAAAATCTATAAATATGTGTTGATTTTCCTTAATAAACGATCTGTTACCTGGCCCTTGTCTTCTGTTGTTATACAACTACCCAAAGTTATGATTCTACAGTACTCACTCAATATTGGATGCCGACACTCACTGTTTGAGTTGAATTGTCAGGCTGAAGATTCGTGCCTGAAAATCCACGCCATCTGGTACACTGTCGTGTTACATTCGGCAGATCGTGGAGGGTTTCTAGCTAGCTAAGCGACCTTCATCTCACTACGATTCTGATCTCAAAATAAAATCTCATATTTCTGATGTAAAACTTGTTGTTTTAATTTGTCTCTAGTCCCAGGAGAACAAGTACTTTGGGAGTTACAGCATAGAAACATGCATTTTTATACAATGTATCTCACATAATCATCAGCCCCTTTTATCTCTTGAAGTAGTGAGCACACATACAGCCCGCACCCCTGAAAGAATAAAGGCAAGTTTATGATAGAGCTATATTTAGCTTAAGTGAATTAAGGAGATGACTGGCAGGAAAAGAAAGTTTTAGTTTCTTGGTGAAGATCAAGAGAACATCTTCCAAATAATGAGTTTTTCAAAACGATATCTAAGGTTTTGAATGTACTTAAATGGAAGATTCCTAAATTTGACTACAGTCCGACAAGTCACTCGAACATTATGGATCTCCAGGACTGGACAGGTAACGATACTATCGGGTATGGAACCATACTGAGGTATATGAATCTGTAATGAGAAAGAGAGGCAAAATCAGTCGCCATACGTTATCTTTCTCTAGAATCAGAAGAAAGTCACAAAACGTCGTAGAAATGCTAGATATAATAGATGAATCATATTTTGGAAATGAATTCTTTTAGAGCCATTGAAAGTTTAGCTTCGAAACCTTTAGGTCATTCCCAATGAGAATAGGTGGAAGCTCCTCTTAACGTTACAAAGAACACTTTCGGCTGTTATCCAGTAATTTAGGCTTACTTGTCAAAGAGCAGTAGGATATTGCTAGCACCGGATATGTATTACTGGCAGGTGGATATTCGGTTGGGAGAAATAGTGTAGAATTTTGTATCCCTGCGAAAAACTACGATCTGGACATACCCAATGTCTGTGCCCCAACTCTCAGAGTCTAGTTCTGAAAAGCTACTCAGTGACCTCAATAAAAAATCATGCCCATGTTTTTTGGAAGAGAATATTTCAGACCACTTAGCAGTCTTAAGAATTATACCTTAATAGACATCTAGATTCCGTCCCCAAGATAATCTCTGTAACGTGCATGTGATTACATACTGCATAACAAAACACTGTTGGTATCTGAGGTCCTGTGAGGTTGTTAGTTGAGGTTTGAGACATCATAGACAGCTACGTGGAAGATAGGATCCTGGGATGTTACTAACATTGATGTGCCTATCCACGCTCACCACTACGATGAGTTTGGTAGTGTCCGTGTCAGTCGGACACAACCGAAAAGTTATGTAGACTTGGTGACTTTCGGAAGACAGGTCAAATGCAGTGCTCGTAACAGGGAATCAATCCATAGAACTAGGTGTGGGACAAACGATTGAAACAACTCTCAAAATCCTGGGATTTCATTGCCCCTCACCCTGTCGCTAGGTTTCTCCTCATGATTATTCTCTTCTACTCATTGAATTTAATAGCATGGACAGTCAAATGATTGCCCCGACAGCAAAGAGTTGTGCCAACAACGGATCACGTGACATTATAAGGTAGTGGTGGTGGTGGTGCTGATAAGCTACTTCTTACCAGGCCTTAATAAACATAATTTACCTATGCACACATTATTGAGTACTCTACCTAACACGTAAATTAAAAATACTTATTTAGGAAAGAAATATTCTCTGGTTAAGTGTATATGTGAGTAGAAATTATTCAAGGAGAAAGGTCTGGAATTTATCTAACGTATATGGTAGTTACAAACTCAAAGATTGTGTGTATCGACAGCAAACCGGAAAAGCGCAAAATGGCGTTGGAGCCATTTGCATATGTTCACATTACACTGCGACACCATTGACTCAACCGTCTACATGATGTAATTCTTCTAGATGTTAAAAGTTAATGGACTTAGATTTCAGTCGGCTGTAACACGCGAGAAGTGCGTGTAACGACTAATGAAAAGTCTGGTGGAGTTAATCAGCCGGGCCCCGTAAGACGTACTTTAGGGTGGACGTTTGGTTGTGGAATCCAAATCTGTATCTTTAAAGATCATTCGCGCCTCACCTGTAACACCCAATATGGTACATTATTTCTTGTCTGCAGATAGGACAGAAGCTATGTGCAAATAATTCCATAGGACTGAGTTTGACGAAGCGAGTGACCATCTGCATCGAAGAGCGTGAACTCTCCATATGGTTTCTGAATCCATACGGTTAGCAGATGGGTATTATCAGTTAGCAGTTGCATGTCATCGTAACGTAGGCTACCAAGTAAAAAGGAAATAGCAATGATTCGACTGAATCCTTTGGAGAAATTCCATACCCAGAAGTCACATTTGTGAAAAGAGCGTGATGACGTGATGTCAAAGCGTTGTGAAAGAGATTTATTGGAAATGATCTGAAATGATTGCGTTGGCGGACACGTTTGACGCATATTTACAAGATAAATACAAGAAGAAGCTACATAGTACTTGAGATGATAGTATACATTTGCAATGTTTACAGCTAACCATATTGGTCTAAGCATGGAAACTATGATGTTTTCGATGAAGATATGGCTTTGTTCAAAAAATATTGGTGTTGTGTTTTTAATCAAAGCAACCAGACTTTGGGCAAGCAACAAATATGAACAAAGAGCAGGTTTTAGCTTTAATAATGGCCTAGGTAGTCTACATAAAGTAGAGCATAGTAGTCCGTAGATAAAAACATTATTTTGAGGTAGATAAGTGATATTTAAGTGAGGAGTAAATTCAAAGACCTGGAAAACTAGAACCCGTAGGACAAGCTGGCCTATGAGATGTCTTACGAATTTCTGTAGGGTCTAATGGGTGGCATCTTGACAAGAAGCTGAACAGGCTTGTAGATGGTAGGAGCAAAAGCACTTTTTCATTTATAATTTAGATCTGTACAACCCTTAGTATTTTTTTGGTTTTTTTTGTTGAGGGTGCAGACTATTGTTTAATTCTCGAGCTGTCAAAAATACATGTTGCTGTCCTACAGATCGGAGCGATTCACGTTTGTGACCATATCTGTTGAGGTGTCCAAGCAACAGAAACCCTACATAGTACCTGCTGGCTGCCCCGTTAGCCATCGTCAACCAGTTGATCATAAGAAAGGGGAAAAAGAAGTAAATAAATTAAATACTGAGCCCAGAGCAAGAAAGTCCCCTGATATGATAGAAACGGAAGCACCTCTAAGCCACCTTTCTACTGGAAAGCCAAATACTCTAGACCAAGCTCCTAGAGGTAGGCCTAATTGGTCTCAAGTGGAAAACCAATTATATCCAACCCCTAATCCTAGACAAACAGCACAGCGAGGTAGTTGGCATTATTCTGCTCATCCACTACGTGAACCCGTTGTTATTAGCCCCCTTCTAATGTTCTATCAACTGAAACTTATAGAAAGTCACACAAACATCGGCCACAGACTACATTTAGCAAGCCAAATAAGCCAACAGAACTCATCCATACATCTTATGAATCTAGTAGGGAGCATGTGCCGATGTCTGCACAAAACTTGTCATGGTCTGATGACTACCCGAAGCAGATACCAGCACTTCATTCCAATACTGGCAACAAATTACCGAATACCCATATCGATTAAACCTTTCAAAACAACATTGTCCCTACCAGCCGCTTCGGGCAGGATTTTCACCAGCGTCAGTTAACAGAAACACCTGGCATCGTGCATATAGCACGCATGATACCGGATCAATTCACTGCAGGCATAGCGAACAGTCTACAGATAGGGTAAGGCATATTTCCCAGGAAAGCAGCTGACAATAGCTTTATGAGAGGCCGGATATTCATGCAACTGCCCAAAGACTTTGTCCAAAATGATTATCCACTCGCAGCTCGAGTACCGCTCTCCATTAATAGCTTTAAATTAAAATTATCTATAACAACTGCCTATTTTCCCTGTCTTGCTCTTCTGACTACTCTGTCTATTCATCCACTTATATATTTTTGGCTGAAATTATCCCGCGACATTTTTAACACGGTTCACCTGAAACACTAAATATTGCAACCAATATGCTAACAGTGTGTCGCAGTCAGATCACATGAAGTGAACACCAACATAACTAGCCGGGAAATGAGAATTCCTGTCAATCCATAAAACATATACCACAATTTTGTTAAAAATCATTGGCAAAAACAAATTCACCGACCGAAATTTCAACCAACATGCCGGATAAGTCCAAACGTATATTTTATATTATTTAACTTCACTATCGACCTGTTTGTACGTGCTTCTTATCAAGTTTACGTAATCTATACCAATTTCGATAAAGAAAGGAAGACGAAATTTGCAGTATAAAATGATATCATTCTATTTCACAGGTTCTCATCAGCTGCAGACTACCTGAAATTACAATGGTTATATAAATGATAATAACATACTTTAATTTCGTCTGTTGTTGTCATCTCAGTTATCGTCTCCTTTCACAAGAAACGGCTAATCATTAGTCATACGTCCTTAACATACTGCATAACCAATTCTCGCACCAGTTACCTTGGTCGAAACCAAAGCCAAATTCACAGACTACTCAGATGTTCGCCGCAGATCAGAAATCTTCAGCTTAAAACCAGGAATCGAACACGAAGAAAACAATTCGGCTGACAGAATCTGGCAGATAAGACATTGAATATTGGAACCTGACTGTGATTCAATATTTTTGGAGGCATTATTATTCTGCGTCTTATGATATCGTGACCTATTGTCACATGGTGGTTTTTTTCTACTGCTGCTTCACTCATGGCTGTATTAACTAAAAACACTTTTAATATTATAATTCTAATACTTTCTACATTCTACGTGATGTAGGTGGAGAGAGATTGATTAATGAATCCTGGTTCATTGAATCTACACCCAACACATGCAACAGAAATGACTCAATGCAAATACCAGATATATGGAAGATATTATTACCACCAGTCAAATCAGAAGAGGATAATAAATAATCTCAAAATTCTATTTCAATTAAGCACATCACAACATCCTAACAATTGTTAGGATGTTGTTACTTATTATGACTATAAAAACACTCGTCTTATTTCCCATCTGATTGTATTTGATCAATAACACTCATATTATTATCTCTGAATGTACATTATCTCATATTGATTTTTATTCAAATATCTAGTCAATTCCATACATATATATAAATGAAGGAAAAAGTTGTGTGAGTAACTTGATATGATTATTAGCAATAATTTGTGCTCGAAACGTCATCAGTTAATATTACTGTGTAACACTGTGTGATTTATCAAAATAAAATCTTATCCATAATGGAGTTACACTCTACCACAGTGTCCAAGTTTTTTACTTATATTCCCAACAGTTGTCTGAACGAGCATTACAACGCCATCTTCGGACAACTCCTTTGACCATAAACTGCTGGAATCTAGCATTTCGCTAGCCCTAGTCCAACATGTCATTAAGCCCACGCGCTATGACTCACAGCACTCCTCCTCAACTCTGGATCTAGTGTTCTCCCACGGTGAGGATGTCAATCTCATACAACACCTTCCTCCTTTAGGAAGAATTGATCATGTTGTGCTCACTTTCAAGTTCACAACAGCAGTATCATAGGTCAAAACCCGAGCTCGATCAAACGTTTGGAAGCCTGATATAAATGCGATCGTCTCAGCAGCCAACTCAGGGAACTGGTACATCAACCCAGTCCCAAGTAGAAGCTGCATGGAACCAATATAAACAACTTTACGCCAATATAACTGAACCTTTAATCCCTTGGTCTGTCCTAAAGGGTCGGACATATTGCCCCCCCCTTGGATAAACCGAGTGATTCGTAAGTTACTCAGACGTAGACAAAAATGTTGCAACCTGTTTGCCACATTCGAGACTCCTGACACCAGAAAATTATATAACACTGCTAGGAATAAAGCTATTGCAGAAATCCGCCACTCAGTGTTGAAGTTCGAAGCATATCTGGCTCAAAATGCAAAGGCACAACCTCAGAAAATTTTCTCGTCCATGCACTTCATGAATAAAACATCCAATGGTGTTTCAAACCTGACTATTGTCAATGACATGATCGAAGAAGATCAAGAAAAAGCAGAAGCACGGAACTGAGGTCGAAGATTTCCTGCCGATTGCCTCCAGCCATATAATAACAAGTAATTTAACTGGTCCAATTCCCTCAGCCTCCAATATCTAACTGAGTAGAGTGCTGACTGCGGTCCTCCAAATGTAACTGAAGTTAGAAAAGCTTTGTCTAATCTAAAACTATGCAGAGTCACTACTGCTGGTGGGATGGCTCCAGAAGTGTTTAAGGACGGTGGTGGCGAACCGTTGTCTGGGTTAAGTAATACGTCTGGAAACCAGAGATAGTCCATTAGACTTGTGTAAATCATTAATGATACTCATTTAAAAGAAGGGAGTTAAACTTTCCTGTGATGGTCATACAGGGATTGTCTTAACTTAGTATCTAAACTTCTAGGTTCACTAATCACGCGTGAACTGAGCGTTGCTCGGGAGAAATAAATTTTTTAGAAGCAGGTAGACTTTAAATCAGGAAGAGGGTGTATTGATCATATCTTAACCCTGAGGTAGGTTCTGGAATATACGCATACTAACTGGCGTTGAATACTTGCTATGTCTCTTGATGTGAAGATGGAATTTGACTTTGTTGACAGAGATACTGTGTCAATGTCTGGCCGTGAAGGTACCGCGGAGAAGGTATATCGCAGTTATCAAGGCATTCTACTCGAACTTAAGGAGAGTTGTCATCCGAAATGATGACAATAAGCCCTGTCCGACATGGATGTCTACTAGTCCGAGTTTCGTTTGATTTCATCATAGATGTGCTATTGGATGTAACGCTAGTCGAATTTGATCACTTAGGGATAAACCTGTTGTGAGGGAGCAGTATCGTCGACTTAGGTTATGGAGATGATGTGGTTCTTCTGGGTGAAAACGTTGACAAAGTACAGTCTTCCGAACACCATGAGCAGAAGACTTAGTTTGTTCGAAATGCGACTCGTCCCTGTCAAATGTAAGATGATACTGCGGGACTGGACCGTATCGACTCCTAGCCTGAAGATTGGGAGTGAATTGGTTGAGCTTGCTGACTACTTCAAATATTTATGAACTTGTATTAGCCCTAATGCACTGATTGCTGATGAAATCTCAACGCGAACACAAAAGGTTTGTGTGGTATTTGCCAACTTACTTCATCTCCAGAATAGATATGATATCCGACTGTCTGTCATAGAAGGTGTGTACTGTTCAGCATCTTGCTATTTTCTCCCATATAACTGTGAATAATGGCCATTGAGAGTGGAATACCCTAAGAGACGAGTTGTCTTTGGCCACAGGCGTTTACATCCTATCTCCCGTGTTAAGTGGCATTATATGGTGAGTATTGTTGACGTTGGGTAACATAAATCCGTCGACAAAGTTGCGAAGCTTCACCGATTTTGATGGTTAGGACACGTGTTTCACGTGCCAAATCATCACTTTCCTCTAGGAGTGGTGTTAGCTGACATAGGATGAGGCTGGGAAACAGTTAGTTGTAGTCAAACCAAAACCTAGCACAGTTCATAAAGTCTATGATAGTTGGTTTGAGCCATGTTGGGAGATGTAGACTGTCTGGATGGGTTCAACAAGACCTTAAAATCCAGTGGCCTGGGAATGTTGGTGATATGGCTCGAAACGGTTCTCAGTGGTGCAGATGCATTAAATCTGAATGTTACTCTCATATTATTATTCTT
Organism: Trichobilharzia szidati; assembly: GCA_944472155.2. Lineage (NCBI taxonomy): Eukaryota > Metazoa > Platyhelminthes > Trematoda > Strigeidida > Schistosomatidae > Trichobilharzia > Trichobilharzia szidati. Next base: position 152,489,898 of record OX235279.1, read on the forward strand.
CCTCAAGCATATCCTTACTCATTATGGTTCCTTTGAATTTTTTCTTCCTCTACTTTTGAAGTGTGCCAACTTGAACTGCTGCACTTCTGTGCAAGGTTCTACCCTGAAACTCAGTTAGTTACCATCCTTAGAAATTTTCGTAGTGAAACCAGTTCCCAGTGATTCGCTTCGGTTTAGACTGAAGCAGGCTTTATTGACTCATGCCTGAATTATGGGAGCACAGTTTACATTCCGTAAAGGCTATGACTGGATGGCTGACATTTGCCAACTCGTTAAACTGATCGTACGATTGTACTCCTCAAAATTCAAGCAGTTATTTGTGAAAAATTATTAACGTTACCTACACAAGTTAGTTATTTTGAACCTCATGTTCAGAAACGTTCAGGAAAAGTCCTTTCATATTAGTTTATCTGATGCAAGACAAATGCGATGTCTATTTATAGGTTTCGTTAGCAATGCTTCTGGCTTCACATTGAATATGCCACTTGACTGTTTCATACTGAATATTTCTGCCAAAATCAGATAAGTATTTCTCTAAAATCCTACTCAGTTTGGGCCTGACGTATCTACATTATAAGAAAGCGTATTATCACTTATGTCCACTTATTCATACGCGCACAAGGGCATAGATTAAAGCAAGGTCGCTGTTTACGGAGATATTCCAAAAGGTTTGACTATCGCACAACTTTCTCAATCAATAAGTTATAGTGAACCGGTGTGTCTGTTGTTTACTTAACGTTAGCAATCACCTAGTGATACATCAAAATGTTATTACAGAGTCAGAAAAAACATTAAACTGCTGTTGATCTGAATGACCAAAATATTTAAAAGTGAGTCACATTTAGACAAATCCTTTCTTGAAGCTGTCGGATAAATGTCTATTTTATGCGTTGCATCCAAATTATATGATGAAGAATGCTGACTGTTTGTCAGTTGTATGCTCGTGTTTCAAGTGTTTGCATTCAATAAGGGGTAATTGTCTGTCTAAAATCAAGACTGCAGAATTTTTGAAATATCAAAAGTACTCCAAAGAGTCTGGTGCAAAATCTGTTGTGCACGACAGATTTCACATGTAAAAAGTCTAAAGAATTCACAATTATTGCTATGTCCAACGTCATTTGTAATGTTACTGGTTATCCCGGCAAAGACAACGGGCGCAATGCAGATACATCAGGCTGGAAGGCAGTCCAAAACGTTGGGAGTATCTGAAGTTGGCAAGGAATCTGAAGTGCATCGGTGGTTCGTTCAGATTATTTGGAGTGCACCCTAACTTAAATACCAAATAGCCTATGTTATCGAGAATTCAGACTACATTTCATCTATGCACCACATTTCCATCTCAACTGATCAATATCTTGACACCAGAAGCAAGTGGATTTTAAAAGACATGCATTTAAAAATGATGAAAAAGTATTAATCAAGCCCTTGTACTATCAACAGTTCACAGGGAATTCAGGTCTGGAGATTTGGCCAACCGAATGCTTTCCGCGCACTGGATCTCTTCCTTGCCCAAATCCACTATTATTTGGTGGCACTGGCAGCCACTCGTAAGAAGTACCTGCTACACCTGTTATCAAGTAAAACATACATCATCCGATTAATAGAGGTACCGAAACTGGAATCTAACAAGCAGATGAGCTCTTAGACAGCAATCTAATGGCACTTCTCGTTGGATAAAATATAACCTTATATATATGACTTTTAGATAAATCAGTGATAAACAAAGCCAATGCGTGTACAAAAATGGATATATATAAATATAAAGTTATAAGAACACAACTTCCTATAATTAAACAGATTTAAAACTGAGAAGTAAACTAACTTCGATCAGAATAAATTGATTTAAGGTTAATCTATAGACGTTTGAAGCGTATAACAAAATAAGCCGAAATGTAAACAACAAAGTGCAAAATTCTATCCTTTTGTAAATTCCAATGTAAGTGTCACACCTTAGATGAGGTAGACCGCTAGCTGTGAAGCAAATGAATGCAGAATATTTCTTCCATATTTAGGAGTCGTGTACTTGAAAGACATTTTATCTCCTTGCTTCTATGACAATTTTTTGATTTATTCCTAGCTTTTTATATTTTAAGTCATCCAACTCATTCTTATTTTCAGATCGCGGTCGATCAGAACAAGGATAACATACTGTACACAGAAAGTACAAGGCTGAATACTTCTTGTGATTCAAATGGTTTTTAACTTGTATCCATACATTGTAAATACATTTTGTTTTAATAGTAAATATGTTTTCTAAAATTCAGCTGTCTCCTAATATCATAAGCCTTCGAGTTGACTAAAGCATGTTGTTTATTGCGACGGACTGTGGACATAATAGATATGTCATTCGTGTGGCTAGAGACTTGGGATCCACAGCATAACCGTAGGCGAGTAACTGAAACCTAGGGGCGTACTTCGGGCACAGACTGCAGATAACTGTCCCAATTTCTGCTGTGTGCCCAAAGAATTTTGCCATGAAAGTTTTGCAGTGCGTAAACAAAGTAGGTAAGAATTTGGAATAATGGTAAAATAGTAGGCATGGATAGGAGTGAAATAATCGGTGAATATTGGTTATATGACGAAATTTTGCCTATTTTTCTACCGCAATAAATTTTAGCCTTATACAATAAACCCCCTCGCTTATATAAGTACTATTTTGCTCTCACTGAAGCGCTTTTATCTCAGTTTCCCCCCCCCCCATTTAGCCACTTATTTCCCAATAATGCTACAATTCATAACATATGACTTTTATGGTAATATGCAGAATGAGGTTTGTCAGTATTGAAATTGGTAAGTTTAATATATTAGTGAAACAGTAGTCTGTGTTCGTTAGTTAACATATTATCTTAACGCGATTGTGCACCACCCGGTAGATCTACTGGTGTCCTGAAAGCATCAAATTTCAAGAACAGCCTAGTAACAAAACTTGGCTCTGATGATATATTTCTCCAAAATAATAGGTACTTTAATTACGTGCATAGAGTTACTTACGCATTCATTTGTTATGAATGATTACTAACTTGTTTCAGTGGGCTATTAAAATAAAACTGATAAACAAGTTATGTTAAGGGGCACGTATTTCTTCTTCTAATATCTTCATATCTGTGCGATTCTGAGTGTTGTGGAAGTAAACTTTTGAGGCCGTTATTACTCGATCTTTAACTTCTCACTCCTTCGCCAACTACGAGACGAATTTACTAACAATAATTACTGAAAAATTAATTTAAGAGTATTTGTCTTACATAAGAGCACTTGATAAACGAAACAGTCTATTAAGGCCAACTTTGTCGGGGGATCTGCATAGAGTGTGACGACGAGCGAATGTGAAGTCGGGTAAACGTCTAATCGACGCTTTAGCTTTATGCCTTAACCGACAAGAAATTTTGGTAGTCTGAGTGGAATGAGCCTTCAAAATAACAACGTACAAACGAACCCTTAAACTTCGTGTTCTTCCAAGATGATTCAGGCACTTCCACTTCATTTTCTGTCGTTAAATGGAACTCCAGATTGTTGTCCTCAATAACCTGCTTGGAATTCACCTTCAAGAACTGAGTCAGTATTTTGAGATCAATACACACGTCCGCTAAAATCTTTACTACTTTATTTTACTTTTCGAATATGGTAAAAACAGCTGCATAATGGTCTCATGAACATCCGGCTGATGTCTTCACTACAGCATGCCCTAGAAGATATTAATTTTAACACTGATGAAACCTAGGAGCTCGTCGGGTCGCATAGTGGTAGTGGTAATGACGTCAGTAGTTGCAAAGGTTTCATGGAAGTGCCTAAAGACTGTCTACATAGAACGAGTGTCCTACCTGTCTGTGGGTGACAAACGTCTGTCCATGAAGTTGGTAGTAGGATACATTGTGTGACCGCATACACATTTTGGCTCTATGGTCTATATTTTCGTTGGGTCATAAACGTACTGAGAATCATTCTCGGTTGGTGATGTGTGCTGTTAACCGTAGTTAAAGGAACACATACCATTTACATTTCACACTACCAGATTGTAATGTATCTTCATCTGCTACCACTTGTCATTTAACTGCTCCTTTCATTGCCATGATACCTGGTAGAATCCCCTTCGTCTGTGAAAAGGAAACTGTTATTGGAAATATAAGGGAATTTCTCAAGTTACTACAGTCAACAGTCTTCCTATAGGACTTAAGAGTCCAGTCTACCTCGGGTTTAATGCCAACTTCGATGTTCAGATAGCCGACTGAATTCCGGCGGGCACAAATGCCTGCTGTAAGCATCCAGTCGTTGTGTGCTATAAACATGCTCTTTGGAGTCCAGATGTATAGAATAATGAATTTTCTGGTGGAGTCCTAAGAAAGCACTCAAATAACAACATTAGAAAAACTTGAATTACATGATATGGTATTCAACCAGATGCGACCTTTAACAGTGAGCGTGCAAACATATTTTCAACAGCTGACCTGAACAACATCTATGCCAGCAGTTACTGATGTTTAGGCAAAAGTATGAGGTAAAGGGTATGACTGCCTGATAGTTTTCGTCCCTAGCGAGAATACATTTACAAATTAAGTCTTGGGGTCAAATGTACATAGTTACGGGGCCTAAAGTGTAACACTTAAACATACCTATTCTGGATGAATTAAAAGGCTGTTCGAAGAAGTCAGTAGGGTTCGTATATACCCAAAACACTAAGCGTTATGGTTAACAGTACAGTTAGCTGGACGATTTGTCGTTAAATTGAGGAATGATAATTAATTAATATCTCATGCTGATAGTAGTCACAGTTACCAGTGTTATGCCGGCGCACTAGCACCAGGAGGCTTACGAGTACCGAATTAAGTAGCGTGATGGCCATCACATCAGAAATGATACGTTATTAGTGCATTATGTTTCTATTTTACAGGAAATCACTGTTGAGATGGATGCAGAAAGCTTACCAGATAAGTGAATGTGAAGGAAGAATAGTATTTCAACGAAATCACTTCCAATTACGTACATATGTTAATGTACATTAAAATTATGCATATAAGATACCAGTGCAGTCATTATTTGTTGCTTTGTGAAGGATGATTTAGTTGACAGTTTTAAGTTGTTATTAAGCATAAGGCTTTTGTGGGTAATATAGGTGAAATATGGTGGGAGGTGGGTGCGAAATTTAGGGTCTTTAGGTGTAGATTGTTGTATTTCCCCCAAATTTTTACATTGCTTTATTGCATAAATCTCCCCAAGATACCCCAAGGGAGTGTACTTAATAATATTAATCACAATGAGTTCCATGTGTACAACCAATGACAGTGGGTGAGTATAATGAACTGACTGTGATGCCATCTGATACAGCAAATATTTCAAGTAGTTGTTATGGGAAACCGATGAAATCTCGGGCATAAATAGACTTATGTTTACTTGTACGTAATAACAAGTACTAAAGATGGAATCTATATATTAAGACAATTCAAGGCACTCATCAGGGATACTAGTAGAACCAAAACATTGACTATGGATTACTCCTCATCGTAGATAAATATAGTGGAAAGAGTATTCACAGAATGGATACGTAAGTTCTACTTGCTGTTTATGCAGCTTTTGTTACTATTGGAATTGCCTTCATTGAATATATGAGCACTTATTTGATGGTGGGATGTTGAGAAAGCATATACGGACATCTTCTTTCCTGGGTCTAACAAAATCCTTTGTTAATCATATGAACAACAGTGTCGAAGGCTCGCATAAGCAACTAAGGGAACTCCTGAATCGGAAACATAAATTCTAATTTGCTGTAGGAGAGAAGTAGCTTTGGGGAGGGAAGTGGGGTGGACTGAAAGAAGCATGAAAAGCATATGGATAACTTAACAAGTCGTTATTGCATCGAAGCAATTTCTGCAATAGTGTTCACTTCTGTATTGACGACAGAAACTTACACGGTGTATATGTGGATGGAACACCGTACGCATTCCCGTTTGGTTGTTACATGTTAAAAACATGCAGTGACATATTTGTCACTTGTGAATTCAGTAGAGGGTGAGTTGGAATTCTCTGAATAATGATAACCTCAGGAATTCCGATATGGTTAAGCGGATGGAGCAGGGATTACAATGCAAGCACAACGTCCATAGTCTAGCCATCTCCATTTCTAGTGAAGTGCAGCACCATAATCAACCTTCGTAGACGATTGGAACATAACAATCACATCCTGCGAGCAAATGTTAGATGAAATCAATCGTAAGAAGATCTGATTACGATTACAAATGACACTGACTACTTCCTAATATGGTGACTTGTACAGATTTTCTAAAAACGTCTTTTTTCACTACTTCATTTCGTAAGCAACTTTTGTACTGCATTTTTATTTCTATATTCTTGTATCTATGATCCTGTTTTATATTATAATAAACACCGCAAACTCAGTCATTTTGTGCTCCACGTCTGTTGCAAAAATGGAAAACTGTTATGTAATCAGTACGAATATAAGCCACATGTACCTCATTCGAGACATCCTCACGATATAGGTCCTACGAATGTAAGTGTTCTCTAACATGAACTAATTACGCGAAGTAGCTAAGATAAGCTCTGTTAGTTTTCTTAAATGCGCCTAGGAAGCTGAAGGACCGTTATACCTATGAAGCGTAAACTTTGTCCAAATGGGATTGCGTACAAGTAAAAACAACATTTCAACAGTTTATTACTCTCACTTGTTGATACAGAGTGCTTTGGCATGATAGTGATGCATTAATCCTAAAAGTTCAGGTGGTTCTCCACTGTCTTCTTCCATCTTCTTATAAGAACATGTTTTCCTAAGTAGAAAAGACAATATGAAGGCTGTTTGAGCATTTAGATGAACACATTAGAAATAACACTGGAGGGAGATTTTCTAGCCGGTCCCAAGACCGGTTAAGAGGACGGGTAGTTGAGCGTGGGGCAAGCGATCCTACATCACAAAGCCAACCAAACTGCTATAGAAACTTCAACGCAGAAGAAATGTATTAAAAGTACAAATATTTAAAAACAAACTTATTTTTCTCTGGAATCGAAGAGGCGAAATGACGTTGCCTGGTGAAAGTATTCGGGAAGCCAGTCAGCCGGCCTGTGTGTCTTCTCTCGATGAAAGCGAGAATAAGAATGGGGATGTGAAATGTCCGTACAATGTACGAGGCTGGGAAGGCTGCCCAGGTAGCCAAAGAAATGAGAAGATATGGCATAGTAGTGCTGGGAATTAGCCAGAGAAGATGGAATGGATTTAGATTATCAAAATTGTCAACTGATGAGTCAGTAATCTACTCCGGTCACCCTGAAAACAACCACGAGCACTCTGAGACAGCGAGTGGCTATCATGATGTCACCAACAACAGCCAAAGCCCTAATCCAGTAGGAACCAAACCCCTCCAGGATTATGGCAGCACGATTCAACTCAAAAGGAAGGAAGGTTACAATTCTCCAATGCTACGCACAGTGCTACTAACAATTCAGAACAAGAAAAAAAGGAGAGGCTTTTGTAATCAACTAAAACAGTAATAGACAACGTCCAGAATGGTGACACCAAAATCCTTATGGGCGATATGAATGCATGATGACTGCAGTCATTGTGCAGCATTGTGCCTTATGCCTTTTATAAAATAATGAGATGTAAGCTTCATTAATGAAGTACTTGGTTCTTTAGATGTAATAATGGCGCAATTCTCCGGCCAGCTAATGATGTCGAGAGAGGTTGGTGACATAATGAATAAGGCCGTGAAATTGTACTTTCATAATTTGAAATATCGTGTCCAAAGGAGTAGGCTGAAGAAAGGAATTTAAGTAATATTGCGAAACGCCTGCTTACTTTTATAAGTCAACGTTTATTGAACATATAGTAATGACAATGGTGACAATTCTCTCAATTATAAAAACTGATTTCTTTCTGTAAACTAAATGAATTGCGCAGGTGTAGGACACAGTCTTTTCGTTCTGAAGTAATGCCAGTCAGTGCTGAATATGTGCTGAGAAGGCTAGAATTAAGCTGAAAAAATTGCCACTATGTGCTGAATTAAGTCTTTTCGTTCTGAAGTAATGCTAGTCAGTGATTAATATGTCCTGTAAAGGCTGGAACAACGCTGATAAGCAAACCCAGTATGTTCTGATGTAATCCTAAAAATGGCTAGAAAAAGAACACGGTGCTGGATTAGTTCTGGTCATGCTGAAAACCAGCACTCAGTTATAGTCTGTGCCATTAAACAAACCACTCCAGAAAAGATTCAGAATTGACTCACTATAGGATCCTGCAATTATTTCATAATTACTGAGATTTAATTCGGCATTATTGTAAGCTTGGGAGAGGGCAGATAATACCGGAAGAGAACTCATCATGGGTCGAGAGGCTCTCAGAGAAATGAATAAAAGTGGAGAACTCTTCGCAGAATTCTGCTCATTTAGTGATTTGGTGATTGGAGGCAGTGTGTACAAGCACAAGGATATACACAAAGCAACATGAAATTCACCTGACGGACACACCACACCAGATAGACTTCATCTCAATGTTGCTCAAGGAAGTGGAGACGCAGCCAGTCTGCTGGACACAAAGTCGAGAAGGGGAGCAGATATGGGCTCAGAGCATAATCTAGTTAAAGGGACATCCAAGGTGAAGCTGAATTTCTTCAGAACAACTGGAGACAGTCCAAAGTAATTCATGTTAGACACTCAAAACTGAAGAACAAAGCTACAAGCGATACCTCCACTACAAATCAGATCAGAACAAAGTCAGAGACACTACGTGGCATCACTGAGGAAACCTGCGTAAGAGAACATTGGAACTAACTCTCTGGAGGTGATGCTCTAGGAAACGTGCTTAGCCGTTCTAGAAAGAAGGAAGAGACAAGACAAGGAATCGCTCTCAACTGTTACCTGGAAGCTAATAGAAGAAAGGAGAACGATGAGAGAGAGGATGACTCAATGCAAAGATGGACAACAAAAGGAGGAGCTGAGTTCAATGTACACTGCACTGAATAAGGCAGTGAAGAAGAGTGCTAGGAAGGACAAAAGACAATCCTACGACACACTGACTTGCAACTGAAGCAGAACAGGCAGGCCACAGGTAAAAGAGACCTGAAAACACTATATAAGATAACCAGGATTCTTCACGGAAAAAGGCCGACGCTGGTAAAACCTATTAAAGATGTTCAAAAGAACCTGATTATCAAGTAGGAGGAACAAGCAAAACAATTGGCTGGGTACTTCAAAGGACCCGTGAATCGACAATCACCTACAACTCGGCCAGAATCACCACCACCATCAACGGAACGCACAGAACTGCGTGTCAGTGGACACCAATCTTCCGACGAAAGCAGAAATGGGGAATGCGATCAAGCTACTTTAGTCCAGGAAGCAGCGTAGTCAGACGGAACTTCCACACCCCAAAGCACTGAAAACGGACCCACAGAGTGCGGCAGGTATGCTCACGCCATTATTGCGAAAGGTTTGGAAGGAAGGAAAGGTGCCTACTGGCTGGAAGAAAGGCTGGCCACCTTGTCAAGCTACCAAAGAAGGGTGACTTACACCTCTGAGAGAATTGGCGTGGAATAATGCTCTTGTCCACGCCAAGTAAAATACTAAGTGGCGTCATCTGGGAGAGAATAAAAGATTCACTGGATACAGAACTACACCAACCAGGAATAAGCTGGATTCAGCAAGGGCAAATCATGTGCTGATCGAATTGCAACTGTACGCATCGTCATCACAGAAAAAAGCATAGAATGGAAGTCAAAACCCACTCTACCTCAACTTCATCGACTTCGAAGGAACCTTCGACAGACAGCGTTGACTGAGAGGTCATTTGGAAACTGCTTGAACACTACGGCGTGCAGTGCCCAAGTCTTTATCAATCTCAATCAACAGCTGGCTATATTGACAATGTCACGTGTCAGGTGATCCACAACGGAAAACTCAGAGAGGCGTTCGAAGTGAATACAGGAGTAAGACAAGGCTGGCTGACTGTCTTTTACCACCGATGATATTCTCAATCTTAATTGTGGTGGACTGGACTATGCGGAAGACTGTGCGTTGTGAGTGAAAATACGGGAATGCGTTGGACCGATCAGAAGACTCCAGAAGATCTAAATTTTGTAGACGATGTATGTCTAATGTCACACAAACTCAGAGACTTACAGGCGAAAATCAACAAACTGGCTGGAGAAGCTGTCAGTGAAGACAGGACTCCAGGTGAACATAGAGAAGACGGAGGTGATGAGGACAATCAACCAAAATGTCCTGTGTGGTTGTGTCCTTCAGTTTTTGAGTGTTGAACTTGCATTGTGGCCTATCCCCAGGTATCCTCGAGGCTTTCATCTTCATCTTAAAAGTCCCTTGTACTAGATAGTGGTCTGAACCCACATCTGCTCCTCTCCTCGATCTTGTGTCCAGTAGACTCCGTCTCCACTTCCTTGAGATTGAAATGAAGTCTATCTGGTTTTTGGTGTGTCCATCTGGTGAAATCCATGTCGCCTTGTGTATATCCCTGTGTTTGAACACACTGCCCCCAATCACCAAATCATTGAAGGCGCAGAAGTCTGAGAAGAGTTCACTATTTTCGTTCATTTCACCGAGGGTCTCACGACCCATGGTGAGTTCTCTTCCTGTATTGTCTCCTCCCAGTTTCGCATTCATGTCACCCATCAGGATTTTGATATCGCTCTTTGGGACGTCGTCCATTACTGTTTGTAGTTGACTGTAGAAATCCTCCTTCTTCTCATGTTCTGAGGCGTTTGTAGGCGCATAGCATTGAATGATTGTAACCTTTTTATCTTTTGAGTTGAACCTGGCTGTCATTATCCTGGAGGAGATTGGTTCCCACTGCATGAGAGCTTTAGCCGCTGTTGGTGACATCATGATGGCTACTCCCTCGGTGTGCTCGTGGTCGTCCTCTGGGTGACCGGAGTAGATTATTGTCTCTCCAGTTGGTAGTTGGCACCTTCCGCATCCGTTCCATCTGCTCTCACAGATTCCCAACACTTCTACTTTATATCTCCTCATTTCTGCGGCTACCTGAGCAGCCTTTCCAGTTTCGTACATTGTACGAATATTCCACGTCCCCATCCTTATTTTTGCTTTCATCGAAAGAAGGCACATAGGCTGACTGGCTTCCCGAAGGCTTTCACCAGCCTGCGTCATTTCACTTCCCCGATTCCAGCGAAAAATAAGGTTATTGTTTGTATTTTTAGAATTTTTAATATGTTTGTGCGTTGAAGTTTTAGTAGCAATTTGGTTAAGTTTTGGGGGTGGAGTTGCTAGCACCACGCCCCAACCCTCCCTCTTTATCCGGGCTTGGGACCGGCTAGAATACTAGTGACCTAGTAATCTAGGCGAGGTTATCCGTAAAATACATACTCACCCATATTCATAGAAAAGAACCTGAACAGATCCAAGCCACCCTCCCCTCAAAATATCCTGCTTCTGAACCTCGAATTTATAAGTAATGCTGAAGCAGAAATTCTCGGGAAACGCTTTTCAAAACATTCCAGTAAAACATAATTCGCTGCCAGCCCACGGGTAAAATTTTCACTAGAGAAACTATTTGGCCAACACCTAAAAGGCAAACTACCCCATTAAGTCACATCAACATGCATATACCAGTTCCTTTGCTCCTGTGAAGCTGAGTATATTGACCACGCCATGCGTCCACTTGTAAAATGCGCTCGGGAACACTATCCAGACTTTCTAGCAAAGGGAGGACGTAGGTTGTTCTGTAGCTTGGTATCAGAACATCTGGTGAACTCAGGACTCTCAGCTCCATTTGAAAAGTACTTCAAAGCCCTACACAGGATATGACCAAATCCCCCAAAAGTTGTGAAAAAATCTGAGCATAGCTGAAGCACTGGTGATCCAAAACTTCCAACTAACGCTATATGCTCGAAAGAAGTACGTCCAACTTTTTTATTCAACATGGCCATCAAAAGCAGTCACTTTGCCCAATAATTACTATCCGATCACGTAACTTATCGAAAATTCCTATTCATTATTTGTCATTATTATGTTTTTAATCTCTATTTGTAATCTTCATGTGTATCCCTATTCGGGAAGAGATCAACACAGATGAAGCTAGTGAAAGATGACGAAGGAAAGGCTGTTATAAAAAGATGTAAAAGGGGAACTCTCATCTAACCATGTCAGAGATTTTTTGAATGTACCACTACCTAACACTCCTCCAGAAATAATACTAGCAGACACATAGCTACCAGTGAATGCCAACCCTCTATCAAAAATAGTAGTCCTGAATTCCATAAAGTCACTGAGAGTGAGAAAGCAGTGGAACTAACGGAATCTTCCCAAAAGCACTGAAAAGGGACTCGGAGATCTCAGCGGACATGTTCATGCTACTGCTGCTACTACTACAGAAAGTGTAGAAGAAAGGATAGGTGCTTGCCGACTGGAAGGGAGGCTACTTGCCAAAATGATAAAGAAGAGAGAATTAAGTCATCGAGAGAACTCACGCGTCTGCACGTTCGTCTCCACCCAAAGAGAAATATTAGGCTGTCTCATCCTGGAAAGGTTCAAAGATGATCTGGACAGAAGACCACCCGGAATAGCCAGGTTTTGAGTAAAACAGTTCACACTCAGATCAAATTACAACAGTTCACATGGTTATCGAAAACAGACTAGAAGGTGATACTTCATGCCAAGTAACTTATTACGGCGAGCTAGCCGAAGCATTTTAGTTGAAGATAATAGGAAGACTTGTTTTAGATTTATCACCGATGATCTTCATGATTGTGGTGGACTGGATCACTTGACAGACGGTGGAAAGTGGGAAGACGGGAATTCGTTGGATTGACAAGAAGTCAATAGAATATCTTAATTTCTCGGATGATTTATGTCTCATTTAGCACAACTTAGGGGATATACAAGCTAAATTCAGCAAACTAACATAAGAGGCAGTAGAGACGTAAATTCCAAGTGAACACAAGGAAGACAGAGATGATAAAAGCACCCAAACAACACCTTTTAACATCAATGAAAGAAATTTAAGCTAAATCGTCTCCGTACCTTACCTTGTTAGCATAGTTCCAACCACAAGTGGCCTGGATTAGAATGCTAAAACTTGTTAGAATGGATCAGGAAAGCAAAACAAGGGTTCGTTGTTCTGAAATCAGTGTGGAGGTATACAGTGCTTAGCTCAGTGACAAAGAACCGAATAGTGGGTTACCGAATTTTCCTATATCCTTCAGAGACTTGGCTCGCGTGTCACCAAAAGGATTTTCAAAAGCATGCCACAAACATTCATGAACAAATGCCCTAGCCAGCTTCATATTAAGGATCAGATGCCATAACAGAGAGAAAGAATAAGCACCGAGGAACTTTGACAGGCAGCAAACTAGTCCACAATATAATACTCAACTAATATGCAGAAGGAAATGTAGATGGATTTGAAATGCACTGAAGAGCCTTTTAGTTAATGTCACACCCCAGGAAGGCCTTTGAGTGGAACTGTTATGGCAAGTGACGGGTTGGGAGTCCAACGATGGTATGTAGGAGATTGTATGAAGTGGGGATTAAAGCTTGCAGATAGATGTGTAGCCTACTGTAAGTGATGAGAGACAGCACAGTATAATGTAGATGCGCTGCTCAAGCTTTATGTTCTGCTAGCAACGCAAGGAATGAATGATAAAAATAATCAGCATTTAAGAAGTCAAACAGTACCCAAAAGCACGCAGGAAATACAGAAAATTAGTGGAAGAGGAATTAGTATCTGAGAACGGTGAGATTAACGACAAAACTTTGCCAGTATCGACAAATAAAAACAGACTGTCAGTCTTTCATCAAAGGCCTTAAGTCCTACAAAAATAAATACATTAGAAAGGGACCTAATTTCAGTGTAACAGTAGATAACTTTAAACCTGAGGACGTCATTTCATAAAAAAAGGAAAAAGCAATAAATGCAACAGAGAGCAACCTGAAAGGAATGGAATTCGTTACCAAGGTCGGTAGTATTCTATCATTGTGGCACATCAAGATATCGGAAGTTTAACAAGATGGTATCCTAGGGCTCTCAATGCTTTCGATTTTATCAGTGATCTGTGATGGCTTCTAAACTACCAAACTCTTTTTATCCTGATGATGTCAGGGCGTGAGAAGCATTACAGTGTTCGGAAGACTTGTACCGGTTACGGGCAGAACTGAAGATTGAGCACTGGTTAGTGATATGCATGCAGTCTAAGAAAATCGATAATAGTGCACAAACACAACAGGAAGTGTTGTCCCCAGTGTGACGATAGCGTGTCCTGTGCATCGTCAGAGCAGGGTCTCGTTTTGACGGAAAAGCTGCTAACAAGCGTGAACCAGACAGCTGGTGTGGTGAGGGACTATGTGACTATCCGTTTAAAGCATAAGAGAATTGGTGCGCTCAATCGTAGACCTTTTCTGATACTGTATAAACCACACATGCGACCACACAATATCACTGCTCATCCATCACTTCAAGATAAACCAATCTATTGGATAAGTCCAAAAACGACATAAGAAGGGGTGGTGGGTTCCTGAAAATTAAGGTTTCGCACACTTAACCGTTACTCGCCTATTAGTTTCCTCCCTTGAGTGCCTTATGGAACGTAGGGCCTCAACAAAACATGTTCATTTTATTCTATCTTCTGCCGTTCTTTTCAGCTGGGTCCACGATTGACCTTAATCTCTCATATCCACCTCACTAGATCTCCTCCATGTTACCCCCGAAGTGACAGCCCACTCATCGCTCCCTGCTAAGATTCCACTCGAGCGATGGTCTGCGTTGCGAGCAATGTCATTCGACGGCCTCCTCAACAAATACCCGACCCATCTCCATTTTCTCCTACATATTTGTTGAGTAATCGGCTCTCGTCTGTTGGTTTGTTCCCAGCCAGAGTTTCTTGTTGCTAATTCTTTCTGGCCGACCGGCTGGCAATTTGATATTCAGTATGGAGCCAGCAAAGGCAACTGTTGATAAAAGTCTGTAACTGGATGTCGGAAATCCTATTCGTGACACGCAGTGCACGTTTCTGACCCATATAGAAGGACTGACTGACTGACTTCACATTTGTGTTGAAAATCCGAATCTGCTTCTTCATGCTGGCTGAGTGCAGTGCAGAAGATTTCCAAACTGGCTTCAGGCTGATGAAGACGTGCGTATCTTGCCTTTCCGATTCTGGCTGGCTGGCCGGCCTTGACATCCTCATCTGTTCTGACTGCCCGTGGTCGAAACGATGCTTCCTAGCCGGATAAGTGAAGGAAGTAACCTCTGTCAAATCTCTCCCGTTGATGGTGATTGGTGCTGGTTGTTGTTGCTGTTGGTTGGTTAGTTGGTTGATTGTCCCCATCACCTCCGTCTTCTCTATGTTCACCTGGAGTCCTGTCTTCGTTGACAGCTTCTCCAGCCAGTTTGTTGGTTTTCGCCTGTAAGTCTCTGAGTTTGTGTGACATAAAACATACATCGTCTACAAAATTTAGATCTTCTGGAGTCTTCTGATCGGTCCAACGCATTCCCGTATTTTCACTCACAACGCACAGTCTTCTGCATAGTCCAGTCCACCACAATTAAGATTGAGAATATCATCGGTGATAATAGACAGTCAGCCAGCCTTGTCTTACTCCTGTATTCACTTCGAACGCCTCTCTGAGTTTTCCGTTGTGGATCACCTGACACGTGACATTGTCAATATAGCCAGCTGTTGATTGAGATTGATAAAGACTTGGGCACTGCACGCCGTAGTGTTCAAGCAGTTTCCAAATGACTTCTCAGTCAACGCTGTCTGTCGAAGATTTCTTCGAAGTCGATGAAGTTGAGGTAGAGTGGGTTTTGACTTCCATTCTATGCTTTGTTCTGTGATGACGATGCGTATAGTTGCAATTCGATCAGCACATGATTTGTCCTTGCTGAATCCAGCTTGTTCCTGGCTGGTGTAGTTCTGTATCCAGTGAATCTTTTATTCTCTCCCAGATGACGCCACTTAGTATTTTACTTGGCGTGGACAAGAGCATTATTCCACGCCAATTCTCTCAGAGGTGTAAGTCACCCTTCTTTGGTAGCTTGACAAGGTAGCCAGCCTTTCTTCCAGCCAGTAGGCACCTTTCCTTCCTTCCAAACCTTTCGCAATAATGGCGTGAGCATACCTGCCGCACTCTGTGGGTCCGTTTTCAGTGCTTTGGGGTGTGGAAGTTCCGTCTGACTACGCTGCTTCCTGGACTACAGTAGCTTGATCGCATTCACCATTTCTGCTTTCGTCGGAAGATTGGTGTCCACTGACACGCAGTTCTGTGCGTTCCGTTGATGGTGGTGGTGATTCTGGCCGAGTTGTAGGTGATTGTCGATTCACGGGTCCTTTGAAGTGCCCAGCCAATTGTTTTGCTTGTTCCTCCTACTTGATAATCAGGTTCCTTTGAACATCTTTAATAGGTTTCACCAGCGTCGGCCTTTTTCCGTGAAGAATCCTGGTTATCTTATATAGTGTTTTCAGGTCTCTTTTACCTGTGGCCTGCCTGTTCTGCTTCAGTTGCAAGCCAATGTGTCGTAGGATTGTCTTTTGTCCTTCCTAGCACTCTTCTTCACTGCCTTATTCAGTGCAGTGTACATTGAACTCAGCTTCTCCCTTTGTTGTCCATCTTTGCATTGAGTCATCCTCTCTCTCATCGTTCTCCTTTCTTCTATTAGCTTCCAGGTAACTGTTGAGAGCGATTCCTTGTCTTGTCTCTTCCTTCTTTCTAGAACGGCTAAGCACGTTTCCTAGAGCATCACCTCCAGAGAGTTAGTTCCAATGTTCTCTTACGCAGGTTTCCTCAGTGATGCCACGTAGTGTCTCTGACTTTGTTCTGATCTGATTTGTAGTGGAGGTATCGCTTGTAGCTTTGTTCTTCAGTTTTGAGTGTCTAACATGAATTACTTTGGACTGTCTCCAGTTGTTCTGAAGAAATTCAGCTTCACCTTGGATGTCCCTTGAACTAGATTATGCTCTGAGCCCATATCTGCTCCCCTTCTCGACTTTGTGTCCAGCAGACTGGCTGCGTCTCCACTTCCTTGAGCAACATTGAGATGAAGTCTATCTGGTTGTGGTGTGTCTGTCAGGTGAATTTCATGTTGCTTTGTGTATATCCTTGTGCTTGTACACACTGCCTCCAATCACCAAATCACTAAATGAGCAGAAGTCTGCGAAGAGTTCTCCACTTTTATTCATTTCTCTGAGAGTCCCTCTACCCATGATGAGTTCTCTTCCGGTATTATCTGCCCTCTCCCAAGCTTACAATAATGCCGAATTAAATCTCAGTAATTATGAAATAATTGCAGGATCCTATAGTGAGTCAATTCTGAATCTTTTCTGGAGTGGTTTGTTTAATGGCACAGACTATAACTGAGTGCTGGTTTTCAGCATGACCAGAACTAATCCAGCACCGTGTTCTTTTTCTAGCCATTTTTAGGATTACATCAGAACATACTGGGTTTGCTTATCAGCGTTGTTCCAGCCTTTACAGGACATATTAATCACTGACTAGCATTACTTCAGAACGAAAAGACTTAATTCAGCACATACTGGCAATTTTTTCAGCTTAATTCTAGCCTTCTCAGCACATATTCAGCACTGACTGGCATTACTTCAGAACGAAAAGACTGTGTCCTACACCTGCGCAATTCATTTAGTTTACAGAAAGAAATCAGTTTTTATAATTGAGAGAATTGTCACCATTGTCATTACTATATGTTCAATAAACGTTGACTTATAAAAGTAAGCAGGCGTTTCGCAATATTACTTGAATTCCTTTCTTCAGCCTACTCCTTTGGACACGATATTTCAAATTATGAAAGTACGATTTCATGGCCTTATTCATTATGTCACCAACCTCTCTCGACATCATTAGCTGGCCGGAGAATTGCGCCATTATTACATCTACAGAACCAAGTACTTCATTAATGAAGCTTACATCTCATTATTTTATAAAAGGCATAAGGCACAATGCTGCACAATGACTGCAGTCATCATGCATTCATATCGCCCATAAGGATTTTGGTGTCACCATTCTGGACGTTGTCTATTACTGTTTTAGTTGATTACAAAAGCCTCTCCTTTTTTTCTTGTTCTGAATTGTTAGTAGCACTGTGCGTAGCATTGGAGAATTGTAACCTTCCTTCCTTTTGAGTTGAATCGTGCTGCCATAATCCTAAAGGGGTTTGGTTCCTACTGGATTAGGGCTTTGGCTGTTGTTGGTGACATCATGATAGCCACTCGCTGTCTCAGAGTGCTCGTGGTTGTTTTCAGGGTGACCGGAGTAGATTACTGACTCATCAGTTGACAATTTTGATAATCTAAATCCATTCCATCTTCTCTGGCTAATTCCCAGCACTAGTATGCCATATCTTCTCATTTCTTTGGCTGCCTGGGCAGCCTTCCCAGCGTCTTACATTGTACGGACATTTCACATCCCCATTCTTATTCTCGCTTTCATCGAGAGAAGACACACAGGCCGGCTGACTGGCTTCCCGAATACTTTCACCAGGCAACGTCATTTCGCCTCTCCGATTCCAGAGAAAAATAAGTTTGTTTTTAAATATTTGTACTTTTAATACATTTCTTCTGCGTTGAAGTTTCTATAGCAGTTTGGTTGGCTTTGTGATGTAGGATCGCTTGCCCCACGCTCAACTACCCGTTCTCTTAACCGGTCTTGGGACCGGCTAGAAAATCTCCCTCCAGTGTTATTTCTAATGTGCATCTAAATGCTCAAACAGCCTTCATATTGTCTTTTCTACTTAGGAAAACATGTTCTTATGAGAAGATGGAAGAAGACAGTGGAGAACCACCTGAACTTTTAGGATTAATGCATCACTATCATGCCAAAGCACTCTGTATCAACAAGTGAGAGTAATAAACTGTTGAAATGTTGTTTTTACTTGTACGCAATCCCATTTGGACAAAGTTTACGCTTCATAGGTATAACGGTCCTTCAGCTTCCTAGGCGCATTTAAGAAAACTAACAGAGTTTATCTTAGCTACTTCGCGTAATTAGTTCATGTTAGAGAACACTTACATTCGTAGGACCTATATCGTGAGGATGTCTCGAATGAGGTACATGTGGCTTATATTCGTACTGATTACATAACAGTTTTCCATTTTTGCAACAGACGTGGAGCACAAAATGACTGAGTTTGCGGTGTTTATTATAATATAAAACAGGATCATAGATACAAGAATATAGAAAAAAACTGCAGTACAAAATTTGCTTATGAAATGAAGTAGTGAAAAAATACGTTTTTAGAAAATCTGTACAAGTCACCATATTAGGAAGTAGTCAGTGTCATTTGTAATCGTAATCAGATCTTCTTACGATTGATTTCATCTAACATTTACTCGCAGGATGTGATTGCTATGTTCCAATCGTCTAAGAAGGTTGATTATGGTGCTGCACTTCACTAGAAATGGAGATGGCTAGACTCTGGACGTTGTGCTTGCATCGTAATCCCTGCTCCATCCGCTTAACCATATTAGAATTCCTGAGGTTATCATTATTCAGAGAATTCCAACTCACCCTCTACTGAATTCATAAGTGACAAATATGTCACTGCATGTTTTTAACATGTAACAACCAAACAGGAATGCCTACGGTGTTCCATCCACATTTACACCGTGTAAGTTTCTGTCGTCAATACAGAAGTGAACACTATTGCAGAAATTGCTTCGATGCAATAACGACTTGTTAAGTTATCCATATGCTTTTCATGCTTCTTTCAGTCCACCACACTTCCCTCCCCCAAGCTACTTCTCTCCTACAGCAAATTAGAATTTATGTTTCCGATTCAGGAGTTCCCTTAGTGGCTTATGCGAGCCTTCGATACTGTTGTTCATATGATTAACAAAGGATTTTGTTAGACCCAGAAAAGAAGATGTCCGTATATGCTTTCTCAACATCCCACCATCAAATAAGTGCTCATATATTCAATGAAGGCAATTCCAATAGTAACAAAAGCTGCATAAGCAGCAAGTAGAACTTACGTATCTATTCTGTGAATACTCTTTCCACTATATCTTTCTATCATGAGGAGTAATCCATAGTCAATGGTTTGGTTCTACTAGTATCCCTGATGAGTGCCTTGAATTGTCTTAATATATAGATTCCATCTTTAGTACTTGTTATTACGTACATGTAAACATAAGTCTATTTATGCCCGAGATTTCATCGGTTTCCCATAACAACGACTTGAAATACTTGCTGTATCAGATGGCATCACAGTCAGTTCACTATACTCACCCACTGTCATTGGTTGTACACATGGAACTCATTGTGATTAATATCATAAAGTACACTCCCTTGGGGTATCTTGGGGAGATTTATGCAATAAAGCAATGTAAAAATTTGGGGGAAATACAACAATCTACACCTAAACACCCTAAATTTCGCACCCACCTCCCACCATATTTCACCTATATTACCCACAAAAGCCTTATGCTTAATAACAACTTAAAACTGTCAACTAAATCATCCTTCACAAAGCAACAAAAAATGACTGCACTGGTATCTTATTTGCATAATTTTAATGTACATTAACATATGTACGCAACTGGAAGTGATTTCGTTGAAATACTATTCTTCCTTCATATTCACTTATCTGGTAAGCTTTCTGCATCCATCTCAACAGTGATTTCCTGTAAAATAGAAACATAATGCACTAATAACGTATCATTTCTGATGTGATGTCCATCACGCTACTTAATTCGGTACTCGTAAGCCTCCTGGTGCTAGTGCGCCGGCATAACACTGGTAACTGTGACTACTATCAGCATGAGATATTAATTAATTATCATTCCTCAATTTAACGACAAATCGTCCAGCTAACTGTACTGTTAACCATAACGCTTAGTGTTTTGGGTATATACGAACCCTACTGACTTCTTCGAACAGCCTTTTAATTCATCCAGCATAGGTATATTTAAGTGTTACACTTTAGGCCCCGAAACTATGTACATTTGGCCCCAAGACTTAATTTGTAAATGTATTCTCGCTAGGAACGAAAACTATCAGGCAGTCATACCCCTTACGTCATACTTTTACCTAAACATTAGTAACTGCTGGCATAGAAATTGTTCAGGTCAGCTGTTGAAAATATGTTTGCACGCTCACTGTTAAAGGTCGCATCTGGTTGAATACCACATCATGTAATTCAAGTTTTTCTAATGTTGTTATTTTGATGCTTTCTTAGGAGTCCACCATAAAATTCATTGTTCTATACATCTGGACTCCAAAGAGCATGTTTATAGCACACAACGACTGGATGCTTACAGCAGGCATTTGTGCCCGCCGGAATTCAGTCGGCTATCTGAACATCGAAGTTGGCATTAAACCCGAGGTAGACTGGAGTCTTAAGTCCTGTAAGAAGACTGTTGACTGTAGTAACTTGCGAAAATCCCTTATATTTCCAATAACAGTTTCCTTTTCACAGACGTAGGGGATTCTACCAGTTATCATGGCAATGAAAGGAGCAGTTAGATGACAAGTGGTAGCAGATGAAGATACACTACAATCTGGTAGTGTGAAATGTATATGGTATGTGTTCCTTCAACTACTGTTAACAGCACACATCACCAACCGACAATGATTCTCAGTACGCTTATGACCCAACGAAAATATAGACCATAGAGCCAGAAAATATGTATTCGGTCATACAATGTATCCTACTACCAGCTTCATGGACAGACGTTTGTCACCCACAGACAGGTAGGACACTCGTTCTATGTAGACAGTGTTTAGGCACTTCCAAGAAACCTTTACCACTACTGACGTCATTACCACTACCACTATGCGACCCGACGAACTCCTAGGTTTCATCAGTGTTAAAATTAATATCTTCTAGGGCATGCTGTAGTGAAGACATCAGCCGGATGTTCATGAGACCATCATGCAGCTGTTTTAACCATATTCGAAAAGTAAAATAAAGTAGTAATGATTTTAGCGGACGTGTGTATTGATCTCAAAATACTGACTCAGTTCTTGAAGGTGAATTCCAAGCAGGTTATCGAGGACAACAATCTGGAGTTCCATTTAACGACAGAAAATGAAGTGGAAGTGACTGAATCATCTTGGAAGAACACGAAGTTTAAGGGTTCGTTTGTACGTTGTTATTTTGAAGGCTTATTCCACTCAGACTACCAAAATTTCTTGTTGGTTAAGGTATAAATCTCAAGCGTCGATTACATGTTTACCCGACTTCGCATTCGTACCTATCGATGCACTTCAGATTCCTTGCCAACTTCAGATACTCCCAACGTTTTGGACTGCCTTCCAGCCTGATGTATCTGCATTGCGCCCGTTGTCTTTGCCGGGATAACCAGTAACATTACAAATGACGTTGGACATAGCAATAATTGTGAATTCTTTAGACTTTTTACATGTGAAATCTGTCGTGCACAACAGATTTTGCACCAGACTCTTTGGAGTACTTTTGATATTTCAAAAATTCTGCAGTCTTGATTTTAGACAGACAATTACCCCTTATTGAATGCAAACACTTGAAACACGAGCATACAACTGACAAACAGTCAGCATTCTTCATCATATAATTTGGATGCAACGCATAAAATAGACATTTATCCGACAGCTTCAAGAAAGGATTTGTCTAAATGTGACTCACTTTTAAATATTTTGGTCATTCAGATCAACAGCAGTTTAATGTTTTTTCTGACTCTGTAATAACATTTTGATGTATCACTAGGTGATTGCTAACGTTAAGTAAACAACAGACACACCGGTTCACTATAACTTATTGATTGAGAAAGTTGTGCGATAGTCAAACCTTTTGGAATATCTCCGTAAACAGCGACCTTGCTTTAATCTATGCCCTTGTGCGCGTATGAATAAGTGGACATAAGTGATAATACGCTTTCTTATAATGTAGATACGTCAGGCCCAAACTGAGTAGGATTTTAGAGAAATACTTATCTGATTTTGGCAGAAATATTCAGTATGAAACAGTCAAGTGGCATATTCAATGTGAAGCCAGAAGCATTGCTAACGAAACCTATAAATAGACATCGCATTTGTCTTGCATCAGATAAACTAATATGAAAGGACTTTTCCTGAACGTTTCTGAACATGAGGTTCAAAATAACTAACTTGTGTAGGTAACGTTAATAATTTTTCACAAATAACTGCTTGAATTTTGAGGAGTACAATCGTACGATCAGTTTAACGAGTTGGCAAATGTCAGCCATCCAGTCATAGCCTTTACGGAATGTAAACTGTGCTCCCATAATTCAGGCATGAGTCAATAAAGCCTGCTTCAGTCTAAACCGAAGCGAATCACTGGGAACTGGTTTCACTACGAAAATTTCTAAGGATGGTAACTAACTGAGTTTCAGGGTAGAACCTTGCACAGAAGTGCAGCAGTTCAAGTTGGCACACTTCAAAAGTAGAGGAAGAAAAAATTCAAAGGAACCATAATGAGTAAGGATATGCTTGAGGAAGAATAATAATATGAGAGTAACATTCAGATTTAATGCATCTGCACCACTGAGAACCGTTTCGAGCCATATCACCAACATTCCCAGGCCACTGGATTTTAAGGTCTTGTTGAACCCATCCAGACAGTCTACATCTCCCAACATGGCTCAAACCAACTATCATAGACTTTATGAACTGTGCTAGGTTTTGGTTTGACTACAACTAACTGTTTCCCAGCCTCATCCTATGTCAGCTAACACCACTCCTAGAGGAAAGTGATGATTTGGCACGTGAAACACGTGTCCTAACCATCAAAATCGGTGAAGCTTCGCAACTTTGTCGACGGATTTATGTTACCCAACGTCAACAATACTCACCATATAATGCCACTTAACACGGGAGATAGGATGTAAACGCCTGTGGCCAAAGACAACTCGTCTCTTAGGGTATTCCACTTTCAATGGCCATTATTCACAGTTATATGGGAGAAAATAGCAAGATGCTGAACAGTACACACCTTCTATGACAGACAGTCGGATATCATATCTATTCTGGAGATGAAGTAAGTTGGCAAATACCACACAAACCTTTTGTGTTCGCGTTGAGATTTCATCAGCAATCAGTGCATTAGGGCTAATACAAGTTCATAAATATTTAAAGTAGTCAGCAAGCTCAACCAATTCACTCCCAATCTTCAGGCTAGGAGTCGATAAGGTCCAGTCCCGCAGCATCATCTTACATTTGACAGGGGCGAGTCGCATTTCGAACAAAGTCTTCTGTTCATGGTGTTTGGAAGACTGTACTTTGTCAACGTTTCCACCCAGAAGAACCACATCATCTCCATAGCCTAAGTCGACGACACTGCTCCCTCACAACAGGTCTATCCCTAAGTGGCCAAATTCGACTAGCGTTACATCCAATAGCACATGATGAACTCAAACGAAACTCGGACTAGCAGACATCCATGTCGGACACGGCTAATTGTCACCATTTCGGATGGCAACTCTACTTAAGTTCGAGCAGAATGCCTTGATAATTGCGATATACCTTCTCCACGGTACCTTCACGGCCACACATTGACACAGTATCTCTGTCAACAAAGTCAAATTCCATCTTCACATCAAGAGACATAACAAGTATTCAACGCCGGTTAGTATGCGTATATTCCAGAACCTACCTCAGGGTTAAGATATGATCAGTACACCCTCTTCCTGATTCAAAGTCTACCTGCTACTAGAAAATATATTTCTCCCAAGTAACGCTCAGTTCACGCGTGATTAGTGAACCTAGAAGTTCAGATACTAAGTTAAGATAATCCACGTATGATCATCACAGGATGTAACTCCCTTCTTTTAAATGAGTATCATTAATGCGTCGGTGTCATAGCGGTTAGGACGCTCGCCGACCATGCACATGGCCCGGGGTTGGATCCCCGGCCGACGCACCCCTTTACCTCGCTCACCCAGAAATAATGCTGGTGAAGAGGAAAGGTTGGGCATGAGGCTAGCAACCCGATCCCGTAAAATAAACACTGCTACAGAAACTTCAAGCCACTAGCTTGAAGCCGTATGTTCCAGTGGGGAACGTGAAGGAATATTTTAAAAAAATGATCTACTTAAGTCTAACGGACTATCTCTGGTTTACAGACGTATTAGTTAACCCCGACAACGGTTCACCACCACCGTATTTAAACACTTCTGGAGCCATCCCACCAGCAGTAGTGGTTCTCTCGAGAAAGCTTTTCCAACCTCATTTACATTTGGAGGACCGATGTCAGCACCCTACTCAGTTAGATATTGGAGGCTGAGGGAATTGGACCAGTTAAATTGATTGTTATTATATGGCTTGAGGCAATCGGCAGGAAACCTTCGACCTCGGTTTCTTCCTTGTTGGCATTTACCAGTCAGTAAGGCGTATCTGCAATCTCATGTCCCTCTGAGATGAAAACCCGTGATTACGTTCCTCACTGCAGCACTAAATGACATGGGTTTAGATCTCAGACGTTATACGAGTTCTTCCAAGATTTCTGATACGCCTTGCTGATTGTTGAGTGCCAACAAGCACGGAAATTTGGTCGAAGGCTTTCTGTCGATTGCCTGCAACCATTTAATAACAACAATTCTGAGGTCACCGTAATGGTGAGCCACCTAGAAAACTTGACTGATGAAATTCAGTCTGCAGCAAACGAAGGACTAGATGCATGACACTAGTTACTACCCAATCAGTTAAATTGCTTCTCAGTGTTCCCCACAACGTCCCAGTCTTCTATCACAAAAGGTAATCAAGGCGCCGCTTCTCTCGGAGATTGTTTCGCTCAATATTTTTTAACGTGTCCTTCTAATCAGCCTGAATAGTTGTCTGCTGTTATCCACCCCTGATGCGTTTTCTATCTTTATGGCTTTTGTCACTCACCAATGTTCACGGTCGTTGAGGAGACTCATGTTTACTCCACGTCATTTTCGGAGACAAAGGGAATAAGTCTTCTTGATTTTATCAATTCGCACGAAGCAGCAGAAACTCGTTGGCATTTACTAGCCTTTCGTTTCAGTTTAATAACAGCCTTCAGCAATTTCCACAGCCGACTGGAAATTATGCCAGGCTTGCTCACGGTTAGACGTGATGTAAATCTCAGATAGGCGTATAGTTATTTCGTCCTTAAATAAAGACTGTGTCTTCATCAATTTGGTGGCGTAAAGGCTTCATAGCAGCCTCTTTTCCACCTTCGCTTAAGGATGGTGTCGATAAATAGTCCATCAGATTATAGGAATTACTGGTCCTATAAGGTTGGTGAAAAGTTTTGACCATAGCAGTTTACAAGAATGAAGACAAGTCCTGTTGTGACAATCACAGTGAATAAACTAGTGATCCATAAGGTCCGTAGCTATACAAGGACAGACAACGATGCAGAAAAAAGAACTCAGAAAGTTCCAAAAATGTAGTAAATTACACTGATCAAATCACTACTCTCCACAGGGTTCTACAATTCATACTATGCTTTGTCATTTGGCATACTTCTTGGTGTCAAGTTGGAAATCAAACAAGAGGCGCGGACTGTAAATGTAATTACACGGAAGTATTTTGTGCAACACAAAGCACTCCATGAGAGAGACATTGAAGTAATGACAACCAAAAATGCCTTTACATGTACTAAAGGTAACCACTCTAATCTCAGGCGTTTAATTGCCTGTAGCTGTTAATCTCGACAAAACAGTAAGGAGATTCAATTTAGCTGAACAGTGTACTAGGCTTGTCCAAAATTAAGAATGGAGATCAACACACAGAAAAGGAGGGAAGTGAGGACATCAAAATTTATCCAGGAAGACTTTGTATGTTGACGGTACTGTAAGTAAATAGAGGTGGATTAAACTTCCTAATGACTAAGGCTGTCGCGAACTTTAGGATACTACCACAACAGGTCTTATAGATGAGCTTGAATAACGCATAAATACCTATTTTTTATAATTTTAATAAAATTTTCCACGTTTCAGAAGCTTGGACGTCTTTTCCACTATTAGTAGATTCTGTGAACTAAATCTGCCTCTGAAACCATTTAGGGAAATGTTCTTTAGCCCTTAATTGCAGAGTTGAATGTGACATCATTTTTCACCTATTCTAAAGGCTTATTAAGATATATGGCCTCCGAGTTGGCAGTGATTCGTATCAGGGCTGCATAATATAACTTTTTGTCTGCCGAGTTAATTCTTTCTTTGAATATCTAGCCAATATGATGATAACCTACGTTGTTTGTAAACAAAGAGAGGTGAATTTACATTCGTAATACCTAAAGCTTCCACAAACTGATAAATAAAATATGTGATCACTATGTAGGGCAGCTTGATAAATATGTTCTTTTTTGGAGGCAGAATGGACAGTAGGTGGTTTTCAGTCTGTTATTCTTTTAGCTTTCCTAAAAGCTAGCGGCGGTCAAACGAAAACATGGCACCAGTCAATGAAATCCACAACAGTCAGTCTAAGCCACGTAGGAAGGTGTAGACTTCCAGACTGGTTGGGGTCCTCGGGACGGTAAAAACCAATGGTTGGAAACAATTGGTGGCATGGCTCAAAATCCTTCTCAATGGCGCAGATGCATCCACTCCTTGTGACTTATCATTTCCAATGAAACTGTTTTGTTCTTTGTTATAACTATTCCTTTGTCTCACATCTCTGTTTACTGTCTATATTATGCATCTCTCCTACTTTCTTCTCTTGCTTTGTGTGCTACATGGAGTGTGGCGACTCGAACTGCCGCACATATGTGCAAAGTTCTATGTCGAAAACCGACCGACCGACCCTAAAAGCGTATCAGACATATTCATTCAAACCTGTTATGGATAGGCTCCTCGTCAGGACTCTTCTGTACTGGACAAAACTATGCTAACTGGGATACTACCTAGCCCATGTTAACTTTCTGTAAATATAGTTTTACAGAGCCACTTGGTCAACCATTAATCAAAACATCTAAGAATAATAAACAAAACATGCGGACAATATTATAATCATACACGTGATGCCGATTCAATTTCACAGTGAATGATGTACAAATCAGCATATCACTTAAAGGCGTAGAGAAAGAAGAAAACTGTTTCCTACAACAATTACATGTCGTTACACTGTTCATTGGATGTTGCGCAAATACCATACACAACTGAGATCAATACGGTTTCTCGTTGTAGGTGGTAATATATGAATAATACAAAGAAATAAACAAAAAATGGGTTACACTGAATGCAGATTCAAGGGATGACTCCCTGAAATGTCTACTTTTGTTTATTATAAATTCACGAATACATCAGCCAATTACTTAAACTCATGTTTGTACTGACTACTTTTTTGAACGACAATCAAAACTGACTATTATCGCATCTAGTACTGCGATACGGTTTCTGATATAATTTTAGTATTCTTCTACTGGCTATGGCATACTAACATTAGTAGATTTATAATTGTAAAGTCTGGAGATCACTTTATCGGGAACAGTTGCTTCTTCTATTTGTTCTTGTTCTAAATAAATTATTAGGAGATTCACAACACCACTAGAGCCATACATCTTAGGTTGTATTTCTTCCCCTCCGAAAATTGGCTGTGCATCAAAATACCCTCCCCCCTCCCCTTATGAATAGGTAAAATATATAAAGAAGACAGTTCTGCTCCTAATAGTCATTATATTAGAACACGATTTTCATGATCACCTGATGAATGAACAGTGGTCAAAAAGATAAATCCTTGAAGCCTTGAGATACATAAATCAAAGTTTATTACCAATATTTCTATAAAGAAAAAAGGTAGACTGATCACATGTACTATTGAAGTTATATCACAATACTGGACACTTATGCTCCTGTCGGCTCTGAACCACGCCATAACCATCCACGCATGAGACCTGTCAAACCAGAAGACTTGGAAGATGCATTAGCCTTCAAGCCTATTTTATCATCTAAAGATGGGAAATTAATATGATTTAAAGCTAGATCGAAGAAGATTGGCTTCACAGGAACAGGACAGAATTTAGGAGGCAATTGAACAAAGGGATATACAAAATTACTGAACGATTTCTCCACAGTTTTGTCATCTGCGTAAGCATCCAAACGATCAATCAGAACCTGATTAAAAATTATAAAAGTATAATGAGAAGAAAATAAAGCTATAAAATCAACTTTGAATAAATATAATAGCTACTAACTATTTTAAAATAATTAATATTTGGCATACCAGTAAAAAGGTATCAGTGACACAGAGGTAGAATGCTCTCCAACCACGCATGTGGTTCAGGTTTCGATCCTCGGACACCGACGCACTCCTTTACCTTGTTAAGCCATTACTTAAACTGGTAAAGAGGGAAGGTTAGGCACGATGCTAGCAACCCCATCTCCTAAAAATGAACACCACTGCTACCACAACTTCAAGCCTCCAGTTTGAAGCCCCATGTTCCACAGGGAACTTCAAAAAATAAGAATTAAAAAATACCAGTAAATCTCACACACTAAGACCACTTGACAAAACTACTCTAAGGTAAGTCAAATTTGACAGAATAATAATACTCAAGTTGTCAGTGTCAGGAAAAAAAGTATTAAAATCACCTCCCACACTTTGACAACTTAATTTGTGAAATGGTAATTGTTGAATAAATCTATTTATGAAGAGGAAAAGATGCAATTGCTGCATGTTATAGTTATACGATACATTGAGGGAAGGCTTACAAATGCCCTAAGGTTGGTTTATTAAACAAAATGCTTCACTTTGAAAGTTGAATAAGTTACACCTACAGTGTAATTTCTTGTAAACTCACCCGTTTATACGAAATAGAAATTATCATTATCAGTTGATGGTAATAATCTTGAGAGCAACTATATAAGCAGTTTGACATATAAAGCAAATAAAATGATTTTTTTACTGCTAGTAAAAGTGAATGAGTTGTACTAATGTATCGCAGAAAAGCTTCAGTTTTGCTGAACGAAGCTCATCTGATGCCAATGTGAGGTAAGTAGTATTGCCCAATCAAAGCATACTCTAAATGCGACTAGAGAAGGAACTGATGACAATTAATAATCAAGTATTGGTTTTGTAGGGATTTTGTTTGATTGCATGGAGGATTTTATCATGAGCTGACATCAGTTAGAGAACTACTGGAAAACCCGGGAGTACTAGGCAGCTGTTTCGTCCTAGTTCGGGACTCTTCACAGTATGCACCCACCGGGGTTCGAACCCAGGACCTTCTGGTCACAAGGCGAGCTCCTGGACCATTGTAACCAGAAGGTCGAGTGTTCGAGGCCTGGCTGTGGGTGCGTACTGATGAAGAGTCCCAAACTAGGGCGAAACAGCTGCCCAGTACTCCCAGGTTTTCCAGTGGTCCTCTAACTGATGTCAGCTCATGATGAAATCTTCCAACTCATCAATTAAACAAAATCCCTACAAAAACCAATACTTGAAAATTAATTTGATGCTCACTTGTGACTGGCTCTACTCAGGCAGTTAACCTGGGGTTCTAATGGGAAGTCGTGACCAGTGGGGTACAGCAGGTTGTAGATGAGGCAGTAACTCATCGAAGAAGACATTGCGAAATGGTCGCGCTATGTCGTGAATTGTCAGAAGTTAGAATTCAAGGACCATTGGATCGGGTCCCAATGACTCAATGGTCTACGAGCTCGCCTTGTAACCAAAAGTACCAGGGTTCGAACTCCGGTGGGTGCGTACTGATAAAGAGTCCCAAACTAACTGATGTCAGCTCATGATGAAATTCTCCATGCGCTGAGAAAACACAATATGATGAGACCCTTCAAGTTGTGCTGAAATTCTGATAATGAAACACAAGTATGGGGAAGAGAAGACGTTCAGCGAAGAGACTCTTTTCGGCGAATTCATTCACATAGCTGTACAATCGCATTTATATATAATTATTTTTGTGTATGTGTGTACATGAGGTACGTGAAGTTTAGATTATTAATCAGGTAATACAAGAATGATCTAATATAGAAACAAGGTTAATTAGATAGCAACTAAAGTAAGATTGGGTTAGTAAGTTAGATGACGTAATTTAATTGGTTAAAATGCTTCAACTTAGCTCAGGATAGCGATAGAGAAAACACAATTACACTCATTTTTATATATAATTGAGAAGATAATCTGGGTTAGTTAAAGCATCTTTTCAGGTCAAATCAACCAAGACGCAGTGTATTTAAACAAGTACTATACTTGGAAATACTCACCTTTTGTGAAACATCTGCTCCTGCAGTAGGTGTAAGAGAAGTGACGCAAACTGTCTCAGCCTCTTCTCCCGTATCGAGCATTGAGGCTGCCTTGCAAGCAAAATCTTCTGATTCAGCTTGTAGTATAAGGGAATGAAGGGATTTCGCCAGACAATCAGGATCAGGACCAGGTGCAACTGCCTCTTCTGATTTAGTCCATGTTGAAGTTGAAGTATCAAGTGAAGTGATTGCCTTTTCAGCGTGATGCTTTGCCCTCATAAGAAGGGCGGAACATTCAGTGTATTTTTTACTACAGTTATAAGCAAGTGCAAGGTAATAACACCTTCAAGAGAAAGAAACAAAGACGAAACATCAAGTCCAATGCCTGTAAAAATAATAATTATTATTATTTAAATAAAAAACTTGGCACAGAAATGCCCCCCACAAAAGCAATAAAAAACACAAATACGGAAAAGAAAAAGAACAACTGAGGAAGAGCATCGTGAAAACAGGCAAACATACTTAGCGAGGGCATTATAAGTAGGGTTCATAAATTCGTATTACTTTCGAAAACAAACCAAAGAGGAAATTGTAGAGTACTTACCACTAATTTAGACTTTGAGATATGTGTGATAGTATATCGAGTCACTGATTTGGATTTGCTCTCGGACACCTCCAAGGGAGTAGTGATGCACCAAAACACCATACCATAGGCTAATCAACCCCGCTCCACACACATACACACACATCGCTTTTCCACCCGGTCCCGGAGCTTATAAACAGTGAACCGTATAAGAGCGCACTTAGGATGTCTTTGTAATACATGTCCGAGAAATTGAAACCTATTAGAAAACGATTCCCACTATATCCAAACAGGCTTCAGCGCCTCAGAATTTCTCATATGATGCCACTGGATGAAAGCAATTCTACGGAGCAACGATAGTTATACACGCAGGGTAGCCCCACATATCTGACCACGAAAGACCAGATATTCCAGGAATAGACCAAGACCGTGCGCACCGAGGCATTGCACACCCAAACTCTGGCAGAAATGTTTAAGTCGAGACAGCACCCGAGGTGAATTAGCTTGGCGTATGCAGTAGTGGCTTTTACTATACAGTTAGAGGTGGCATCCGTCACACCACCACAAACATTCACACAGCTACCTAGATACACAAACTTGCCGACTAGTACTAGAGGTTTACTTGCGAGGATGAGTGCAGGTACAGGCTCCTGTCAACCTTGTAACAATACATTGCACTTATTAGATAAGTTTATTTCAAATATTACAGTGATACAGTGTTATTAACTGGATCCAGTTATCAATATTGCATCACTGTGTCATACTGTGTGATATTTGAAATAAAGTTATCGAATATCGAATCACATTTTACCAGTGCTCAAGTTCTACACTTCCATACTCAAAGACACTGATCGACAATTGATTAAGTGCCGCTTGTACAGTCTAGACTACATTATATTAGTTCCACTCCGGAGGTCAAAAAGTCTTCTTATGGACAACAGATATACACCACCACTATCAACATTCTTCAAGGCTATCTTTAGAATGTCACCGATGGCAAAGATGAAGAAAAGCGGTGAGATTAGGCGACCGTGTCTAACTTAATGTTGGTTGAGAACTTTGGTCATAGCCGGTGAATGCTCTTACTCTACCTGAGGTATCTTTGAATGAGAGGAACACCTCTCTATAACAAAAAATTTCAAGCAACAGTTGTCCAACAAATCGAAGGCGGCTCTAATGTCAAGAAATACAATCACCGTTGGGTCTGCAATACGTGTAATGATGATCTACCACATAACGAAGAGTGAACACATGATCAACACATCCACGACCAAAAAGAAAACCACCTGCTTTTCGCGAACCAATTTCTTATTCGTTTCACTAAGTCTGAGGGACAAGACAGCAGTCAATATTTTAATCGTAACTCCGACAAAGTGATACCCTCATGATTGCCATATGCATCACGTAGGCCTATTACAAAGATAGGCGTTGTAATAGCTTCATTCTATGTTGATAGAATACTACCATTCTCCCATAATTTTCCAAAAAAATCCAGCCAATTCCCTTACTAAAATCTCTATAAAGAGTCGGAGGGAAAGTGATCTGAGCGGGTACCTTATGGAAGTTTAGTACTTGGAGCTCCTTTCGGACCTGAGCTATGAAAGATGAATAGGCATTAACCAACCATGAAGAGCCATGATTGGAAATATTAGGCATGAGCACTGAGGGACCAGCCAAACTGTTTCTCAAAGCCCTATGCCAAGCATTTCAGGCGTCCTTTTAGGTAATTCGTTGGCGTGCCATGCTTTTTGCTGCCGGTGGCTCGGATAAGCTGGAATAGCTTGCAATTACTGTCAGATACAACTGCTAATTCTATCTCACACGCACATTCTGACCACAAGGCTTCATGCTTCTTACACAAGTACCGTTTCATCATATACCTAAGAGCTTATGCTATCCTCCAGAAAAGATGAACGGGCTTTGCATGGAACTCGGGGGAATCTAAAGGATTTTAGCGATACGTTCTTTTAAGTTACAAGCAGCTTCATTCGCCATTTTCATGGTTTCTTGTGAATGCAACCGGTATTTGTAGCATACAACTCCATCCACACAATATATTATTGCATCTAGTAATCTAGAAAAGGTAACAAAGAACAACCAAAGATAAGATTTCACGTAACTAAAACTATTAAAACTCTGATACAGACCGATTTTTTTTAAGGCACTAATAACTCATGAGAAATACACAAAATCTGAGAATATATTAAGTTTACTTTACTTCGGCTATCTCCTACGGGAGGATGAGCCGGCTTCATGAACATATCGAATCATCGCTGCCCAGGCGCGGCGATCTGATGAAGAGAGTTCATGAAGTTTCATGGGAATTTGGTACGAGTGATGTCCCCAGAATCGCTCGGCCTTTTGTTTGAGAGTGCAGCTCTAGCCTTTACACAATCAAGTGTGACCTACAAAGCAGTAGGAGTGGAGTAGGGAGTCCACTATCCATTAGCAGCCGCTGACCGGAGTTCAGTTCATACGCCTTTTTGAATGGGGCCAGACATCCAGGACATCCAACAAGCCCTTTGTCCATACGTCTGCCGGTGAGCTCCAGTGAGCTTCATACGCCAGTCGTTGGAGGTTTGGAGTCAGGGTTTAGCCATCTCCCCTAGACTGTCATCCAATGGACAGTCAACCCGGTGAAGAGCGCCGGGCATCCGCTTTCGCCCTCTCACTTTGGTGAAAAACACCTCCGCCACGTGAAGGCAGAGAGTAGGACTTCCTCAGGAGAGGCTATGTAAGACGCCCGGTCATATGGGAGCATTTCAAGAGGTGTGCGGAGTGGTGGCCAACCCGCAGCGCAAGGCACCCACTCCCGACCATCCTGAGGCTTTGGAGGCAATATATTAAGTTCAATATTAAGATACCTGGAAAGCTCTATTATAAACAATTCAAAGAATGAACTTATTAGAAACCCTTCTGGAACTATACTATTCTGCCGAGAACATTATGGAGAATACTTAAAGTATCAAAATTATAACCCATGTGAAGACAGAAAAGAGACGTGTTTAAGTCCTACATCGTGAATGTTCTAGTATACACACTGTGGATTCTCTTCGCGAAGCTTTCCACATCAGACTACAGATAACATTCAGAATTGCCTCCGGGGAAATGAGTTATACAGTTCATTTACTAAATGTTTTTTACCGAATTGTAATCGCTAGATGATGCTAGATGAAGATACAGGTGCTGATACGATTTTGTACAAAATCTAGACGTCGTTCCCCGACTGGATCTTTTTTTTCCTGTATGAATTACTAGTAGAATCGTTTACAAACAGCCAACTAATTGATTATATTTTTCAAAGTAGTCATAGGAAATTTCTGCAGAAGAAAAAAGTTTCCACTAAAATCCCACGTGAATTCCTTCATACTGTGTGTATGCGTGTGCTACTGATACCTTTCCAATATTACCTCGTCCGTTAACAAAAAACACAGTTCTACCCTTCAATTCTAATCAACTTTATATTAATCCAGTCTCACTCGACAGCCTCCAAAGCCTCAGGATGGTCGGGGGGGTGTGCCTTGCGCTGCGGGTTGGCCACCACTCCGCACACCTCTTGAAATGCTCCCATATGACCGGGCGTCTTACATAGCCTCTCCTGAGGAAGTCCTACTCTCTGCCTTCACGTGGCGGAGGTGTTTTTCACCAAAGTGAGAGGGCGAAAGCGGATGCCCGGCGCTCTTCACCGGGTTGACTGTCCATTGGATGACAGTCTAGGGGAGATGGCTAAACCCTGACTCCAAACCTCCAACGACTGGCGTATGAAGCTCACTGGAGCTCACCGGCAGACGTATGGACAAAGGGCTTGTTGGATGTCCTGGATGTCTGGCCCCATTCAAAAAGGCGTATGAACTGAACTCCGGTCAGCGGCTGCTAATGGATAGTGGACTCCCTACTCCACTCCTACTGCCTTGTAGGTCACACTTGATTGTGTAAAGGCTAGAGCTGCACTCTCAAACAAAAGGCCGAGCGATTCTGGGGACATCACTCGTACCAAATTCCCATGAAACTTCATGAACTCCCTAACAACGTCGCCTTCGGTGGTTTGGCCATGTTCTGCGCCGACCAGATGACGATCTGGTCAAATCAGTTCTAAATCCCTCGCCATTACCATCTTGGCGATGTCGCAGGGGTGGACAGCTGAAAACATGGCTTGGTACAGTCAAGGCTGATATGGAGTGCCTGGGTCTACAAACCGTCTACGGACTCCGTCTGTGGAACAAGAATTGGATAACCCTGTCGCAAAACCTTGCATCAGATCGCCGCGCCTGGGCAGCGATGATTCGATATGTTCATGAAGCCGGCTCATCCTCCCGTAGGAGATAGCCGAAGTAAAGTAAAGTAAAGTACTCGACAGTCTCTCATAACTGTTAAACTGAACTGTCAAATGTAACCCAAGAAGTAGGCTAAGTTATTATTTGATGATTAAATTCCTAGTGTACAGACGTAGTAGATTGAATGAATATTAACACACTGGACAAGTTGCTTGCTCTGATAGTTACAACCAATCAAAGTTATTCAACTTACCGATAACTACGATTGGATAACATTTTCGCGTATAATAAATCCTTTAAACCATTATGTTCTTGAATCAAACACGGTAGAGAAATAATCTCCTGGAAATTCTGTACCACAGTATCGTAGAGACGAGAGAGTTCTTGTGGTTTAGAATAAGCACTTGTAGCAAGATTATTCCTTCTTTGAGTTCCTTCAGCTAACCCGACAATAGTGGCTTCAATGTGCAGAAGAGTTCGATCGATTGTTTTACTTAATTTTAAATATTGTAAATAAGTATATAACATTTGAAGCCGTGAAACCTGAAGTTAAAAGTGCAGAATTAAAATCACAATTTACGATATTAAGAAAAGTGTTGCTGCATACCGAAGCTTTAATATCTATAAAATCAGTGCAATCACATAAAAACTGTCCACTGAAACACTGCCTATATGCAAAGGCTTTACTTTACCAGAACCATAGACACAAGGATAGAAGTGGTAAAGAGCATAAAATGAAATAATAGATCAATCTTGGAGGTTTACTGTTAAAAAGTCGAAATTTCCAAAATATTTGGTTAACACAAGGAATAATAAGCAATTACAATGATGAAGATGTGGTTCACCATCTTGAAGATTTCGACCGTTATCTGCTGGTTCTCCACCTAATTCTAGCTCAGTTGCTGAGAATTATTATAAGTTTTAGCATAAATAATATCAAACTAAACTATGAGGTGGTTAATTCACATACGCCTATATCTTATAAATAGGCAACTATTTTCCAACAAAACTGCAACATTTTTCATTTGAAATCATAAAATTAGAAGGATCAGTTTTATTTGCACTAGGTTCAATCAAACTCAAGCATAAAGTGTCTACAAGCGGTTTTATAATACGGTTTAAAAAGTTACACATCACTGTACCTTTTCAGAGCCTAATTTCTGACCGGATTTAGTGGAAGCCACCATAGCTGCTTTGTGTTTATCTCCAGTAACAGATGGTTCAGCCGCCACTGCAGTACGTAACTCATCTCTGACAGATGTAATCGCTTCAACACATGATTTCAAAACTGATTCGTAAATAGCTAATTTCGCTGAAGGCGTTTCTGCCTTTATCAATTCTGATTCAGATTCCTGGAAAAGAAAAGAAAACATACCGTCAGTAAGTTTACATAATGAACCACAAGACTATGTATTCTTAGTTTATAAATGTGCATATGTTTAACGTACCTTTACAGTTAAGATTGCAATTTTTGCCTTTTCTGATTTTACTGGAATTATAGTTCCCAACCAATCTACCTCACTAACTTGGCTAGCCTGTCTAGCTCGAGCTTGACTAAGAAGTTGATCTAACTGAAGCTCTGATAACAGCGTTAGACCATCAGATGCTTGATTACGCATTCGCTGTAAATCGTCGGCTGCTGTCTCATCTCCAATTGAATGAGCACAGTATCGAATTTGAGGCAGAAGATCATCAATGCGAGACTTATACACACTTCGACTGTCTTCATCAACCATCTGAAGTAAGACATCATAGATAGCTTGAGCTGACTCCAGATGCTCTTTGGCTGTGGCCCAATTCTAGATAAATGATGAGTAACAAGTAAAGTGTTATAAAAAAAGAGTGGAAATTTTATGAAATACAACTGCTGAAATATTTTAAGTAAATAATATTAAAGGTATGTAAATTTCACAAAATATGGTTTATTTTCTCTGCTAGTTTATAAAATCATTGCTTATCACTTATTAGCATTCGGTAGAGGGTCACACTTCTTGTGAGGGGTGATAATACTGCCTGACTGTCTATATCTCAGTAGGGTGAGGTGATTTCCAAACATGTGATCTACTAGCTATAAGTCAAGCGCCTAAACAAAAGGGTCATATAGTTCAGATTCGACCATATTATCCCCCCCCCTCTACAAGCAACACGTCTTTATTTTTATTCATTACAACAAGTTAACGGAGCAGCACTATTTGGCTTTTAACAACAGTTTACAAACTGATTTCGGCTCTGACGAAATTTGTACAGCTTTTAAATAATGAAAAAATTCAAATTTGTGAGCAAATCATAAAATGAAGATCAATTTTTGCTTTCTGTTGTTTTTTTTATCAGTAAAGGCAATGATGATGTCTTGTATGTTTTAGCCTATATTGATGTAGCAAGTTTGAAATATTAAAAAGTACCCAAATACCTGCAATTCAAAAAATAAAATTCCACGAATCCATTGCCTGTAGGCGCGCAGTTCAAGTTTGGTTTGTGCGTCTAATAATGATAAATCATCTTCCATGCTACACAAAAGCTCAGCACGTGCAACTGCTTTACGAAGACGAGAACACATTTGAAAACGTTTGCGAATTTCTGTGGCAGATTCAGCTTTCAGTTGCATAGCATATGCCCATGATCGTTCGATTTCAAAAACTGCCAAAATAATGAAACGTGGATCGGTCACAATATCTGGTGTTAATTTCTTTGGGGTAACTTTTGATCGATTGCCCTAATTAAGAAAGAAATGAACATATCAGAGTATAATTTCACTTACCTGTTGAAAATGTAGTGATTTTCTCATTCTCCTAAGCTTACGGGAAATATATTGATGATAGCGTTGGTAGTCACCATGACGCAAGCCATGTTGTTGTTGAGCTGACTTCACGAGTGACAAGACTAAAAAGAAAAATGTATACTTACATATAATATTACCAGAAGCAGTTTTATTGTTCCCAAACTATATATATTTATTGATTTTTTGATGCACATTATTGCATGTGTTATTTGTTATATTATTTATTTATTATTACTATGACCTAGCAATTGGTGTGATTTTGTTGGGGTTTCTATTTTTTCCTATAAACTATCAATATTTTAACATTTTATACATTTATATAATTATAAACAGAGCTAAACCATTGCAATATGTAAAAGAAACGCTGAAAATTCCATGCTGTAAATTGTTATTGTTGTGGAATAAAGTGATTATTATCATTATATTATTATTATTCCCAGTGGAACATAAGGCTTCAAGCTAGAGGTTTGAAGTTTAGGTAGCAGTGATGTTTATTTTTACGGGATACGGTTGCTAGCCTCATGCCCAACCTTCCCTCTTTACTAGTCTTATTACTAGCTTAACGAGGTTTGGGGAGTGCATCGGTGGCCGGGGATCGAACCCCGGAACAAATCCGTGGTTGGAAAGCATTCCACTGCTGTGCCACCGACGCACAAACTACATTATTATTGTTCCCTTGGGTTCCTAGTGGAACATAGGGCTTCAACTGCACGCTTCCACTTGCTTCTGTCTTCTGCTGTACTTTTCACCTGCATCCATGTTAATCTATACTGTTTCAGTTCCTGTTCACACGATCTCCTCCATGTCACCCTTTGACGTCCCACTCGCCGCTTCCCTTTCGGGTTCCACTCGAGGGCCTGACGCGCGATGTCACAAACTACATAATCACCTATAAGTTTAAAACACTTAAACCTTCAGTTAAAAAGTTAATATAAATGTGTCAGGGAACAATGATGGACACAAACCGAAGGTATCGCCATAATATCTGAAACATACGTAGTTTCAAAAGTTTTTACGCCCAAAAATTAAGTAGGGGGAAAAAGGGTCGATAAAAAGGTAGACAATGATGATTTAATACATGGAAGTATTACAAGACGAGTTTAGAGAACAAGAAAACATTTCCTTGATTTATATTACACAGACGAAGTATTCACCTTATGTGAAGATGCTGGCAAAATAGCCCCCTCAACACAAGGAGTGAAAATCTGAATATATATATTTCAAGCATTCAGTTCATACCGAATGCAAGATGGTGCTACAGGAAGTCTGAGCCGATTCTTAGTTTAAGGATAGGAACGTAAATGGTTAGATGCATTGACAAGGGAACACAACAAATAATTGACTGAATGCTGACAGGCATTAAAAAGCTCGTTTTCCAATCGTCAACATGTACCACTCCAATAGGATGTGGTCTCCAAGAGCCGACCAAACGGCATACATACTGAGTAGAAGTGCTTTTTGTTCAACTTTGCAGCTTTCTGATATTACCACTGAAGGCAGGAGACATACAAACTTTTTACTGCATGCTTCTTTGTTCATTTGCTCTAGTTGGTTGGAATAATAAACCAAGTAATAAATGAGGAACGGACGAGGATGTCAAATCGAGAATCGGGAAGCCGAGAAACACATTCATCAACCTGAAACCAATCTGAAAATCTTCTTCACTCAGCATCAACAACAAAATTCGGATTTTCAATACAAACGTCAAGTCAGTCCTTCTATACGGATCAGAAACTTGGCGAGTCACCAAGAATATTTTCAACAGGCTGCAGACCTTTATCAACAGCTGTCTTCGCTCTATACTGAAGATCAGATGGCCGGAAAGAATCACCAACAAGAAACTATGGGAACAAACAAAACAAGAACCAATCGCTCAACAAATATGCAGGAGAAAGTGGAGATAGCTTGGACACTCGCTGAGGAGGCCACTGGGTGACATCGCGCGTCAGGCCAGTGCTCGAGTGGAACCTGAAAAGGAAGCGACGAGTGGGACGTCAAAGGGTGACATGGAGGAGATCGTGTGAAGAGGAGCTAAAACAGTATGGAATAACATGGATACAGGTGAAAAGTACAGCAGAAGACAGAAGCAAGTAGAGAAGTGCAGCTGAAGCTCTATGTTCCACTAGGAACCCAAGGGAACAACAATAGTAATAATATAACTCCACCCTGTACACAAAACTCCTGCAGAAACTCCAGTACGATGAGTCCCCTTGTGACGGAAGAAATATGCGCGGCGATAAGGAACGTCCGCACTATGTATGAGACTCACAAAGCTGCCCAGATCGCAAGTGAGATGAAGAGTTATAGTACTCAAGTACTGTATATATGCGAAAGCAAATGAGATGGTAGTGGACTCTCCAAATTATCAACGGGAGAGTCTGTGATCTACTCTGGTCACCCAGAAGACAACCACATGCACACCGAAGGCGTAGCTATCATGATGTCACAACAACAGAGAAGGCTCTGATGCAATGGGAAGCGCCAGATTCAACTACAAAGGAAGGACAGTGACAACTATACAGTGCTATGTACCCACAAACAACTCATACCTCGAAAACAGAGAAGAGTTCTACAGACAACTACAAGCAACAATGGACAATACTCCAGCTGGTGACATTAAAATTATAATGGGAGACATGAACGCCAAACTGGGACCAGACAACACAGGTAGAGAAGCTGACGGAGAAATCAATGAAAACAGAGAACTCTTCACAGACTTCTGTGTCTTCAATGAACTAGTGACTGCTGGCAGCATATACAAGCACAAGGATATCCACAAGGCTACATGGGTGTCACCAGACGGGTGAACCAAAAACCAAATTGACTTCATCTCAATGCTGTTCAAGGAAGTGGAGATGCAGCTTACTGCACACAACAGTAAGAAGAGGAGGAGACGTAGGCTCAGACCACTCACTATCTCGTACAACGAACACCCCAAATCAAATTAAAAGCTTTCAACGAAACAGGAGCTGAAGACAGACCACAAGCCAAGTTCAATACTCAACAATTGAAGGATCACGCCACAAAGCACATCTTCAGAAAAGATCAACAATAGGGATCTCTGGGAACGAACCAACCAGGAACCAACAGTGCAACAATTATGCTGGAGGAAATGGAGATGGATTGGTCATACTCTGAGAAAACCACTAAGTGACATCATACACCAGGCCATCGCTCAAGTGAAACCTAAATGGGAAGTGGCGACGTGGTCGTCAGTGCGAGGGTGACATGGCGGAGATCATGAGAAGAGGAGGTGAAAGCATGTGGGCAGACGTGGAAGCAGGTGAAAAAGTTAGCGGAGAACCGAACGCAGTGGAGACGTACAGCTGAAGCCCTATATTCTTTCAGGAACTAAAGGAGATAATAATAACAATAATAACAAATAGTAGCACGTTACACATACCAAGACACTGGATTTGACGGCGGGTAATAATAGCTGAAGCAGGACCTCACTGAGAACGACCAGAACATTAAGTTATAGACTGATCATTTTAAAAACGGAAATGCATTGATTGCTTGATTAGGGTCTTCGAAAATCTAATAATAAGTGGTTGAAGATTCTTTGTAATATGCCACTAAATGGTCTACTCTTTGACATTTTTCAGATTCTCAAAATCTTCACTTGATTATTCACTTCATCCTTTCTCTAATTGCCCAATTTAATATCATAAAGTTTCGTTCTTTAATTTTGAGTGCTTAATTGAACTGATACTTTTGTGCAAGGTTCCACACAAATTTTTCAGTCAATCAATAAACTAGAATTCACTTAACACAAATACTTAAACACCTGAAACCTTTTAGTAGCTTTATTTATAAAGCATACAAACTACATGGTTAACCCTTATTCTTAAAAAAGAAACTTACCAGGGATACTTGATGGAGGTGAGCGGGTAACCTCTGTGCCTTCCATTTCTTGCTCCGTCCACAGTGAAATCAAAGATATAGTGCAGGATACCTGGATGTATGCAGTCACTAAAAGATTATAACAAAGAAAGTTACGAACTTTACTAATTTACCTTTACAATGCACAATTTCAAAAACCTTAAGTATTAAATCACATCAAACATTCGTCTTATATTCTTCATTTTCACTATAAATCATGAAAACGCTTAATTAGAATATCGGTCATTGTTCCTCTTACAAAATATAAGACACTTTGGTGATGCCCATGTAGCATCGCTGGGGAAAACTATGTAGAAGAACATTGGAACTCTCTACAAGTGACGCTGAATGGAACCGCTGCAACCGTCTGAAGAAGGATAAAGAAGACAAAGAGTGGCTTTCTACGGACACCCGGAAGCTAACAGAGGCGAAAGGGATGGTGAGACAGAAGATGAACCAGTGAGCAGATTTACGAAGAGAGGAGAAACTGAGTTCGAGGAAAAGTGTGATGAAAAATGAATGACAATTTTACGACACACTGGGAACTGGAGCAGAACAAAATACAAAAGACAAAATATACACTATACCCTATAACCAAGTTGCTATCCAGGAAGAGACCAACACAGATGCAGCTAATGGAAGATGGTGAAAACAGCCCAAAGCAAAGGAAATAACGAGGCAATCATTTCAAAAGACTCTTCAACCGAACAAACCGCAACGCGTTCAAATATACCACCAAAAGCCACTAACTATCATTCAACACTAATCCTCTGACCAAAGAAGAAGCCTTGAATGCCGTAAATCTACTGAAAGACAACTCGAAAAGCAACAGGACTAGACGGAATTCCTATGGAAGCACCGAAAACGGATCCAAAGGCCTCAGTGTATATCATTATGCAACTATTACAGAAAGTTCGCAAGGAAGGACAGGAACCTCCTGATTGGAAAAAAGGCTATCTTGTCAAAATAACAAAGGATGAATCGGCCTTTTGCATAAACTGGAGTGGAAGCATTCTCCTATCCACACCAAGCAAAATATTAGATCATGTCATCTGGAAGAGACTAAAAGCTGCTCAGGATTCAAAAACCCTCCAGGGAGAAGCTGCATTCAGGAAAATGAAACCATGTGAGGACCAAGTTGCTAAGTTGCAAATCATCATTATCAAACGGCGTAGAATGACAGTGAAGCAGAAGCTGTGTAAACAGCACTTTTAGTGGACGTAGCGAAGACATAAGTGATGAAGCCAATCAACAACTTTCAACGGAATAAATTTGAAAGACATGGCTTCTTTCACTTATTTAGGCGGCATTATTTTAACTACAGGCAACATAAGGACGTACAAGACAGGGTAATAACATAATGATACAGCTACTTCAAGTTATGTGGTTTCTCCTCTCGATTGGGCCTTACACTGTGGATTCATTTCATCAAAGTCTATTAAAAGTAATCAAAAATGATGTCGTAAACACGAACTATAATCCATTTTATACTGTTTTTGTTAAACATATCTTACAACCTTCTTAGTCATTTCATACTAAACTTACAGTATTTTTAAGACAGCCTTTCTAATATAAGGTTGAGTTAAACAGTGTTTCCCATTATTACGCATATGCAGCTGTCAATTTTATCTCATTTTTTCGGCACTCCACAGAAAAACATTCCCCAAACGCCATTCAGTCGACAGGGGGATATGCAGCCTTTAAGTCATTAAATATGGCGAGTGTTGGACGCCAGGAAGTATGCTCGTGTTCCAGAGCCTGCCTTAAGGCCTGTCAGGTTTTCACTCATGTTTCTAGTCATCACTCAACCTGCGATGATTACTGTACCTGGAACTTTAAATACTATATCAGCTATGCTAATCCACTATGATTATCCCAGGACTTCATTCGGTTCTCATAAAGAGAAATAATCAATGACTTACACCAATCTTACAGAGCTATTTGATTCACTGACATTATTTAATAGCTCCGATAACGCAAACACCTCAGGAAATCAGAAGTTGCAGAAAAACGTCTGAAGACATTCTAAATCGGATTAAGCCATTTTACTGACATTATTTCTTATACTAGGGTCCATGAACATGTACAGTGGGAATATAGGGACAGGCTTAAAAGGAGTGAGATAATTAGAAAGATCACTCCCAGGAGTCATTACCTACTAAAATCACAAAAATGTTACTCTATGAATACTAAGATATGTATCAAGTGATTGGAATGATCTTTTAACATTGGGGAAATAAGTTTAAACTAAGATACACAAT
The DNA here is from genome assembly GCA_944472155.2 of Trichobilharzia szidati. NCBI lineage: Eukaryota > Metazoa > Platyhelminthes > Trematoda > Strigeidida > Schistosomatidae > Trichobilharzia > Trichobilharzia szidati. The sequence goes on from OX235279.1 coordinate 152,534,750, forward strand.
TCTTCTTCCGGATGTAAACCAGCTAAATGGTCACATTCACTTCTACCACACCTTGACTTTTTCATAAAAACAATGAGTTATAAACTGGCAGATACTGAAGTTTACATTGGTTTTCTAGCTACAGGCACCCAAAAATAACTCAAACCTGACTGTCGGAAGACGAAAGTGCTGGGAAAGACAAACTGATTACCCATCTGTACTAATAATGAAAAAACAATCATTAACTAATGTGAATGAGTATATCATCGAATGTTGAAACAGCTGCATACCAAGTGCTGATAAATCTCGCAACGACTCAGTTTTACAATCTATTACTTTGTAATTTCCAGCGTTTGATCGCCTTTTGCCAAGCGAGGTAAAATGGACTTATGTTTTTACGAAGTTCAACGTCACTAGTCTTTCAGATAAAAATTTGAGGAACACAAGACGCCAAGACATTTCATTGTTTATTCAGAGTCCACGCAGCAAATTTAAATAAAACTGTGTGCTTAATTAAACTCACCTTATACCCAGAAGTGCTCTGTCCAATGAAAGTGAAGAATCACGACTGAATACGTCGTAAAACTTTGAAATGGGCGCGGCTAGATGCACCGCCAGAAATTTAATCCCCCGGGTGAGATACCGAAATTTTTTCAATTTTCTCACTTATCTGCAGTATTATTTTTGGATATGTTTACAATATTTGTTGGCAAAATAAATTCTATTATGTTTTTGTTTTAATATGTTTTAAATAAATTCGCCTATTTTGTTTCTCCCGCGTTTTCCGCTTGTTCAGAATTTACTAACTCCGTTGGATATCTTTTTCTCTCTGTCTACCATTATTATTTTATACAGAAATTTGATTGGTCGACTCTATCTTCATTTTTCTCTCCCAATAGTCTTTCCTACTATCGCATCATTCAATCAATGACCTAGTGTCTGTCTGACCTCTTTCTGTGTGTGATAGACAGCACGCGAGTAATCTGTACGCTATGTGTCTGTCCTGCGATCATCCTTTATGAAAGTTTTTCGGGCCGACTGTTAAATATGCTTTTGGCAGTGTGCTTGAATTTTTTGTTATAAACTATCATTGCTGTCTCTCGGACAAGACCATTTTATTTTTCGTGACCACAATCTATATCGGTGAGGCATTATGCATTGTCCGTGCTAAACCTCACACCCATACTCACCGGTAAATTAATGAACCAGTGGGACATAAAAGGAAGGCTTTTTGATTGCGTAAGTGCACGCTGACAGGCCTTCACGCTCTAAATACTAGGCGCTTGAACCAGTCACTCTGGAGATCCTGAGTGTTTCATCCTCCGTAGTTCCACATTATCTGTACTACATGTAGTCAGGAAAATTAAATCCAACTTTTGGCGGTGAATTCTTCTCATATATGTAACCCAGTCAACTGCATTTTGTGAAATAAAATGTCCAGAACCAAGAGCCGCTTGAATTCCCTTATGTGTTCGCTTCCGCTATGCATGAAAACACATGAACAATTTATGTCAGAACTTCAGAAGCTTTCAAGATATAACAGGTTACAATATTATCATCCTCTTAATCTTCTCAGACAAAATGTTGTCCTGCAACCTCCTTACGTCTCCGGCCACCAGATTGACCTTCGGAAGTTGTACAATGAAGTTGCTATCCGTGGAGGACACAAGCAGGTTAGTCACAATAACAATACTTAGTACATTTTATCAGGTTACAGTTTCCCACCTATGGATGGAGGTATATTTGGCCTTAGGTCTTCCACCAGGTTGTATAGATGCAGGTCATGGATTGCGAACAATATATCAGCGCTATCTTGAGCTATACGAGAGGAATCAAAGAATGATGATAAGAGGCTCTTTCGCGTCTGATGAGCAGGATAATTCTGTGATCTACTATGACGATATGCAAGTACGTTTCTCAGTTTCCCATGGTTAACTTTTCCCTAGGATTTCGATCAAACCATAAAAATATCTCGACCAAATGCACACTGGACTTCTTTGCGTTCTAACACTGAGGAAATACCCAATCACCTCCGAGAGAGTTGGAATTTAAGTACTGACCTGAAGGATCACTTCGAATACACATCCTTAGAACGATCACTATTATCAGGACTTCCCAATGAAATCGAACTCGCTTTAAATACAATCCTGTTGATGTCCTCTCAGCCAAACTGCTTCAGTATTAGCAGAAACCCTCGGCTGCTTGACTTACTTTTAAGTTCTGTTGGTGTCAGCTGTCCAGATATAGATTTTATGCGCAATGTCCCAAACTCATATACTCCTGCGCAGTCCTCAACTGCTCAGCAACTCAGATACCTCAGTGTAAGTGCTAAAATTTGTTCATAATTCTTTTTGGTTCAGTTCTGGGAATCAAATGTTGATAACGAAGATGGACGAGTCTTTCTTTCCCCCACTGCCTTCAACTCAAGTAAGTAAATCAATCACCATATTTTTATCTTGAAATACATAAGTGTCAGAATGCTCTTTTGTCATGACAGAAAACTATTATCATTTAATATTTTAAAGCACTTGAAACCAGTATGTTTTATCCATATATGCAATATGATGCGTGGTACTTAATTTCTCGGATTAGCTTCTTAGTAATATACTGTCTGAAAGTTCACTCTGGAATCCATGTATTTTACTTATTGGTTGTTTTTGTTGGGTCTTGCAAGTGTTGCCATTTCAGTGTGAACTGCTCAAGCTGGATAGGAAGTTTTCACCGGTTGCTTTAATATCCTGATATACTGATAAAAATCTCATATTTCCTCTACCTAATAAGAATTTGCATCAAAATTTCCATTCGCTCTAGGTAGTTTCTCATGAGTAGTCACTGCCTCATAATTCGTTCATATTTGAAGCAGACGTAACTGTCGTACTCAATGCTAAAGACTTGTCTAGGTTGGGGAGATTCATTTTCCCATTGCGAACAACCATTCGAACTCATACAACTAGTATTAGCTATATCTTATTTTTCTCGTGCCACTAGGTTGGTCAGGCCAAAGTGGAGAGTCAGGGGATTTTATTACTATAAAGGGATGTGCAACTTCATTTATCATAGATTGTCGTTACCAGTTTCTCATTATTTTGAAAATGACCAAACATATCCAGTACAGTCTGTCTAGTACTTTCGTTTAACTTGTGGGAAAAGTAGTAGTGTTATGCATCTTCAGTGAGACTCATTGGTTTCTATCACTCACCATGTAATTTGTTTACTTCACTTTGTTACACTAGTCTTGTCGTAGGCTGATACGTAAATACTTTGTACTCAATACGTGAGTCTCATCAAAACCAGTGACTATTTAGTTCACCCTCATTTCACAATACTGAGAATCGGTTTCGTCGAAGCCATCATATTTGTCACCAATCCTGGTGTCAGGGGTCCTCCTAGGTTTTGAGTACATCTGAATCAGGATGCTATTGTAGTGATGTCTATCTGATATAAATTTATAAGGGAGGGTCTGTCCTTGAGACAGTTTCTGAAATAATTATGAGTTATTCTCAGACCTACTGTCCACAGTTTTATCTTAAGTAACTGATTGACATACTTCAAAATGCAATAAGTCTACGTGCTCATTGCCACTCACAATGACTTTGAAAAAGCGTATGAAGTTGTTGTTTAAAGATGATGAACCATACATAGTTGGAGAATAGGAATCAGACATAACTTGCAGTCTTCCTCGGTAAGTGTTTGCCCTAGTCTACAATAAATAACAGCAACCACAGGAGGAATCACCCAAGTAAAGCATATGGCAAAGTGCGCCCTATCGTATAACTCAACTACTAAATGAAGAGATCTCTAAGGCTTCAAAATTGTATTATTTATTATTGTTGTATCCTTTAATTCCTACAGGAACATAGGGCTTCAGCCGTGCGTCTCCATTGTGTTCTGTTCTCTGCTAGAGTCTTCACCTGGCTCCAAGTCTGCCCACACGTTTTCATCTCCTCTTCACATGACCTCCTCCAAGTCGCCTTTGGACGACCAACTCGCCGCTTCCCTTTCGGGTTCCACTCAAGGGCTTGTCTAGTGATGTCACTTGGTGGTTTCCTAAGAGTACGACGCCGAAATGTAAATGTGACAACCCTGGGAAACCTAAACTACGGGTTTCTTGGTTAGATATTTCTTTGTTTAGATCTTGGCACACAGACACCACTTATCTCCATCAACTGTATTTCTTAACATAACGGTAGCATTTGAACGTGATAGTCGAAAAGTTCTGTAACAGCGTCTCCTAATAGGGATGTTCAAAACGTACATCTGCATCGAACAATATTTATCGAGAACATCTACGCATTTTTCATTCAGCTGCATGAGAGATTTGTTCGTAAGTCATAATTTCCAAATCTCATTGCAGGAAATTTAGTGCACTTAAGGTTTGCAAAAACTGATGAGTCTTCTGAACACTAAGAGAATTTAATCACATCTCCCTCAAGACTACTTTAAATAAGCAATTGTTATTTTAGAGATTTAAAATGGTCAAACAAGTATGTCTGTACGCTTATGTTGGACGCCACATAAGACCCCATAAGTTGGTGGTTAACTTATGGTTGTCACAAATACAGAAGATGAACTTGTCCTTTGCAAAACCGCTCAACATATAGCATGAAGCGGCTCGCCAGGGCTTGAGTATATCGTGCGTCAATGTCCTCTCTTCTGCTTTTTGTATAGATGTAGTTATTAAAGGTAGAAAAATTACTAAGGTTCAGGTGTTTGTCTATCGACTTCGGATATATTGACGGAGTTTCCTAGATTCTGTACTTTTGATACCCACCACGTTAGCTGGCTTTATTATAAAAGAGTAAAGTTAACTAAAGTAATAATGTTGAATAAAATTGGTAGTTTGGGCCTCAACAAGCCATATGGACTGATTTCATCGGCTATTGTTCTGAGTCTTATAGGCTTATATAAATTTTCTGGGCGGCATTCTTCTGGTTAGATCATCAAGTTCATATAACTAAAAATTTACCACAATGGTGCAGATGCATTTATACTTCGTGATATAGACAGTGAAATGTGAATAAACTACCTTCCTTGTACGATATTTGATGACTAGGTATCACGTTTTTGCCGGGGGGTTTTTTCCTACTTGATATATGGATATGATGTGTATCAACTTTGGACAGCATTCCCCGTTAGTTCTTTTATTCTACGATTTCAACTCATACTTTAGAAATGTAATACTTATTAAGTAAGTATAAAACTTGGGCACTGTGGTAGAGCATAACTCCATTATGGATAAGATTTTATTTTGATAGATCACACAGTGTTATACAGTAATATTAACTGATGACGTTTCGAGCATAAACTATTGCTCATAACTTGATATGATTAGTCAACAAACAAGATCAGTCGTATCCATCATCTGTTGATTATCGCCGCTAGTGTGAAATAAAATCCATTTGTATTAGTTGTACAAGATGTAGCACTCAGGCGGATCCTGAGTATTTCCATCAAATCAGACTAAAGCTCACTAACTTAAGCATGTGACTTTCAAGTAATGCGTCTTAATTCAATTACTTTCACTGAGATGTGTAAGCAGTCAGGCACTGCCTTTAGTACTGATATTATAGACGTACTTCTTACTTGGCTTGTGGATCTGCATAGACTTATGTGTAGTTTAAAAAATTGAATTTAGCTTTCTTCGAGTAAGCATAACTTTTCATGTCGTTTTCTCCAGTTTTACTAACCGTCCTTCACATTTTCATCATAAATAACTACAGCAACGACATAATCACTTTTCAGTGTATAATTATGTTTATTTTCATTTACTCTCTTTTGATATTTGTAATGGCATTTCCGGTAATGCACTGTTGCGTTCATCGTGTATTTGGTGTTACTAGTTTACGTTGTTACTGTTTTTTTAGTGCAGTGTTCATCCATTGCCGAATTCCTGTGAACTGGATACAAATATTACCCCAAAGTCAGTACATCATAATGCAATCAGTTTTCTGTTTGCATGACTAGAAGTCTATAAGGTAGTTGGTCTGTGTGATAATCTCAAGTATTGCCTAACAACTTCCTATATTAGCTCTATTTGTTTGAATGATTAGTAACTTAACTTTGGCTTCAACTAATATCTTACTAACTTCATCATCACTCTGTGATGTCTTAATCAGACTAACAAAAAGTCAATTGATAAATAACTTTAACTCTAAGTGCAGTTGTTAAATTCAGTTTTCCTTTTTTGTTTCCTAGTTCAATGCCCCTTGGTCTATATTATCTCAGTTTTTGATTTTTCGTTATTTCAGATTTTTCCGAAACGGTACGGTATAGAAGATTATGTAGTTCACCTACTATCCAAGAGATGACATACGGCGACGAAGAAGCGTTCCGTATACAGCTGGTTGCCACGGTACTACGGAACCTGGCTGTAGATGATGGATTAAGTGCTGTTATCATTGGACGACATTCTCAAGCCCTGCGCTTCATTTTCTTGTGCATATATGCCAAACACTCTTGTCTACATCAACTTGGCTTGGAAATATTGTCATCTTTATATTTCCCGGTACTTGGTTCTCTCACATCCGCTTTGCATCGTCTACTCACAACCCTGTTGGTCTGTCCTGATCGCATTGATCGCATTCGTGGTATGTTTTCTTTTCTAGTGGAAGTTTCGCACTCATTTCCTTAAAGTGTTAGTACCCCATTACCACATCCCAACTATGCTTAAGGAGTGATTTTGTAATATAAGAATCACACTCAAATAAGTTTGTATGTCTCTATTTCATCCTGACGCTTTGTAACTACTGCATCTACTGATATTCTGGTTTTGATAAATTTCATATCACCCCAGAAACTAGGTTTGGAGAAAAAGCCGTATTATCATAATAAAGTAGTTACAGCATTCAAATTCTGATATTATTTATGATCACTCATAATTTAGTGCAGCCCTACTTAATAAATCATTTTGACCTTAGGAAAGCAGTTCTTAAGGCTTGTATTTTTTCGGATTGTGTAAAAATTTTAACTCACTGACCAAAGCACTTAACTTCCAGATAATAATGCCGGCACCCTACGTGTATCAGCATGAAAGATTGGATGTGCTTCATGACGTAGTACATATAAAGCCTGTAACCAGTAGCTGAGTTGAAGTACTAACCAGTGAACTCACATCTTTGTTTCTTTTCTAGGAACTTTACCTTTAAATTGCATATAGTTAATTGTCCTGAAGCTGAACCACATATTTCTTAGGATTTTCCGTGATTTTTGTAATGTGTTTATGCTCATTGCGAAAGGAGTTCCCAGCCACTAGACCCCTACAAAATATCCGTTTCATAAATTAATATACCGAACTTAAGTGGCACCTATTAACTGAGAAGAAGAGATACGAGTTACTTCTGTATATTCAGTCAGCTTACTACACAGTGCCATGTGCCACTTATTTTCAAGTTTCAATTGCCTTTCTATTTAAACTTCATAACTGCAAAAGAAGCTTTTCCACATACCTTGTGTGTATGGGGTTTGGCTACAATACAGCTCCTATCACAGTATCTAATTCGTCCCAATTTTCTTTTTTTTATATTTTATCAGTGCTACAGCATACAAAAAGTTCAATTTTGTCTTTCCCTTAGGTTTACAAATTGTTAAAAACCTATGTACAGCACCTCTTTTTGATATGACATACGATCGTGTTCTCCCTGCCGGCATAAAAAGAGTTTCTTTTGCCTGGACGGATCGCAATATTGCATTTTTGACTTCACTGCCACCAGCTACATTCTTGTCTATCACAAGTACTCTGTGTTTAAAAGATCTACACCTGGTGGTGCTTGCTGTGGATACTGTTTATAGCTTGACCTGCCTCGGTCCTTCACTGTGTGATCGTTTACTTCAAAAAGGATCAACACCCGAGGAAGACGCTACCGCTTCCTTGGGATTTCGTTTAACTCATCAAAATACAAGTCTACTTCCCCTTCTGATTTCATTGCTGAATTTGGAAGCTCAAGCTATGGGATCAGATAGCCTTATACGTGTGCGTGTCATGCAGGCACTGGGTACAGAATCTGCTAATACCAAATCATCTGTTTCGAAACCCAATTCTTTAACAGTACCTCCACCTACAAAAGTAATTCCAAGCACTGCACAAACAACTGCAATTCCTTATCTTCCCAATAAAGATTCTGTGATCATGTGCACCACAAATTCAACAGTCCAGCTACCGATTCACTGCTCCCAGCCAAATTTAACTTTATCAGTAAGTTACTTCTTTGTATATGTCTCTATATTCATCAAACTACTGCATAAACTATTTTAGCGGATTATAAGTGATTATGCGTTTCATTTCGTTATTAAACTTTAGGGAGCACAATTAGATAGATGATTTATGCATACATTATTTCACTAAACTTTGAATATCAGGGGTAAATTTGTTGACAGCAACCAATAGTTGAACAAGATACAAATAATGCGCATTCCTTTTTGTTATCAGTTTGATTCAATTTCACGTAATGCTTTTATGCTAACTTATTGAAATCTGACTTGTTGTTGTTACTGAATCTACATAAAGGCTATAAATCGGAAATTTACAGTGTAGATAGTCGCAAGATTATTTCGTTCTCTTTATTCATACTGTTAACATGTAACCTATGGATCTGGTCATCATTCCTTCATACACAGGTTAAAATGTACATTCTTCAGCACAACCACGGTTTTTTTCCACCCTAAGTTTCATCATTAACGAACTACTTTTTCTGTAGTTGCTCAAAATGAATTTCACTGTTAAGCATACATGAACTTAGGTTCCATGACATTGAAATAGTTCACCAGAGATTTTCTTCATGCAACACATTGTCAGCTGCTTTCTGACCACATTGGATTTAATGTAGGATAAATGTTTGATGATAAGAAAATTCCCAACCAACAATCTGAGTTGGTAACTTTACCGGATATATATAACCATGTAATACTAACAAATGCCGCATAAACTATGAGAGCTACGGTGTTATATTCACCAAATTTTAGTCAGAGAGCGTTATTGGACGCTTTTCATGGTGATAGCAGTTGCACTTCATGAAGATTTGTTTCTACTTGTAGGTTGAGAATGCTTGTGCAACAAAATTCTGGCGAGTGAACTTGTCTTTGACTTCTTCACGGACCATACTGATTTCATTTCTTGTCAGTTCAATGCAGTTTTTCATTTTGTTTTTTACTTGTAGTTAAATCAGCCTTCTCACTGTGCAAGTCAGCGCTCTGGTGTTCAGGACACATGTGCAATAACTTCCACTGTGAAAACCTTTATTTCAGCATCTCAAAATTACCGTCACCCAAATGTTATTAATTGTCATTCATGTTCCACTGGCCCCACTGTATCGGTGGCTGATTCACTAGCTACCGGAAATCAAGCTCTACATCCTCGTGTAAATAAACGTGATTTATTAGTTAGGAGTTGTCTTCCAATCATCACTAATTCCAGAGTCAGCTGTCCTGTTCGTGAAGTTGGTACTATAATGCATTCAACACAACAAAATCCAGGGTCTGTCTCTGCGAACAAACCAGCCTTATCTGTGATACAGACTTCATCATCGACACTACCTAGCAATGTTCTCAGTGTAAGTCATGGCACTCCGAGTGTGAATGACGTCAAAAGTAAAGTTTGTTTACCTCAACAAACATGTACACTACTAATAAATAATCCATCCACTAATACAAGTTCAGAAATTCAAAAGCAAACAAATCCTTCATCCAAACTTCTTGCTACAGAAAATGGTTTACCTCATTTGGACAGACGCGAATTCATGTTTGAATGGCTTAAGAGTAATTATGCTGTACATAATCACTCCAGCATTCCACGTATTCAAATATATAATGAATATCAAAAAGCACATTTACAAAGGTTTAGAAATATCGGTGCAGTTTCACCTGTCGACTTTCATTCCCAGATCAAGTAAGTATATCGTTACTGTCATCAATCAGTGTTTATTAAAATCAAATATTGATATATTTTGTTGATATACATTGTGCTTTTGTTTGAATAGATACATTAATTTAGTTTTTCTTATATTTGTTGATAGAACAATATTTCCTGGAGTGGGCCAAGTAAAAGTTCAGGTTCCAGGTGGAAGCGTCGAAATTCACTATAATAACTTGAAACATGTCAATGCTCCAGAGCCTGAAAGTCAGCAAGGTAGGCAGTATGCTCCACAATATTTACACTCTAATGCATATTGTTTTAGGTATAAATGATATTATGGCATCTGTTTTAAGCCCAGTCAAAATGGAAACAAATAATCATGAAGCTCGTTCCCCAAAAAATAAGGTTAGTCATATTCGTGTTTATCCGTTTTTTACTGGTGAAAGCATGTCATTATTTTCCACTTCCTCCTTCAATTTCCTTTTCAAGCTGACTTAACAAAGCTAAGATCTCTAACTATTAGTTGTAGCATGCAATCTTCGCAAGGTATTTTAAATATTCAAGTGTTGGTTTGCAAGAATTTTATTGGTTTAAAGATATGATCGTAAGCTGTTATCGGTTAAAGAACTATTGAAAGACCTGGGGGTACTGGACAGTTGCATGCATCCGCCGAGTTTCAAACCCAGCACCTTCCGGTTACAAGGCGAGCTAGCTCGTAGACCATTAAGCCACTGAGACCCTATCCAATGGCCAGTCCATGAATTCCAACTTCTGCCAATTCATGATGTCGCTCTACCACTAGCCAATGTTATCGGTGAGTAAACCCTCACACCCGACCAAGAAATTTCAATAAGTCAGATGAATCCAAACATTTGAGTGATAATGATTGACTTACTAATCACCTTCGAAATTTGTACAAAAAAAGAGGAAAAAAATTTGATGCTAATACAATCTAAAAATGGGAGAAGGATTATTTTTTTTAATGAGTAGTAGGTATATTCGAATCAGAGTATGGATGGATAAGATGTGAACACATCTGTGCGATCTTGAGCTTTTTCAGTTCATTTCATCTAGAGTCGTTATCTTACAATTCTTAGCATCCTGAAGACCATTAATAACAAGATAAATCACACCGCACTGTATGAATGATACTTATAGTCAATCGATAAAAGTTCACAACATACTCTACAAACTTACCCTTGGTTTCTAACCAATAGCAACTATAGGGAATAACTTTGAATCAGTTAGGAAAAACGGTGTTTTAATTACACAACTATTGTTGAAATATATAGTCAAATAAACATCGAAACTGTAAATACGATTGTTCAGGAGGAATTTTCTGATAAATTTTCCTGCTACGGTCATGCTGCTATTTTTTCAGCAATCAGTGCATTAAGACTGATACAGCATGCTGTGACATATAGTGCGACCCGTCTTATATCTTTATCATACTGTTTTACGCAGCTCTCCTAGTGTTGCATTAAATCTCTTTACTTTTGAAGAGTTTATACTCATCGTGATTGCAGTAGATTGGATAATGGGACAGACAGGCAACGAGGAGACAGGCATAAAATGGACCCACACAAAAAAACTTGGAGGATCTGGACTTCGCCGATGATATATGTCTGATTTCCCACAAACTGGAAGATATGCAAGTGAAAAGCAACAAGTTGGCAGAATAAGCATCCATAGAACACAGGACTTCAAGTAAACATAGAGAAAACAGAGGTGATGAAGATTCCTGGGCAACAACAACAGACAACAATCAGCATAAATGGGAGGGACCTGAAAGAAACAACCTCTTTTACCTACCTGGGAAGCATCGTTTCAACTACAGGCGGACGGAACTGATGAGGATATCAAAGCAAGGATCGGAAAAGCAAGACAAGCTTTCAGTATTCTCAAGTTTGTGTGGAGGTCAACAACACTCAGCATCAAAAGAAGATAAGATCCGGATTTTCAACTCCAATGTGAAGTCAGTGCTACTATACGGATCAGAGACTTGCACTGCGCGTCATAAAGAGCATCTCAAACAAACTACAGACCTTCATTAACAGTTGTCTTCGCTCAATACTCAAGATCAGATGGTCAGAAAAGATCAGCAACAGAGATCTCTGGGAGCGAACCAACCAGGAACCAATTGTGAAACCAATAGGCAGGAAGAAATGGAGATGGATTGGCCATACTCTGAGGAAACCATCAAGTGACATCACTAGACAAGCCCTCGAATGGAACTCGAGAGGTAAGCGGCGAGTTGGTCGTTAGTGTGAGGGTGACTTTGAGGAGTTCATGTGAAGAGGAGCATGTGAACAGACGTGGAACCAGGTGAAAAAGTTAGCGGAGAACCGAACGCAATGGAGACGTTTGTCTGAAGCCCTATGTTCCTCTAGGAATTAAAAGAAATAGTAATAATACCCGTGTTATGTTATGCCAAATATGGATTCTTACTTAAATTCACACATTTGAGATTATGTTTCTTAATAGTCTCTAACTAACTGGTTTCGACGTAGAACTTTGCGCTGATGTGCAGCAGTTCGAGTCGCCACACTTCACTTAGCACACAAAGCAAGAGAAAATAAAACGAAATGCAAAATAGGAACAGTAAACAGGGATATGAGACAAAAACATTAGTAATAACGGAGAATAATATAGTTTTATTGGATGTTGTAAGTCACAAAGAGTGGATGTATCTGTGCCAGCCTTTCACAACGATTTTGAGCCATATCATCGATTGTCTCCAGCCATTGGTTTTTACTATCCCAACCAGGAAGTCCGCATCTCCCGACGTGGTTCGCTGGCTGGCTTTAACTAACTGTAGTGGATTCCATTGACTGATGAAGCCATGTTTTTGTTTGACCACCACTGGCTGTCTTCTAACCTGATCCATTCTATATCAGCTAACATTGCCCATTGTCAAAGAAGGCGTTGGATGGCTAGGAATGTATACGCAACACATGTCCTAACCATCTCAGTCGATGTAACTTCAAAATGTCGTCGTCGACTGATTTCCCCTCCCTCCTTACCTAGCACTCGACCGATGCCTAACCTCAATATTGCTCACCGTATTATACCACTTCACATGGGAGATAGAACACAGACAGATAGCCATACTTTTGATGTCTTCCACTTTCAATGGCCATGTCTCACAGCAAGTGATAAAGGAGGACGGAGTGGACTGCTAAGCAGCACACACGCTCTTTGATGGGATATCCAACCGGATATCACGTCTACGTCAGGGACGACGTAAACTGCTATATGTGAGCGAGCCTCCTCTATCCGTGCTGAGATTTCGTCAGCGATCAACCCGTTGGGGCTAATGTAATTTCCCAAATAAGTGAAGTAGTCGACACGCTTCACTCCCTATTTCGAAGCTAGGAGTCAATGTAGAACATACTAGTCCTGTAGCATCATCTAACATTTGGCGGGAGCGAATTGCATGCTGACATTCGCGGATTGCAACTCACGATGTTCAGAAGACTCTGCACTTTGTCAGCGACTGTATCATCTGCATATTCTAAGTCGACGAGAGTATTCCCTGGTAAGAAGTCAGTCCCTGAGTCCCTGAAGTCATTTAGGATTAAGTTCATTAGTACATCTATGATGAAATTAAACAGAAATGGGGACAGTGGGCATCCCTGTCGGACACGACTAGTTGTCACCACTTCAGATGACAACTCTCCGTAAGCTCTTATCTGGCTGGCTACATGAGTTCGAATAGAGTGCCTTGATCAGTGCAGTGTATTTTGTCGGTATTCCCTTCACGGCCAAACATCGCCATAGTCTCTGAAAGAAATTAGGGATCTCTAAAGTCTTGGGCTGTCATTTTCTGTGGATCTAGGACTCTCATTGGCTCATAGACTTTCAGCAAATTTACCACATATTTTCGGGCTGTGTTCCACCCTACTTAACGTGGGCAGTAAAGCAGTATCATCATCAGCCCTTGCATGAAAGATCTGTTAGAGGTAACTGAGTTTAAACAAACTAACAAACGTAACTTAGTTATTTTGAGACGGTTATATGGCGTTTCCCTTTTTTGAAGTGGTGCTTTGTCTGGTGGGTATTTCAATGAATACGTCAAAATATACCAGCATGATTTCATGAGAATTTAATAATATGCCTGTAACTTTTGAACTCACTTTCTCCTCTAATCCATTACATTGCTCAAATATCAAACAACATTTTCTGATAAAAGTGCAGCAGATGTAACGCAGTTCAAGAAAATAATGCCGTTGATAATATGAATGCCAGAAAGAAATTTTCAATGCAGAATTCATTTTAAAAAGCCTACAAAAATCATAACTTGTGATTAAATCACGCATAGCAACAGACTACGATGCTACCATTAGAGCGGGGATATGCAATAAAAGCCACTCATGTTTGCACAGCACCACTTAGATCTCTTTCATTGATTTGGATGGTTACTAGAATTAATAGCTGTTGAGTAGAGACAGAACTTCCGTGAGATCAGATGAGATTAGCTCATTCCGTTGACTGAGTGAGCATTCGTAAAAGTTCATATATTGCCTGTGTACCTAATCCTATGTACTGCTGGGTGTTAGTTTCTCATAAAAACTTGGACTTTGAAACCCGGAATATTTAGGAAGAATTTTATACCCGACTGTTAATGAGTTTGACTCTTAGTTTTTTTTCATTGAACTTAAGAATAACACCGTTTATTATCTGATATAATATTGTGCTTACTCAACTTTATTTATCCGGAACAGATTTGTCATATACCAGCCGCACTTAGCGTATGACGGCTGAAGTAGGTGAAATGGGAGTTAAACCAATGAGCCACATCTTCAGTAAAATAGCACTCTTAAGGTTATCGTGTTTTCTGATTCCTTTCACTCTCGAAGTATTCAATCCTGTCACTCCCCAGAGATTGCTAATTAGAGGTATAAGGTTATTTATTGCTGGCTATTTTTATCATTTTATTATTATCTAAGCTGATATCTCAGAGTACCATTCTGTAGATTTCTGATAGAAATTTGACTAGTGAATCTGAAAAAATGTGAATTTTAGGGACGTACCAATCCATTTTTCAGATTATATTTTTTAGTATGTCTTCAGAATTTCTGCATGCAACTTAAATTTTCAAGTATTTCTTTTGCAGGGATTTGAATAGTTATAGGATCTCATCATAAGTTGACGTCGATTAGAGAAACATTGGAAAACTTGCGAGTGCTGGACAGCTGTTTCGTCCTAGTTCGAGACTCTTTGAACCTCAGTGGGTGCCCATACTACCGAAGAGTCCCAAACTAGGGCGTAACAGCTGTCCACTACTCCCAGGTCTTCCAATGTTTCTCTAACCGATGTCAGCTCATGATGAGATACTGCAACTTTTATTTATTTATTTACCGTCATCTTATTTACAAAGAATTGTCACACATTTGTGTTGAATTAATAATTGTTCAATCTGATCTGTAATTATTTTTAAATAGCGATAATGTCAGTAAAATGTAAGTTTGCGTTCGGTTAGTTGAATCGCAGTTCCACTTAGTTTAATGAATATTTGAATTTAGCTGTTAATTACTTTTACCAGAACATTGCTATATTTTGATGAGTCTGTCGTGTAAACCTTACAGGTAGTATTATGATTGCATCTTAATGTTTGGGTGTAAGCTTAAAGATAACTAGACTATTAATTTTTCTTTAATATAGGAATATTTTATTTGCTTCAGTGTAATTGAAAAAAGTATTATTATTTCACTTTTAAGTGTCGTAAACGAGTAGCAACAGGAACACCTCTTCATCCTACATCTCCTAAACTTACCTCAAAAACTGAAGATACTTCTAATCATGTACTCAAAAACTCACGAGTTGATGTTCGTGAATTGAATGGACATCCTGAATCTGTAAAGTTAACAAATGGACAATTAATTCATCCTTTAAATGGTCTACCTCGAGATACTAATGATGTCACCAATAATATCAATTCAACGTAAGTAATCTTTGTGAGATATAATTTTTTTTTTTTGGTGACTGTTTTAGTGTGTACTCAGTTTCACTGACACCCAGTATAAACAAGTGTGCTAGTCTATCCAATGAGACGTGTATCTATTGTGCTCACTTGTGACTTTGTTATTTGACATTCTGAACATAAGTAGTTGTCAGTGACTAGCTATTTGTCAGTTTATTTTCTTTAGTAGTTAGCTGCTTAGCTAGATATTGTCAAAACACCAGATATATTTTGTGCACTCTCAGTTGGTTCTGAGGAAGTCATGTCTTGAAAAATCCTAACGTTATCATTCTGACTTTTAATCACTGCGGAAGCCTGAACTTTTGATTCCACATATTTTAGATTGTAGTTTGGGCACTTTTAACATAATTGAAGCTATAGGCACTGGGTTCGAGACTCGGTGGGAACATCACCACTCACTGGGGAATGAAGGCACATCCAGCTGACGAGTCCCGAATAGGACGAAGTGCACATCCTGGATTCCACTGCTAGTCACCATCCACCAATTAAATTATAATTGACAAGGGTTTTCTGCTGCCTAAAGATAGGACATTAATCTGATGTACCTCGAAATGCTGGGCCCTTAAAATATAACAGGCGTCAGTCAGAAGTATTTGTTACTGTCACCTTTACAGTATTGTTCATGTATAGTGAATTTACTGTGTAGGAAGTTTTGACATTGAATGTGAAGTACTTATTTTAGTAATGTCAGTCACTCGTAATCACAAAGCTACTACTCCCTTGTACAAATATCCTATACCATATATCAGTAATGGGAGTAAAGTATCAAAAGCTGTTTTGTGGACACAAAATTATGCCATTCGTCTATGAGACTTGTTTGTCGATTGGAGGGATTTCGTTTGTTGTCTTGTAAAACACCATGAGATTGATGTGTTGTATAGACTATGATCAGTTCAAGTTGTCTTACATCTCAGCTGTGCATATATATTCATAACTCTTCTTGCATATGATTCTGTTTTTTCTCTTTATTTCCCTTCTTATTTTTGAGTTTTTAGTCCTTAGTATTCATTCATTTATACTTAATCATTTATTCGATTTAATACCGTGCAAAGCTGCGATGTATACGATTGTGACTTATGTGATGAATTTATGTTTTGTTGTTATAGCGTTCACAATGGGTTGCATTCAGTGAAATTAGGTGTTTCTGCTAGCAATATGAACGAAGACAGTTGCTGCGTCCAGAAAAAACCCGCGGCAACTGTAAAAGCAACAGCGGTTGTTTCTCTACCCGACTCTAAGATTATGATTGTCCCCGTTTTTGCTGCTTATGGTGTGGGTCACAATTTAGCAGTTAAACAACCACCGACTAATGAGACTCCTGTGGTGCCCAACACCGGGAAACCTGAATTAAATGAAGTTCAAAATACCAATGAAACATTTACTTCAGCTTATGCCAGCTGCCGTCAAACCTCAACTGTTGTCAAAGCTGATGCTAATGTTGTCAAGTCCACAACACCACTTTGTATAGCTACTTGCAATCCAGATCTCGGTTCAAAGTCAATTACTGTTACTTCTGACAACCATATTAATGGAATTTCTAAAATTCCTGTTGGAAATACCCGGTTACGCTGTAAATG
The DNA here is from genome assembly GCA_944472155.2 of Trichobilharzia szidati. Taxonomy (NCBI): domain Eukaryota; kingdom Metazoa; phylum Platyhelminthes; class Trematoda; order Strigeidida; family Schistosomatidae; genus Trichobilharzia; species Trichobilharzia szidati. The sequence goes on from OX235279.1 coordinate 152,552,136, forward strand.
GGGTATGTGTGAAAAGGAGTTTTCAGAGCCAAGTGAACTTTGGAGTCATTTTAAAAGTACACATTATGAAACTGTACGAGATCTGCGTCAAGTAAGTCTCTAGTGTTTCTATGTAATCACTTAAATTCTTTCATTCTTAATTTTGCGTATATGATCTAATCTTATTCATTTTAAGATGTTCGGAGTAATAGCAGTAGTATGGTCTTAATAGTAACACTGATGAGGCTTGCCACCTACTCAAAACGTAATTACTCCTGTCTGGATTCAAACCCATGGAGCTCACTGGTTGATATAGATTCGAGTACCTTCCCCGCGAACAATTTGGACTGGAAGAAATAAATAATATATTCGGAATCATAATAGCCGTAGATTTCCTGAGATTCTCTTGGTTTGAATAATCATACTAGAAGAATCCACACGCCTTTGAGTTCATTTTGATTTGATTTTTATTCTTTAGGTTAAATGTGTTTGGGAGGACTGTTCTGAGGTGATACTGAATACCGCCTTGGATTCACTTCTGAATCATTTCAATTCTAAGCATAGCTTTCCACTGTCTTCTCGTCTGGGCTGTATAGCAAATAATGACCATTCCATGGCAGCGGGGAACGCTAGTCAATCAGTCTGTGAACTATCCAGAAACGATGCATCAAACCCATCCCCGTGTGAAATCGAAAAGCCGTTGGTTTATGATGAATTAAATTTATCTTCCATTTTGTCAGAAGAATGTCGGAGAGCTTTAACCGGAGGAATTCCCAATCCACCTTTCGCACCTACACCAGTTCATGAAGGACCTGTAACTAAGCATCTCAGACTTACTGCTGCTTTGGCTCTACGAAATTTACTTCAATATAGTGATGTTGCACGCCGGTATGTATTCATGAAAAAAGATTTTGTTGTTTGTTAATTTGAGTTTTATAAACGTTTAATGTTTTTACTTCATAAATCTAAAATATAGTTTAAGGATTTTATAATTATTTGAGTTCTAATTCCACTTAGATGTACTTTTATTTCTTCCCATGTATTCTTATTTATTTATTTCTTTTGATCAACCTTTACACAATTGAGTCATCACTAGTCTAGTTTTAATTAGTAATTAGAGTATAAAACCTATATGTTTCGAGGCTAGAATTCGAGTAGTAAATTTCTTCTAGTGTCATGAGTGGTACTTCAAAAGGTTTTAAGTTCAGAACACTGATCACTAATGTGTATTTTAAAATTTATGATGAACTTCTGATTTTAAATCAGTTTTCAAGAATTTGCATACTCTTCAACATCAAATTCATATTTTTGGTGGGTGGTGACTAGCAGTGGAATCCAGGATGCACATTTCGTCCTATTTGGGACTCGTCACTGGATGTACCTGCATTCCCCTAGTGATTGATGATGTTCCCATCGAGGTTCGAACCCAGTGCCTATAGTTTCAAACACCAAAGTGTTATCCACGAGAGCCGGGAAAATCTAAAATTCAATTCAACATCAGTTTGTTGAAGTACAATTTAGTGATGAATATGTAAACCTTATTATAGAATTATTTTCCTAATGGTTCCCCAAGTTCAACTTTAAGCATGATATTTGGCATTAATATGCAACTACTACTTACTACCAAAAATATAAAAGTAAAAACACTTTATTTAACTCATAGACTTTCCATGCTTTCATCGATTGAGAAAGAAAACAGCTCTACTGGAATTTTTTCAGATTGTAATTTCTTTCTCTTCTATTTCCGCTGTCGTTGATATCATTTCTCAATGACAAGTAAATTGAGTGCATGTTATATTCAGATTATTTATTAATTAATAATGTAAAGCGCGTCTGTGGCATAACGGTTGGGACGCTCGCCGACCATGCACATGGTCCGGGGTTCGATCCCCAGCCGACGCACTTCTTTACCTCGCTAAGCCAGAAATAATGCTGGTGAAGAGGAAAGGTTGGGCATGAGACTAGCGACCCCATCCTGTAAAATAAGCACTGCTACAGAAACTTCAAGCCACTAGCTTGAAGCCCTATGTCCCACTGGGGAACGTGAAGGAATAAAATGTAGAATTTACTATGCGAGAAAAGTTTATAGTATATTATATTTGTTTTAAAGGTTGACTTTATTCCTAGGAGTTGCAATCTTCTGATATTACTTCTGTAGACACGTTGTTGCCGTTGTTAGATAGATGGCAGTAACTTTTGATTACACCTCCATTCCACTTATTTTTGCCTCATTTTGAATAGTGACAATGTATTTTGTTGAAACGTAACTTACTCCTAGCAGTCTTCTTATCTTGTAGTTAGATAAATCCATGTAACAGTGAGAGATAAAACTTCCCGTATACAGTAACAATTTGTCGTTGTCATTTTTGGATAAATAACTGTTGTCATCTTAAAAGATGCGGTAGTTTCCAAGTATTATTATTCTCTTTATCATTGCACAACTCCTTATTAAGCAAAGTTTTAAAGGCTAATGGTCTTTGGATTTCTCTCAACAAGGCAATACTAATCTTGTGTTTCATTGTATCTATAGTACCAGTAAATAAGCTGTAAAACATGACAGAGTGTCTACTTTTAGTGTGTGTCATGTGTGCTAGTCCAGAAACCACCACCCACTGCCAACATACACCAGAAGTGTTTTCATGTTATTCAAGTTGCCTAAACCTGGTTTTTTATTATCACCTTAAATATGCTTGTATTTTTCTCTTGACCGTCTTTTGTTTTTCTTCAGTTACGTGAGTTCCTGTGAGAATATTCTCTGCGATTTAGCCTTCGCAAATCTCGAGTCTTCGCCTACAATCTTGGAGTGCCTGACATTATTGTCCAATCCACGTGAAGAAAACTCTCAAAGTCAATCTTCTTTAGACATTCTCTAAACTTTTCACAGCACTAATGGTCATATCTGACGATTATACTATACCGTAGCATTTAATTAAAAAACAACTATGAAATCCAGTCTTTTTATATAAAAGAGTATTGTATTATATGTTTGTCGTTTCATGTGTGTATATCCATCCCTAAGTGACGCTCAAGTTCTATTCTCGGGTTGACAACCGGTTTTTTTTTATTACTGAATTCACTCTATTATGTGTTATCAAGTTTTTATATGGTGGTATCACTGTGTATATTTTACTGTAATTAAGACGCAAATTTCATGTTTCTAGGCTGTATTTACCTGACAAGTGCCAAAATGTCTGTGTGTGTGTGTTTCTTTTCTCTATAAACTGTGAATATATAATCTACTATTCTGTTTTATAAATATATCCTTTACTGTGTAGTTCGGAAATTACACTTCTCCACCCACCCCCCGACATATGTTTTAGAAACATTTAGACCACCTTTTTTTCTCTTGTGGTTTCACATTGAATGTCTGCGTATTTTTCTTAACCTACTCTATATCTCAATGATGAGTAGGTTCCTCTTTTTTTTCTACTCTGTTATTATTAATACTCTTGCTACTTTAATTAGGCAATATATATTCTCACCTGTGATGGGCATGTGTTTCTACCTAGATAATTATTAAAATAACTGTTACTTAGCCTATAAACTTTACTAGTTGACAATTAATGTTATATGAATCTATGTACATGTTGGTTTCTACCTTGTTCTTTTTTTTGACGCTGCAAGAAGTTTGCATTTTTTTTTGTTTTGTTTTGGACGAAGAAATACTTATTCTGAACGATTTAACCCTGTGTTTTGATTTGCGTGCTTTTCGTTACTATGATTATTATTATTACATCGTCAATCATTAGTGGCTTTGTGAAGATGACCTTAATGTTACGAATATTACTGATTATTAACAACCAGTAGGAATGCAAATAATAATTATACGTATCAACTACTCAAAACCCGTTTGTCTATTTACGGTTTTTAACTTGATTGTAGGTTTTAAACCTTCAAGTTTATCTCATCTAATTCCTATGGAAATTACTTAGTCTTCACAGGTATGCTTTGCGTTCATACACCAGCGTAAAAAACTCTCTGTTGTTAGGCCATAAGTTTTACACAGCAAGTGTACTGGCACCTCTTCGTTTAGATTTACATATCCATTATAACTTCTACTATCTATAAAAGAGAGTAGCTGTTGGTGCTTCCACGGAGTCACTTTTTTTCGTCAATAATTAATTGTCCAAGCTAACAGGAGAAGTTAGAATTAACCCTGTAACAAGAATGGGAATATAACTATTAGTTTTGCAAACTAGGTTGATTTCATATATCTGCATCTTTAGATGATTATACTAGAGATATCCTATAGTTGTCCAATATCACTTTCGTTTCTTGATACAATAGTAACATCAACTCGGTGTAGATTTCCTGAAATACTTTCTTAAACATTTCTCGTCTTTCATATCAAATAAGTTTATTTGATATAACACAATGATGTTAACCGCTTGATGTCCCGATCTCAATTATTCACATAATAGTTTTATATCAAATTAACGTATCATCTTACACGAATTAATACAACACACTGCCTGACGTGACACTTAAATCTCTAGTTTTGTTGCGACTTATAACTAGCCAAGGATGTACACCTCTTCCAGCTATACTTGACTCTAATATGCGTGCATATATAGAAGTTATTAATTATCCTAACTTTGCGCAAATTGATGTTTCTGGGCATGTTATAATCTCGTCAAGTGTGCACGCCGCCTGATAGCTGGTTTCCGATTATTCATCAACCGGTTGTACATGTCGAACTGTTTCACTTTATGGTGACTGAATGAATACCCAAGGGGATATCACTGAAGGTCATATTAGCCTTGGTGGAGATATTGCTCTCTAAAATTCCACCACACTCTTTAGATATGATGAGTATGACGTATTTGAACAACAGTTCACTCTTCCCTACTAAGTAGGATATGATTATTTAGGTTTCCAAATTCATTAAGTTTGTTCATCCTTGTTAACTGTTACTTTGGTAACATCATTAGCTAGTGAGGTTGGTTTGTCGTTAAATGTTAGATAGCTTCCAACGGGTTTTTTTGTTGAAGATAATCTGACTTCCTTCACTGTGTATTAACATTGTAAGCTGTTTGTTTACATGATCAGATAGGTAGTAAAACCTTAAGTGTTTATCTATGTACATGTATAGAAATGGTGTGTAATTAGCTTGTTTAGTTCATATTATCACAAAAGTTCCATCATCTTGCGACTGTCAAAACTATCTTGGATAACTTAATTAATCAATATGTAGCTTTGAAAACCTTATTAATTAGTATTTGTTGAGAATAAGTGGGGTAGTCTGAGTTTACGAATCAATATTTAACGCAATGCTACGGAGATTACGAATGAGATAAAATCCACTCTTGATCGTGGTAGATTTATAGACCATCATCCACCACAGAGAGTTTCAACAACTAATAATTTCTTGGTTTTCTTCTTGAATTCAGTACAATTGTATTTAGGGCGCGAAGTTTGAAATCTGTAGCTAATATTATGCTGTTACGTAGAACACTTATTCACAAAACGTCTAAGTTGTGATATCGGTGATTAAAGTGGAAACAACATTCTGTTAAGTATGATGTCGTAACCGTTTTTTTCTCCATGCTATTCACAAAAAGTAATGAATAAGACGAGTAGCTTTCAGGAAGACAAACAATTGGACAGATCTGTCCTATGACTTCGAGTGTTAAGTGAACGCCGTAATTAAAAATAAGAGTTGAACAAAACGATGAAATAACGAAGAGAGAGATCTGAGCACTGAGAAATAAAAGAGAGATGTAAACCGAAAAGAAAACAGCTGTCCAGTAAGTACTCCCAGGTTTTCCAGTGGTTATCTAACCGATGTCAGCTCATGATGAAATCCCGTAACGAAAATGATCACTTTCCCAACGTATGCGCCAACAAAATAACATCTACTGAAACAAGAAAACACTTTTATTAACATTTTGAAGTGTAGGGAGGACAAATCCCAAAATTGAGCATCTCATGCGGTCGCATTATTTTACGTTGCTGCACAATCAATCTGTGAGAACTCCTTAAATGAGGGTCAGAAAAAATACCTATCTCTGTGATAGTTTTTGTCATGTCTAACAATAGTGATTTCATGAAATACCCACTCATTTTGAAAAAAATTGCGATTGGCTCAGATGTTCAAGTGTCATCCGGGTTCACAGTTTAGCAGATTACTTCGACATTGCTTCAATAAGTTTCATATAGTTTCAATGAATTGCCAATGTTTATGCGGATTGGTTCGGTAGTACAATAAACAGGTTCAGTTACTTGATAAGTGACATTAATAATACGCTGAATAGGTGGATCAAAAGAACAGCTTGACTCCACAAAGTATTTTTTTAATACAAGTATGGAATTTTCAGCATGTGATATCGGTAGCCCAAATTTAGCAGGCCAACCATTGATATCAGGTGTGCATTGGCGGGAGATGGAACCCCGGACCATGTGCATGGTCGACAAGAGTCCTAACCGCTGTGCCACCAAAGATATTGGTCATCATTCGAATACTCACGGTGATCATCAGTTGGTAAATACATTGAGGTTTTATAAATGGAACTGGCAATTCACAAAGATATCCACTAAATTCTAATGAAAAACTGCATTTCCAACCTAAGAAATGTTGATGAATATGGATACTCACTCAATACGACACAAGTGATCTTTGGATTGGAACAAACTTCCCGTATTGTACTTCGTTCTGGGTGTAAATCAGTATTTTAGCTTGTCATAAAGAAGTTGGTGCGTGAAAACTTGAAAAAAACTCAATTTCTCTCCCAGTAAGATTACAGTCTGTGTCATTCATTCGTTTCAGTATTTAAAGGCTATTCAAGTTACAGGCCAAGAAGTTGACCTGTCTGTTCTATTCTGGTCGAATATTGGAATTGATTAACCCTACAAACAAAGAAGAGATGAAACTTTATCTCATCAAAAGATAGGAATAAATAATCAATGATTAAAGAATAAAGTTGTAAGTATTTTACGAGTATCAACCATTAATAATTATCAGATCCATTCACAATAGTATCTGGCTAGTCTTTACATTGATCAGGATAATTTAGTGGATTTAACTGTGCATAGATAATAGGTGGTAAGTTTATTTCATTTGTATGCATAGATGGATTTATAGAAATACTTGAAAACCTGTGACTATGTATCTCTAAATACAAATCCGCAGGTTTGGTTTATACTCTACGCACTTCGATTTGTTTATCAAGGTTAGAATTCAGTTCAGCTATAACCGTCATAAGCTGTGTCAGTAAAATATATGCATTTGTTAGTGTTTAAAATATTTATATGGCGCTATTAATTTACGAGATCCGCTAACTGCATATGACGTTTTATTGACTTTCCTTTTTTAAAATTTGCTAGATTTGTTCAAATTTGATTAACTTCAAGGTGGACTTCACCATGAAACCATGTAACCGAAAATTTAAAAAAATAAAATAAATAAATCAATTAGAAGTTAAGCGCTTGGTACATACAAGTAAACTGTTTGTTTGTTCAATCTATCTATGAGCTCACAACAACCGATTATGCAGTCTTATTTCTGTTTATAATATTGTTGATAGTGTGCAATTTTATTCAAAATTTGCAGTTATACCATTATAGGAGAGCTGTGTGACACAGCATACAAGAGTAATGAATTCCTTTGTTTCAAAAGCACTAGTAATACAATATAATTTACCTAGTATGTTGCCTAAGTAATTCGGAAAACCATTATCTCTGGTACTGAAGCACCCAATTAATTTGTTTTATTTACTCTTTTTTTCCTCCTACTTGACAAGACAAGACTATAAACTCGTAAAGACAAACAGGACGTGATTAGAATGACTTTTTTTTCTGTCTGTAGTGGTAGTAACCTAGTAATAGGAGGATAAACTTCTTTGTCTTATCTCTCATGCTTTACCACTCGCCTGTCTGTCTAACGATCACTTTAAATCATGCTAACCAGTTTGACCTACAATGCAGCAAAGCGTTTTTTGATTGGTTAACCATATTTACGCCTGATTTTATTTCAAACATGTCATTTGATGAATAAAGTTATGTGTGTTGGACAGCTGACTAGATAGTGTGTCTAGTTTACTAGAAATTAATTTAACTTGACCTCTTCTATTGCTTCGAGGTACATTTTCAAACTTCGACAGTCGTTATATATATGAGTGATGTCAAAGCATACCCTGGACTAACTGATTCCAGTGAATAAGTCTTTCTAGTCTGTGGCAGTAAATGTCGTTTGATAGTCAGTCAGTCAGTCATATCTAGCCAACAGGCTTCTGAATTGAACCTATAAAATTACATCTTCATTGTTTCATGGTAGCATACGGGGTTTATTGCTTCTGAAATGCTTAGTCTTTACCGATATCCCAGTGTCATTTGTGATAGGGGTGGGCATCTAGTTATCTGTACTAGACAACATTTATGATAGTGTATTGTTAGATAGTCACAGTGGTGTTTCTTATTTCTCATCAATAGTCGTCTACCATCACTGTTATCATTAGTGTCTTTTTCTTGTTTAGTTTACCACATGGAGACATATTCTCTTAAAATCACGATTTCCTACCTTGCATACTATTATAAAAATAAAAGAAATGATGCCATTCCAAGAGTAGACTGTGATATTATGTCAAAATTGAGCTAAGTGGAGTCCCTTTCTTAATTTTTTTTTATTACAGCCTGATTCCACACCCTATTTTTGGGACAGGTATGGAATTTTCAGCATGTGATATCGGTAGCCCAAATGTTGCAGGCCGACCATAGATATCAGGTGTGAGCCGGCAGGGGATCGAACCTCTGACCATGTGCATGGTCGGCGAGAGTCCTAACCGCTGTGCCACCAACGCACAACTTGGGGACTGTGGTAGTATGCAATCGCATATTAATTTGTTTATTAGATATATAACAACGAAACAGTATCATTTATTCTGTAAATAATACTGTTTCACTGCGATATATCTGATAAGCAAATTAATATGGTTCCTTTCTGTTCTCTCTGTGTATTTAAATTTTACTGTAGACATCAACATTAATTACATAAAGAAAAGAATTGTCTTTAATTTATCCTCATGACTGTATAAGTCGAAAGCACCTTCTCACCGGCAGTTTAATACTGACCAAGGTCAGTAAAAAATTATTATTTATGCATGCAGATAACTTAAACCCGCCCCAGTCATTTTGCAGTTACTATGCTGACGTCATCCTCAAATAACAAAATGCAGAGAACACCGCATCGTTGTTATCTTTTTTGTTGTTGCTGGAAAGTTCAACAAAACCTGAGGTCATAAGGTGAGATAAATGAATCATGAGTCACACATCAGATTGTTGGATTTAACTCCTTGCTATCTGTTGATTAGGATTTCAGTATTCTTATTTTATTAATAATGGAAATTAGGGCATAATTGGAGGAAAGTTTTCGAACTCAGCTTCATTTTTACTTATTTTATCAGTAAAAAGCTTCTGTAAATGGAAGGAGACTTACGCACCGTTTAGAACTGTAGCCAGTGGATATATATATATATATTCACCAGATCGCTTCGCTTATTTTATACCTCAGGTATTTCGAGAGAGAAGATTGTTTTATTTTTTTCAAGTTTAACCGCTGAATGATATCATCTAGAGAACCATTGAAAACAGGAAGAACTGAACATCTGTTTCGACCTAGTTTGGGGCTCATCGACAGTAGGCACCCACCGGGTTCCAAACCCAGAACCTTCCAATTACAAGGCAAGCTCGTCGACCATTCAGCCATTGGGACCCGACTCAATTACCCCGTGGATGCGTACTGCCTATGAGTCCCAAACTAGGTGAAAACAGCTGTCCAGTACCCCACGGTATTCAGTGATTCTCTAACTGATATTAATCCGTGGGCGAACTTAAAAAATAAATCAACTCTTGAAAATGTTTTATGTGTTTATTTCCTTCCTTGATAGTCTATTACAAAACACTTGGTAATTTCGAATCTTTTAAGCCTCTAAGAATGGATGGAAGTCCTCCATGAACACTCACAGTAACTGTCTCAAACATACCTTAAGCATCTTGTCTATGTAGCAAGAAACTCAATTACTTTTTGTAATTGTATCTACACGAATATAACAATTTAAAATGTAATAAACTTTCTCTCTGGCTGGGAAATACGTTTTCCTTCCTCCTACTGTCCCTTTCTCCTCCTCCTCCTTCTCTCTCATCTTGGCTTGCTCCCATCTAATTTCTGATTTCTTCAGCTAACGAATACAATCGAGATCTGATTCGTCATTTATCATCAGCCAATCAAAATCAGAATAATGCCAAGTGATTAGAAGAAAAATACTAAAATTAGGTAGATGACTCGCTTATTTGTTTGTTTTTACCTGTCCAAAGTCTTTTCTTGCTGATTGATGGATCACTCCAACCACTCTCATGTTTTTTTTTTTACAAAAAGTCACATCATTTCCCCAAAAATCTCCGAGTTATTCCCATCAATCTTGTCTCTGATTCAAAATATTTAATACTCTCGACAAGTTCATAAATAATTTGGATATAGTTCAGTAATAGGGGACTATCTTATTTACATTTGAGAAAGAGCAACAGGTATACTTCCGTTCTATCAATAAACAAAAGTAGAATAGCATCAAGTTCCACTTCAAGTTCAAAAACAGCCACCATTTGATCACAGTCAGGTGGATCAACTGTGTAATTTGTTGAAGCAAATAAACAATGCCATGGAATCGTAAAGCAGTTCTCAATTATTTCTTCATCTCTATTCAAATAACGCTTGTTTCTAGCAAAAGAAGGATCTTCATATCTCATCAGGTTATTGGCCTTAGTCGAATATATTATTTTATCCAGTCGAACTGGATGGAGTTAGAGATAGTTGGTCAGACTAATACAGCCTTAGATTGGCAGATTAATACTGAAGCAATGAGTAGTGTTTAATATATTTCCTACTGTTGTCCTTGGTGTTGTGTGTATATATATTTGTTTGAATTGAATAAAATATTTAATCGCTCGTTGAGGATAAGTGGTATATAGAAATAAAGATGAGATTGCAATCCGGCGAACGGTGATAATATACGGGAAGTTTAGTTATGATGGTGGATTAAAATTCCTAGGTCTCAGTTATGTTTTTAATGTCACTGAATATTAACCCCGTAGGCTTAATAAATTGTGTAGGCTTGATTAGTATTTGAAACTGAAACTCTCGAGGCACAATTCAAGGATACCATTTGATATTAAGACTACTAAGGTTTCTAACTTTCTCTTTAACAATAAAGCTTTATTTCATACAATATGTGAATACACAGGACAGACATTTTCAGCATATTTAGCTCCAGAAAATTTCCTCTTCATGCACAGTTTACATGCAAAGTAATAATCTGAAGTGTACCATGTGACTTAGTGTTGCTGCAGATGAAGTGACAACCATCTTTGCATAGTTTTCCGTCATTTCCCTCAATATTTTCTTGAAAGTTGATTAAATATGTGCTCAAGTTCGTAAAGTGATCGTTTGATATAACTACATGATTAAAACAATAAGAAATGTAGAAGACTTTAAGCATTTTGATGGATGGAAATTCTGGTAGCCCAGTAATTTAAGGAGGCCGGATGAACAGGACGAATGAATGACACAGTTCTCAAATAGCTTTGTGCTTATCAATAATGACAGGCAGATCTAGATACTAAATAGAGGGACAGACAGATTGTGGGATGAGTAAGTTTACTAACAGCAAATCATATTCCACTTGGTTTTAACTTCTGGTGCGTTAGGTAGGCAAAGTAATAATAATAATTTATTCTAGCTTTATTCCAGAAACAGTACTAGTGGTACAGTGTGGAATTTCCAGCACATATCTACAATATTTGCATCTAATTTTATCAAACATTTAAAAGGGGTATTTCAAAAAATAAATATAGAGACAACAGAAACAAAAAATAATAAAAAAAATGCGAAAAAATACCAAGAAGTAAAAAGGAAAATAAATAAATAATATCTCAGTATTGGGTAGTGGAAGCTATGATATGTTAGCATGTGACAGTAAAGCTATAGTCGTACAAGAAGTTATGAAATGATATTTAAGAATGTTTATTGCCAAGATGACCAGTTAATTTGATTGAACAACACACTAAACAATCATAAAATAACATTTCAGGGTATTTTATTGTCAGGTCTAATGAGGTGTTTGTGGTGGTAGTGTGAGTAATCCTGCATAATACAAAATTTTAAGATGGTGATAATGGCTTTCACAACCAAGATTGTCAGTTAATATTGCCGAAAAAAATATAAAAACAACCACAAAAACTAATAATTACATGATGGTTAATGACAGGACAATTTTGTAATACTCATAGTGCCAATATAGTCGGAACCAGTAGGTACACAAAAGAAGGAATACAGTGAAGTACAAAAAAAGTAAGCCAATGTTAATAATTTAGGTAGCTAAGTATGTTTAAGAAGGAGTTCACTATAGAATACAAAATAAGAGAGAAATAAAAGAGTCTAAAATTATGTTATTAACAACAATGCAAGTCATAGGTTTCGCGCTTAACATTGTCTCTGTCACTTAGAACACGGGCCAAGTATGGTATCGTTGAGTTCCTGTACTTGGTTGTACGAGCATAGATTATTTTATACTGATTTCTGGTTCTACCTGATGAGATACAAAGAGAGAGTTGGGAATAGAGGGGGTGTTGGGGGTCGGAGAGTATGGTTTTAGACCATTTTTCGCATGTATTCAGATGCCTTTCTACTAATGTAGTGACGAGCTGACTGAGTTTTACACCACTAGTCCTACTAACTACCTTCAACATCCTTCTCAGAATGGTTTAGTCCTTTTTCAGTAGCCCAGGAAAGACTAACGGGGAGCAGTAAAGTAGAATAGGTAAGATACAAGGGTTGACAAATTGTGAAAGTAGAGGTTGGGTGATTCCAGATTGTCTTAGTTTCTTAATGTAGTAGGTTAGACAGAACACTTTCTTAGAAATCGTCATATATGAAAACAACCAAGTCGTTCGAAAGGATTTCGCCTACATCTTCTTCATGCAGCCGCAACCTTAGCAATCCTTAAGGAGAAAGCTAAAATTTGTGTTCAGAAACTTTTTATCCAGCCTCTTTTACAACCATGGCTGAGGTACTATTTTTTCTTCTTTTCTTTTTCTTCCTTCTTTGTCTTCCTGAATAACTGTATACTAAGCTCAATGTAGTTCGTTTTGTGTTTTTGTGGAACTCATTTCCAATCTTCTACCCTTTTGCCTTTTATCAACCATTTCCAAACGATTACTCACCACTCAACTAATTCATTGTAACCCTCCTGGTTACGCAAAACTATCCTTAGTTTTTCAAACATAGTTATTACTCATGCACTTTGATTTACTTTGTTACAAAATGACAATAACCTTTGACCTCAGTTGTCCATCTAGACTGCATATATCAACCTCCTATATAACTATACAGCTTTCAAGTGAAATTATGAAAAGTGATCTCTGTGCTGACTCATATTTCTTGAAATGGAAATTTCTCATACCTCCTATGTATTCTTTTTTTATTTATTATTTCTGAATTCACATTGCCATTATTTAAATTACATAATACTCACTGATTTTTATAATTTCCTTTTCTCTATATGAGGAAGGGAATATGTATTCCGTAATTAACTAACAATGACCTTTGACCTTTGTTTCCACTGTTCATGTTATTTTGAAAATCACTATTTAACTGTATACGTTAAATGAGAAGATGCGAAAAGTTATCTTTTGAATGAATTATAAATTTCGAGCCACCTACTTCAACTGATTTGATACAGAATAATCTGATGTCTGGATATTCATTTAAAAGTATCGATTTTTTGTGACCGTTAGCAGGAAACAGCCACCATCCACATGATAAAAATGTACGTATGTTGATTCTGTGACTCATAGGTAAATTGAACAGGGATTGAATTTATGTGTAGAGAAACTCTGATCATATTTCTGTTGTGACGTTGTAGGCGTAGAGTGGAATATACTTATAGCTATGAATTTGTAACTATTTATGAATATATATATCTGCTACATCTAGGAGCATTGGTCAGGCTGTGATTAATCTGATTGCTTGTTTTTATGTTACAGCCTAAGATGTCAAAACTTTTAGACTAGACAAACTTTTTTCTAAACTCATCACTTAATGATTTTGAATTACAGGAGACTAAGAAAATAAAAGTTTCACAGTTTAGCCATTTTTTTCTCCCCCTGACATGTAATTTCGTATGCATCCTGACGACTGGTATTAACTCTCTGACCTCCATGACCTTTCTGAAACATTGTTTAGCTGTTCTTAGCTAACCAGAAGCCTCTTAATTTTGAGCCATAATGATTAGAATATTAGTATAAAGACTTGCCACCAAAACAGTAACCTTCTGTTTTAACTCACTGAATTTTTATTTCATTTAGTACACATTAATTAATCTAGAATCCTTGTATTTTCTCACAAAAAAGTTATAACGTTCATATGGTTTGTGCAGGGAAGTACTTCCGAAGATAGTGATCGATGTTATAATAATAATAATAATAATAATAATAATAATAGCTTTATTCCAAACAGTATTTGTGGTACAGGTATGGAATTTTCAGCGTGCATTACAATATTGCATCTAATTACCTCATAAATTTTATAAGATTTTAAAAATAAAAAGCAACAACCAAAAAAATAAAAATTAAAAAAGAACAGCGTTGCGTTTACATTTTTAAACAATGCACCACAGGATATGAAATATAAAATTAGTGTGTAATAGAAGATGTGAACAACAATATAATAGTAACGAAGAAAGGAAAACAAAAACTAATGGGACTAATTGTTGGAGTGCCGCAGTAAGTTGATCGTGTCATAATACCTAACGGATTTCTCATCACATAACAGCTGTGCCAGCTAAGGTATTGTGGAGTTTTTGTACTTGGTAGACCTAGGATAATCTAGTTTATGGGATTTAATATCATAATGAGTGAATATGTAAGTTATAGCAAGACAAACTTGCTGCACCTTCGTTTCAGCATATTTATACAATAGATAGAAGGGAGGCAGTCAGTTACGATTTGAATTTCCTCAAGTAGATGATCTTATGTGATTTTACACTACGTGCTTACAGTAATGCTGTAATCATATTCGATGTTATATTTAGCTGTTCCAAAGATGTTTTATCAACTTTTTTCACGCAGCTGGAATATTTGTTATGGCGTTTGCTATACTATGCGTGAAAAATCTCGCAATGGCTTTTCTCCTCACTCAGGTGTCATACATTATAAAAACGGTATTGCAGATGTCATGTAGTAAATGTCACACTATGTGTGTTTCATTAAACAAACGTATCAAGGGTTATGTTGCATCCCATGCCAAAGCAAAAGTCCTTCTATAATGCTTAACCAGATAACATTTTCAAGTATTGGTTTTGTAGGGATTTTGTTTGATTGCATGGAGGATTTCATCATGAGCTGACATCAGTTAGAGAGCCACTGGAAAACCTGGGAGTACTGGACAACTGTTTCGTCAGCCTAGTTTGGGACTCTTCATCAGTACGCACCCACCGCCAGGGTTCGAACCCAGGACCTTCTGGTTACAAGGCGAGCTCGTAGACCATTGAGCCACTGGGACCCGATCCAATGGTCCTTGAATTCTAACTTCTGACAATTCACGACATAGCGCGACCATTTCGCAATGTCTTCTTCGATCAGTTACTGCCTCATCTGCAACCTGCTGTACCCCACTGGTCACGGCTTCCCACTAGAACCCCAGGTTAACTGCCTGAGTAGAGCCAGTCACTAGTGAGCATCAAATTAATTTTCAAGTATTGGTTTTTGTAGGGATTTTGTTTGATTGATGAGTTGGAAAAGATTTCATCATGAGCTGACATCAGTTAGAGGACCACTGGAAAACCTGGGAGTACTGGACAACTGTTTCGTCCTAGTTTGGGACTCTTCATCAGTACGCACCCGCCAGGGTTCGAACCCAGATAACAGTGAAAACATTCGCACTAGGAATAATAATCCATCTGTGATTAGTCAACTGCTTTGAAGTAGATTTATCGATGTCCTACTAATAAGCTATGATCAACAGAGATGAACAATATATTGTTATTCAAGGTTTCAAGGAATACTAATAAATGATAATGGATCGCAGCTGCCTTAAATCTTATACTGATTAGTAGCCTACCTGTTTAACCACTAAATCATTAATCCTTCGACATATCTTCATATGCAGCAGTTATCTCTTAGCATTTTCGATTCACCGTAATCATTTAAATAACAATATTGTATGCTAAGAAATTAAATTCGTTAGCCTGGCAGTCTGCACTACACTTTTTACAGTTCGCTAAAGAAAGTAATCATTCTTGACTTGCTCACCTACGTGTGAATGCGTATCACACATTAGTTGGTTGAAATTGCATATCAAGAATCACCACTACTATTTCATGTTATTTTCAAACACAGAATCGATAGTTTCCTCTTCAAGCTCTGCATCCATTTTCGGCATTAGGCAGATAATAAGTTTGCGTATAGTCAAGTACACACACATGTTTTCCTTACTATTTTCAAAAGTGACAACGAAGATAGCCAACATCATTTTGGACGTTAAATTGAAAAAAAAGAAGTGAAAATTACAACGCACGAATACTCCCATAGAAAACGGTATCATCCAGCTGTTTTTGTTTACCTACCTACCTACTGAAATGCAAACAAAACAACTTATCCACACTACTTAATGTATCGATATTTGACGAGCAATGTGTCTCTATGCCACTGGAAATGAGTATGAGTAGTATGTCATAAAGTGTGTCTAGATTGACAAAGTTAATTTTGACGAGTAAACCTAGAAAGATCCATCTCATTTTGCATACAACCCTCGCTTGCTTGCTTTACTTCACGTGTGTGTTTGTCTAACTACCTTAGCATAGATATTATTTAACTTTGTGTATGCATGTATGTAGCGGAAATTAAATGACATCTCACTCACTTCACTAGACATATATGTTCAAAGTGAGGAAGTTAAAAATGACTGTGACGACTATATATTAGACGAATCACAATATCTTGCACTGAAACAAACTTGATCTGGTTGAGCAGTTTGCATGATGGTGATAAATGTTTTGCATCACGTAATCATCAAATGACAGACAGATAAGTGTGTGAGAGAGAAAAGGTGAAGCAGAAACAAGAATTGGCCAACAGTTGTATTCCGTAGCTTACCCACTCCAGTGACAAACGAATAACTACAAGTGATTTTATTAGTTTGCATTATAATGCAGTACATGCTTTTTTCTTTTGATTCAAAAGTCATTCCCTTGAAACAGTGTGATCAATCTCTCACCCCTTTGATAACTGTAATCTTATTTTGATTACATTTTACTGCATAGTCATCCATTTTAGTGATTACAACTCATTGAGCTAATTTCATTCTTATGAGTTCGAACCCCAGTGGTCGCGTACTGCCGATGATTGCCGAACTAGGATGAAACAGCTGTCCAGTACTCCCTGGTTTTCAATGGTTCTCTAACTGATATCAATCCGTGATCGAACTGGTATAAACAAACCTAATCCTTACAAATCCGCTCAAGGAAAAATTTATGAATTAGGATTCTTTCCCGTTTTTATCTAATTTTATAATAGCAAACAGTGTTAGCTTATAAATTTACATTAAAACTCAAGAAAATTATAGTTCATAAGACTGAAATTAACTCAATGAGTTGTAATCACTAAAATGGATGACTACGCAGTAAGATGTAATCAAAATAAGAATACAGTTATCAAAGGGGTGAGAGATTGATAACACTGTTTGTGTAAACATAAGTTTGTTACGTTTTGTACCACTGCCCACTATTTCATCCTGTTTTCCGTCTGATAATGACTTGAACTGAAACAGTTATGATACTTAAATTATGAATGGCTTAACTTAAAAAGTTTCCTCAGTTATCAGTCTAACACTGGAGTAGGCTATTTTCATTTTTTTTAAAATAACTATTGCAATTTCAGGTAGTCTGCAGGTGTTGAAATCATTTTATGCGACAAATCTGGTCTCCTTTGATTTATGCAAATTTATCAAGAGGACGACGTGTATGAAGTTAAAGTGTCACCATGGAAATCACCATGCACTGACCATCTATTTTATGTCAGTATACGATATTTTGGAGGTATTCACCTAACTAGTGATGATAACCAATCTCACATTGAATCCTTTGCCAATTAAAATTCTAAAGCACACAATAGTCTAAGGAATGTAAACTGGATACAAGTGCAAGTGATTATGACTGTAATGACACTCAGCTTCTCACTAGAACCCTAGGAAATCCTGCAGAAATACAGTCACTAATGTTCGATGGAATAATACTCCGATATTTTGGATTTGCTGTGATTTGACTTACTTCATGATACATTTCCTCATTAATTGATAAATATTAAAAATAAAGTAGCATTTTATGAAACAGATGTTTACTGCATAATGGTTTTCAGTAGCTCTACATAACTAATGTTCATTTATGGTGAAATTTACTACCGGAATCAGTTTGACTGACTGACTGGTTTTGACGTAGAACTTTGCACTGATGTGCAGCAGTTCGAGTCGCCACATTTCACTTAGCACACAAAGCAAGAGAAGAAAGTAAAACGAAATGCAAAATAGAAACAGTAAACAGGGATATGAGACAAAAACATAAGTAATAACGAAAAACAATATAGTTTTGTTGGATGTTGTAAGTCACAAAGAGTGGATGTATCTGTGCCAGCCATTCACAACGATTTTGAGCCATATCATCGATTGTCTCCAGCCATTGGTTTTTACTATCCCAACCAGGAAGTCTGCATCTCCCGACGTGGTTGGCTGGCTAGCTGGCTTTAACTAACTGTTGTGGATTTCTTGACTGATGAAGCCATGTTTTGGTTTGACCACCACTGGCTGTTTTCTAACCTGATCCATTCTACGTCAGCTTACATTGCCCATTGTCGAGGAAGGCGATGGATGGCTAGGAATGCATGCGCAACACATGTCCTAACCATCTCAGTCGGTGTAACTTCAAAATGTCGTCGTCGACTGATTTCCCCTCCCTCCTTACCTAGCACTCGACCGATGCCTAACCTCAATATTGCTCAGCCTATTTTACCACTTCACACGGGAGATAGAACACAGACATCTATGATGAAAGACAGCTAGCCATACTTTTGATGTCTTCCACTTTCGATGGCCATGTCTCACAGCAAGTCATAAAGGAGGACGGAGTGGACTTCTGAGCAGTACACACGCTCTTTGGTGGGATAGCCAACCGGATATCACGTCCACGCCAGAGGCGGCGACCGGAATCAGTGAAATTCGTGCATACCCTATACTTATTTCTGTTCAGTACTATAGAAGATTCAGCCTTTTCTTTTTGGCTTAACAATAAGCTGCACCAATTGTGTAACAGATGATGAAGCTGCTTAGTTTGCAAAATATAAAGTTTGGTTTTAATTAGTGAGCGGCTAGTTACAGATCCGGTAGTTAAAATAAAAAGTCAATATTATCAGATAACTAGATAATCTAATGTTAGCCATTATTCTAAGCAATGGATTTGCACACCGTGTTACAGTAGTGCAATTATGTTGTAAATTTCGTTTTAACTTCGCATCTGGATTTTTCTGGAAATCAGTAATTCGATTAAACTAAAAGGTAGAAATTTTAAGATGAAATGTTAACATTTAAAAAAGAAAGATGTAAATAAACCTGACACAAACAACAATAATAATAGTAACACCGAAAACATCAGCAGCAACAACAACAACAACAAAGATTTCATCAATATGTCTGGTTAGCATTCGAGATAAGAATGACAACAAACATACCGGATAATAACTAACATCTGGAACAGGAAAATAACTTTACTATTAAAGTAGGAATGTGAAGATACGAATTCAAACGCCACATAAGAAACACACACTGGTAAAACACTTAGTCAGTGAATGAAATAAAATTATAGTCTTTTAACTAGTTTGTCGAAAAACTGTCAAGTATTCTAAACGGAAACCATTCATTGAAATGTCTTCTTGAGTCACCGTTTCAGTTTTCCTCAACTGTTGCAAAGAGGTGTATACTGTTGACTGATATGAGTAATCGGAAGACGCTCACGTTACACATTAATGCTAAGTATCTAGATCGAAGTGATCTGAACGATGGAAGGGTGTCTCGGCTGTTTTTAGCTGGCCTCGTCAGCGGTTCACCCAGTTAGACTCAGCTTAAATAGCTGAATGAGTTTCCATGCATATAACTTTTTTTTATCGTCATTTGCGTAGTATCGAGTAGACCACATTTAGTAGTCTGGATATGTTTTTTCGGTTTCCAAAAGAAACGCTGGTGGTTTTTCATCTCCAGCTGTGTAATTCGCAAGTGATGAATTAAATTCCTCAGCTGTTATTTTTAAATGCCACATATATCCTAAGATTGAAAATAACTTGGGAATTAGGAATTTCCGATAATCTCTCAAATATTTCTAAGGAATTTAACATTTCAGATTTACTAAGACAATTTATTTTTAAAGAAAAACAAGGAATGTTTGACGGATATTTTAGACTGGTGGTAAACTCATCAGTAGTGGAACTAAGGTAATGATTTATGTCACTAAGTCTACTATTGCTAACAACATTCGTCTAGATTCCGTTTACCTACCGTCTACGAAATTCAGTTTGTCTTAAAGGTAGTGCAGCGATAATCCAACGTATTCGATGAGCAACAGTTTTTCCATATGACTTAATTATGCCCATCATACACCCCACTCTTGTACGAAGTCCTTAGCTTTGTGCGTATACACTGTTTAGAAATGGGCAGACTGAATGCCACAAATTTATAGGGCTTCTTAATTTTTCAATGGTTATTTAACCGATTGGATAACGAAGTAGAAGTGGGCAGGCAGTATTAAGCAACTTGGTCAGTAATTCAAATGTAGGCAAAAGTTGTTCTTCCTGCGTTATTCGAATTCAAATATATTCACTTATAATCGTTTGCATGTGATTGATTCCGCGTGCTGCTGGACCTCAGATTACTAGTAAGAACTTATATAATGCGTGTGAGTTCTGCCTTTCTAATATATATTTGCCACCTGTCTATCTAATACGATTGCTCAGAATAAATTTGACTATGTTAGTGTCCATTCTACTGCTAGTTATTTTGAGATTCATATTTAGTTGATATGTCACGTGATATACTGCCTGACCTGAATTTGCTTTAAATTTCATACTATCTTGATAACCAGGTAAGAGATTTAGCCAATGAAAATTTTCCCACGTTTTTCTCTTCATATGACTCAATGTGGTCATTTTCAGTTCGTTGTTCAATGTATTACTGAATGTGCTGACAGTATATGCTTTGTTTCCAAGCCCTTTAAACATTCAAATATAAATGAATTAGAAATATGGTCACATTATTTCTAATGCTTCTGAATAGCCTAGAAATTTGGTTATAGCCCGATGATTGTGACTAGACTGTCGATACAGTTGTCATTGTTTTGTATTTGGATGACATCAGTCAGCTGGCTTGTAGTGAACAGTATTCCTCAGCTTCTTAGCATAGTTATGAGACAGTTTGTCATGCATATATATATATATACATATTCAGGTCGCATATGGTTCAAGGTTCGATCCCCAGACGATGCACCTCTTTACATCGCTAAGCCAGTTATAAGACTGGTAAAGAGGGATGGTTGGGCATGAGGCTAGCATCCCCATCCCGTAAAAATAAACACCACTATATATATATATATATATATATATATATAGTATATTGGCAGGAAAACATTTACAATCTGCTGAAAATCACCGTTATGAAATAATTCTATTTCAGTAGTCTACCGAGCAACATTTCAACTTCTGAAACTCTGAATACTGAGTTCCCCCGTTATCGGAACAGCATCACTTGGTAGAATGACAAGGCCGAAATAGGATGAAACACAAACCTAGAATTCTGTTGACAGTGAACAATGAAAATAAAACACAAGATAATGGGAACTATCATCTCCAGGGTACCCATATTTCACAGGTAGCTGTTCTTTTTTGTCCACTATAACCACAAGTAGGAGATTACATGTGTGAAACAACTGAAAGCCTATTCGTACGTTATTTTGTCTAGCAAAGTGTTACAATTCGTAGTTATCTTTTTCAAAGCAAATCAATATAAGCGTCTACTTCTAAATATCTTCACACTCTGATTATTTATTGAATGAAAGCAGTCTGCTTATTAGGCTGACGACATTCGATGCACAGAGATGAACAAAAAGGCATGTCATGTAAAGAATTATGATTGTTTTATATAAACATAATGATGCCCTAGTTGGTATATAACTTTGAATGTTAAAAAGTGCTACTTTATAAGCTTGTTTTACGTGGTTGCAACATTCGTAGCCAGTTTAATAGTAATAATAATATAATGGCTTTATTACATAATGTACTCTTGATAGTGTAGAATTCTGCCCATGTAGTGAAATATTGCATCTGTTTTTCTCTTTACAATACACAGTAAGGGGAATAATAATTGCTATCAGAGTATAGATTAAACAGTCCAACCTCTATATACAAAACGAAATCTAATCCTCTCACTGACTCACAGAATCCACAACATTTGCAGTCCGGAAACTATAGAAGAGGAGCTAAAGACACTGAAAAGAATCCTCCTTGAAAACGGTTACCCGGAACGTTTCATCACAAAAGCCATGAAGCCCAAAACACAAAAACCGTCCATGCTTACTGCTCCCAAGAAAATTCTCTATTTGAATCTACAATTCAACGGAGATTCTTCAGCAGAAATACTGAGAAACAGCCTGTGCCGTTCACTGAAGAAAACCTTCTTCGCAGCTGAACTCAGACTAACTTTCTCTACGAAACCAATGATTCGCACGAACGTGAAGGATAAGCTTCCACTGGGGGCCTCATCAATGTGCATCTACCAATTCACCTGCTCATGTGGAGCTAGGTATGTCGGCCGTACCCAGCGTTTGCTATCCAAACGAATCAGCGAACACCTACCTTCATGGTTTTATAAAGGAGAAAGAAGATCCCCCGCCACAGCTCTATCCTAGAACACTTGATCGAATCCGGACACCAAGCAAACCCACAAAACAACTTCTCAGTTATCTACACAATACGCGGGAATCTTGCCAAAAGAGTACGAATTAAACTTCTTCAAACTGCAGAAGCAATGGCAATTCACATATTGAATCCTGAACTCTGCATACAAAAGAAGTTTGTTCAGTCACTAAATCTACAATGGTCCTGATCTATCTCAACACCAAATACGTAATTTTGTCTTACCTCTTTCTTCTTTGTTTGTCTGTTTCTTAATTGCATTATTTTCTACCCCCACCCTCTATTAAATCTCTACCCTCATGACGACTGTTACTAACTCCATTTTCGTTTATTTTTAAGTGAATTCTACTCAGCTTATTAACTTGACTCTCATTCATTTTTCATTGAACCCTATCAATTAGATTACGTCACTCAACCTACTTTTGTAACTTTATTTTAGTTTCTAACCGATTAACGCCTTCTAAATTACGTAATTTGTTGTCAAAAAATTAACAATTGCATTAACACATCTTTGGAAATATTCCTTTTGTTGCCAAGAAAAATTACTATAAATTTGCGGTTTGTACAGCTTGAGAATGATATCGCCGAAAAGAGTAACTCTTTGCTGAACGCCTTTCCTTTTCTATGACTGAATGGGAATTTTCAAATTACTTAAGCAGAATTAATTAATGACTTACTACCCGTTAAAGGGATTGGTTTTTTAGACTAAAATTTTGAAAACTATCAATTGCATGCACTTAAATTATTTTCTAAAGCACTGAAACTAAACACTTCTAAACTATGTCGATCAATACTGCCTAGAATAAATCCTATTGCCTACATTTAGATACTTTTTGTCTCATAACTGACTCATTTGTGTGATGAAGTTAGTATTCACTATAGAATAATTTTGTCTGAGTCATCAAACATGTTTTCATATCTAGTTTTCCTATAATGAGTTGTATTTCTGAATAAGCTTTTGTACTCATGTAAATAAATGAAGTGTAGGCAAAATCACTAGAAAGTATGAAGTCTGTCTTCATCAGATATTGGTGAAAGTTTTTTTTCTCAAATTCGCAAGCATTATAGAAAGAACAACAGTTTAAATACGTACATTCGTTTTTTGTTCCCGGTTTTTTGTTAAGTCGTCTTGCTAATTCAGTTAAAAACATTACCCCAAGCTAAACTTTGCAGTGGTGCGTCGGTGGTTCAGCGGTAGAACGCTCACCAACCACGCATGTGGTTCAGGAATCGATCCCCGACCACCGACGCACTCCTAAACCTCACTAAGCTGGTAATAAGGCCGGTAAAGAGGGAAGGTGGGGCGTGAGGCTATCAATCTCACCCCGTAAATTACATCACCACTACTACTGAAACTTCAAAGCTCTAGTTTCAAGCCGTATGTTCTAATCGGAACGTAAAGGAATAAAATAAATAAAATATTAAATAAACTTTGCAATTAAAGCTTAAATCTTTCTACGGCCAAGTTAAACTTTAAGCACCACTAACTACCAATCAGCTAATGACCTTGAATGGTCCCATTAGTTTCACCCACGTGAGTTGAAGGTTCTATTCCGCTTGATTTGAGTCAAATGCCTGCTGTAACGCAGTTACGCTTGCAGTTTGGTGAGGATAATTTTTTATAGTATTGCTTGGATGTGGGGGTTGCTTAGGAAGGAAAGGATTTATTCATGTGGTGTCATAAGTATAAAAAGCTTCAGCAGGTCGATTGATGGATATGTCCATCGTTGTGCAATTTGTTTGAGACGAGCTGGTGCTAAGGAAGGTAAGCAGATGATTCTAATATTTCGTCGGAGCGTTTTTTGCCAGGTCGCACGTCTCCTTAATCCAGATTTTGTATATTTGTAATTACTGGGTTTTGAAACAGTCTGTGAGAGGTGCATCTGCTGAAACTGAAAATAGCCTTGTATCAACAGTTCAGTGGTACCAGCACTACAGAAATATCGCGTCGTGGAAAATGGAGAGAATTACTTCGTTATTAGGAGGAGGTGTCGTCGTACACGTGGATGAAACTGTCTTATTTAAGAAAAAATAAAACCGTGGTCGTGAGCGAGCAAAAAATGTTTGGTTGATCAGCTTACATGACACCTCTCTACAGAAAGGATTCGTTGAGAGAATAGCAGACAGAAAATCAACTACCTTAGTACCTATTATCACTCGACTGGTGAAACAGGGATCTATAATACACACCGATGAGAGGAAAGGTAGCTCTCGAATATATTCGCCACAGAGTGAACAATTCTAATGATTTTGTGGATCCCATTACAGGGAAACACACCAATTCTATAGAAGGCTTTTGGAGAAGATTAAAAGACAGGATTAGGGCTATAAATGGATCTCAAAAGGATGTAATTTATAGTCATTTGGGTGAATATATGTACAGAATATGGTGTAACTTTTCAATTGATACTCCTATGTTAAACTGGGAGATGTTTTTATCACATGTCAGAGATAGATACCTTTTGTAACAGTTTTATGCAGTTTTAATGCATTTTTTTCATCAATATATGTTTTCCATAACCAAAGATGCCTGTTTCATGTGACTGGTTCGTTAAAGGTCGTTCGCTGATTGGTAGTTAGTGGTGCTTAAAGTTTAACTTTACCCCTTCTACAGATCGAGACCAGAATATTCAGACTTAAGAGAGGTCACGTTATCTTTCAACCAATGGGTCAGAATCCTATAATCATATTTTCTAGATTATCCAATTATCTAGGTGACACTATCACTGTACTGTACAATCAACTTGGTTACATTAACTGGACACAATATCCCGTTAGAACTACAGAAATTCTGTCACTGAGTCAGTTATTAAGAGATTGAAATTCATTTGCAAGAGTCCTGACAACTCCCTTACTTTCAAAGTTAATTTTGTCCCACATCAACCTTGATTCAAAGAATCATTGAAACCATAGATCATGAACTGATTGCTTCATGTTATTTTTGTTGTATTCATTAATGTTTTTTAGCAGTTATTGGTGCATAATGAAGCCATCTTGAAGTACACCAAACGTCACAGATAAAATAACTGGATTTTGTCAAGTTGTTCAAATGTACTAGGACCTGAGGGAAAAGTGAGACTTCATTACACCGTTCAAGTTGTTTATCAGACTGATTTCCAATTCCTTTTTTGTATTATCTCTGTTATTCATTATAGTTACTTGCAACCCAAACTGTGACAGAATGTGTATATTATGTAAATTTCACATATTTATAATCAAATTAGTAGCGAGTTATGTGATGGTTATCGAATTACGGAACTCCGACTAGCATACTAATTGAAAATGTCGATAATTTTGAGATCTGAGTTACACATATTAAAAAATTTACTTGACGTGCTGTGAGACATACAGACTGAATGACTATTTCATGTTATGAAAAATAAAGGAGTTTTATTCCTCAAGTTTTTATTGTTTTATGCACACAAGAGATACAAATTTCTTACAGTCCATTAAACTGTATATTCACTTTAATCTTTTTAAAATAGGAGGTATTTTCTAGGAGAACTGTTTTTGAAATGTTTAAGATATGTTTCTTGATAATTCAATTACTACTTAGCAACCAATATGGGTGATTGTTAGTAGTACTAACTTATATTACCGATAGATACGACCTAAAGGAGCACAAGCGATCAGAATTTAGTGCGGGAATGAACTGCGTCAAACACAACAGCAACAGTACCACTGGAAAGCGAAAGCAATAAGAAGAGAAGAAAGAAAGCTTTAACTGTCGCGACAGCAGTCAACATAATTGAGAACAGTGCTGAATGCATACATTCCAAGTGACCTTAGCTGACAAGGTCCACCACGTCAGGTGAGTGAACAGTTGCGCTCCTAGGACTTTGGCTAACAGTTACGCTATGTATCACGAATTAGCAGGAGCTTGGATTCATAGGCCATCAGCTGCTGAATGGTTTATGCGGCTCACCTTGTAACTGAGAGGCCCTGGGTTCGAACTCTGATGGATATGTAGTACTGAAGAGTTCAAAAGTTTTTTTTTCCTTTACGTTCTCCAGTGGGACACAGGGCTTCAAGCTAGTGGCTTGAAGTTTCTGTAGCAGTGTTTATTTTGTAGGATGGGGTTGCTAGCCTCATGCCCAACCTTTCCCCTTTACCAGCATTATTTCTGGCTTAGTGAGGTAAAGGAGTGCGTCGGCCGGGGATCGAACCCCGGACCATGTGCATGGTCGGCGAGCGTCCTAACCGCTATGCCACCGAGTTCAAAAGTAGGACGAAACAACTGTCCAATTCTCCATCGTTCTTCAGTGATTCCCTTACGGATATCAGATGGTGATGAAACCTGCAGCCAATCAAATCCCTGAAAACCAACATTTGATAAGTAGAAAACTCACCGATAAGTTTAAAAAGTCAATGAACAATGACGGTCCAGTCTCCAGAAACAGTGGAAAACACAAGAGGTTGACAACAGCATCAAAAGCAGAGCAAACAGCAATCTAAATTTATGATAAAGTTATTTTAAGGTCATAGTGGAAATTCAAAGAAATAACAGAAATTTTAAGGGAACTATAAACGTATTTAACATCTCCCTTTAAAAAGGTGAATACAAGTGACTGACAAAATGTTAGCATGATTCGGAAACACACTGATTAAGATCTTCATTGATAGAACCTTCGTCAGCGCAGTAACTCCTTGTTTACTTTCACGTTCACAGTAATTGGTTCTGAATCTACAGAAGGTAGCTTACACACTTCAGACAGCGGATCTAGGGATATCTCTGTCCTGCTGAAGTGCAGTGGCACATTGTGTCTAATTATTATTACTGAGTATACTGTCGACTTTCGATCTCTCCTTCTGTCCACTTCTCTTACTCTTGCGGACGATCGCGAGCGGAAGAACACCACACTAATGTAAGTTTGTCGATGAAAAAAGTGAAATATAGTCACTAACCTAAGTTATGTAACACTGTAGTCTACTTTCCAACGAGATATTAAAAGTCGAATAGTAGGAAGTCAGTAGTCTAGGTTTATTATTTGTTCGAATTCGTCAATAAGATGCAGTTATAATTTGAAGAAGCTGAAGTTGTTTTCTGAGATTTTGAATCCGCCTAACTCTCTGTTTAAGTCAAAAACTGAACCATTAATCTGTTGAGGTCATTTCCCCTTGTTTTAAGATAAGGTATAACACACTGGATTCGCCTAACTAACAACAGATCATCATAACTTGCAGCTTATATTATTTCAAGCATTACTGCATTTCTCTACAACTGTCATAAACAGTTAAAATTGTGAAAGTTTAATGTGTCTGGCAAAAACTTATTTCACTGTGAAAAAACTATGCATCACAAGGGATGATTTTGATTGCAAGCCGAAATCAATCGAATTAAATTAAGAAAATTTTAATTTGTCGGAAGTAAATATTTTAGTTTCGCTCTCTTGAACTTATTTAATACTCAGCGTAAGGGTGGTAAAATCAAACTATTGAAGGACTTTAGCTTATATAAATTAGGTGTTTAGCGCCGCCTAGTAACTGTATTGAATAATATCAAATCGTCTATGACAATGTCTTGATTATTTGTTTAGAAGATGGTTTGTTAGACACTCTGGTAAAAATGAAATGATATGATCATCAAAGAAACTTCGTTGTAGCACAGGTGACTTCGCATGTCTATCTTCTTCTTCTTCTCCCATCCTTTACTTTCCGAGTGGAACATAGGGCTTCAAGCGTGAGCTTTGAAGTCTAGTTAGGGGTGTTGTCGTTTTTTGCGGGATAGGTGGACTTCCGAAAAACCTTCCCTTTTTTCCAGTGTACTATCGGCTAAGCGAGGTTAGAGAGTCTTTTCGTTTGGTTGGCCAATGTTTCCACAGGTGTAATTCTACGTAATTCTACTCATTTTGCCTTCAAGTTTATTGATAGAGTTCTAAACTGAAACTGACTGATTTCTTACAATTCGAGTGAATATTTTCGGTACCAGTGCAGTGTAATCACTCGACATTTTTCTCTTTCAAATGAATCACTAAAGATTGTATTAATTTCACTGTCCACTGACTTTCTTTTGAAAAAGAAATTAGTGTGACTGAATGGCTGCTTTCGTTTCTATTTTGTTATTTGCAGCTCGTCACTTAAAACTCGCTGTTCTGTCTAGTTCTAACAACGACAAACAATGACAGAACACAGATTTTAGTTTTTTAATAAGTCATCAAATTGAAGAAATTCATCATCTGTCCCTACTCGTATTTTTCTTTCTGTTCACTTTATAAAACTGAAATGATTAATATCTTTTAGCAATAGACAGTCTTTGAATGAATAAGCTGAGTACTATTTCATTTGTTTTTTTCACATTTATTGAATGTTGATAAGTGTTACACAATCCAAGGCGCGCTTTCTAAATTATTTTGAACGTGTCAAAATCTGAATGAGTGCAACTAGTGTTCTCACTCTCACTGTTACTTATTCTGTAACCACAAGATCCATAATATCCTGAGAAAAATACAATTCCACAATGTCACCAGTCAAATTTTAGATACTTGTACTATAGAAGACAGATGCAACATCTGAGTGACATACAGGTGGAGTAGAAAACTTGGTGGGAGTGTACCCCAACAATTACTTCCAGGCATCTAGTTGTCAGTAGAATGTAAAGCATAAGTAAACATCCGAACACATATCATTCGTCTATTTTGTTGATGATACTATTTTTCGACTGTATACTAATTTGCTGATTGGTTTATATGATCAGCGATGATAAAATTACCCTCAGGGATAATTTTCAAGTAACCTCTAACCAACACTTGAATTCGATCATGTTCTTAAAGATGAATATTGTTTAAAAAAACTTGGTGTAGACTCGAAAGAATCATCTATGGATGGCTTACATATGAATTCTAAAAGAATTCCGTGATAATAATGCTTATATAGCATGATTATTATTATTGTTTCATTTAATTCCTAGAGGAACATAGGGCTTCAGCCAAACGTTCTCTGCTAGAGTCTTCACCTGGCTCCATGTCTGCCCACACGCTTTCATCTCCTCTTCACATGACCTCCTCCAAGTCACCCTTGTACTGACGACCAACTCGCCGCTTCCCTTTCGGGTTCCACTCGAGCAATGGCTTGACTAGTGATGTCACTTGATGGTTTCCTCAGAGTATGGCCAATCCACTTCCATTTCTTCCTGCTTATTTGTTGCACAATCGGTTCCTGGTTGGTTCACTCCCAGAGATCTCTGTTGCTGATCTTTTCTGGCCATGTGATCTCGAGTATTGAGCGAAGACAACTGTTAATGAAGGTCTGTAGTTTGTTTGAGATGCTCTTTATGACGCGCAGTGGAAGTCTCTGATCCGTATAGTAGCACTGACTTCACATTGGAGTCATGAAGTTTTGACTTAATACTACTGGTCAATACCTATAACAGAAGCAAAATACACACTTTTGAATAATTGTTAGGATTGGAAGAACAGCTACGATCTTGTCTGTTTAGTCGTCAGAGATAAGAAAGAATGGTTGACATTTGACAGATGTTGAAGGAGTCCGGCTAGTACAAACCGACTGCTGAGATATTATCTTACAGCTGAAGACAGAGATAATAACTTGTGTATAGTGCAGAGGTGTTGTTAACTGCAGGGAAATAATTGTAATTAATTCGGTAACTAGGATGGACACTGTGTCCATTCATAGTCCCTTATCAATGGCTCCACACCAATTATATATATATATATATATAATTTCACTTCAAAATTATATTTATCATATGGTTATGTTAGTCAGTAAGAATGATCAGTTTTAAAGTATAGGGAGGATGAAAATAAAAATGATTAAAAGTCATCAAAGCAGTTAATTAGTAGGAATTAGTCGATTGTTAATCAGCAAGAAATATAAATTTTGAGGTATAGGATGGGTGAAAATGAATAATAATAACAATCAGATCATTTGTAGTTAGTTAATGATAAGCTACTATGTAATCAATAATTTACAACGGGATGATGAAGATTAGATAAACGAATCACATAAGAATACCAAGATAAAAATAAGTTGATTGAATTAGCTAGAAAAGTAACTCAGTCAAATAATAGTTACGAAGGTAAGAGAAATTCATCTGTAGACCGTCACGACAAAGAAAGGGGCTGCGTATATTTCCTTTGAAAACAGAGATTTGACTTGTTCAGATGAAATTCAATTGCCTGTGTTGTATGTATGTATGTATGATGTGGAAGTCGTACTAGTAAAATATGCTCAAGGTTGGGTGAAATACTATAAATAACTTTAAAAGCTTTGTTAGTGTCAACCTAATGTTCACTATCGACGAGATGAGGTAGTAGTGAGCTGCGTATAGCTGCGTATTCGTTCCTTTGACAAACCAAGATGGGAAGTATTCAGAGTACACGACTATAGACTAGCCTAATCGTACGCTCAATATAACTAGCCTCACAGAAGCAGTTAAACTGATAAATCCAAATGGAAAAGTGAAATTTTGCAGTTTATCTTAATTTTGTTAACTAAGTATTGGCTGGCTGGTGAATAAATAACATTAATTCATGAAAAATCCCCACTCGAACATTAATAGACAAAAGACCAGTAGTTCAGGGAAGAGTCTCTTTTCGGCGAATTCATTTTCATAGCTGTACAATCGCAAATAAATATGGTTGTTTTGTATATCTGTGTACATTAAATTTGTCAAACGAAAGAAAATACAATTAGTAAGTTCACATGGATTGGATGTTGATATAAGAGGGTAGTAACAAAAGTGATGAGTTGTCACAAACGATTGTTAAAGAAGAGTTACGTAATATTGT
The DNA here is from genome assembly GCA_944472155.2 of Trichobilharzia szidati. Lineage (NCBI taxonomy): Eukaryota > Metazoa > Platyhelminthes > Trematoda > Strigeidida > Schistosomatidae > Trichobilharzia > Trichobilharzia szidati. The sequence goes on from OX235279.1 coordinate 152,583,851, forward strand.
GAATAGTTTGATGAAAGAGTTGTACTCAGAGTGTACATGGAAACAAAATAACATACGGAATTACGCAAGGGTTTTAAGTAGTTAGAAAAATAAGCATACAAACAAGAGTTAAGTCAAATCAAGCAAACAAACAAAAGTTAAGTCAAATCAACGGAGTTGTTACCATGAGAGTAGAAGTGGTTGAATAATTTTCTTTTGTATGCATAGTTCTCGTTCTTCCAACTGAATGGCTAGGGCTTCTGCAATGCAAAGAAGACGGAAACGTATTGTCTTTGGCAGGTTGTTCTTCACTTTGTAGATTACTTTGAAGGAGGCGTTTGTTGAGACGGAATGACCAGTGGTGACGAGATGTTCGATTATCGCACTCCTTGTGCGGTCACTACTTCCTTTCTACAGCCACACTGGGAAGTGTCCTTTCCTCCTCCCCTTCCTGTTTATTCTTCTATTGCTAACGTTTCTTTCAAACTAGTCAAATGTTTTAATGAATTAACTAAAATACAAAAAATTACCTTATTCGGAATCAGTTACTATTAACTATGTTTTCAGTAAGTCGAAGGTGGTCATGATAATTTATTAAATTTAGTTAGAAAATATTTTATCAAGACGTTCATTCATCACCACCGAAATAGCAAAAGAAATCATACAATTCATCCAAACATATACACAACAGGCTTCAGACTACATATGCACTTGATAATTGTGTTAAAAATAGTGATTTTCATCGTGAGTAAAGGTCTGAAAAATCGTATGGAAAAGATTCTATTGACGAACAGTGATTATATATGTATATATGTATATATATATATATATATATATATATATATATATATATATATATATATATAGTATGTTACAAAATACTTCCCCATATTTCCCCTTAAGGCAAATCCTTGATGGCATTACCACTTAAAATCAATTATAGGAATTACAAATCTTTCTAATACACTCTGACTTTCAGACAATTTTTTTCAGACAATTAGTGAGTTTTTAAAAAAAATATTATTCATGGAATAGTGTTTATGAATTACAATCTGATGGAAGTCCCTCATTCTTCCGAACCTCCAGTAAACCCTACTTACTGATTCCAGCGTGAATTTGAGAATCGGGAGAAACTGATTTCTTGATATTCAACAGAATTAATACTTCCCTTACTTCTTTGATCTTTTCTTTAGTAGACTGATTATCATTATTTATGTTATTTCTCTACATTCCAATTGGAACATTGCTACTAGAGCTTTGAAGTTTCAGTAGTAGTGGTGATGTAATTTACGGGGTGAGATTGATAGCCTCACGCCCCACCTTACCTCTTTACTGGCCTCCTTATTACCAGCTTAGTGAGGTTAAGGAGTGCGTCGGTGGTCGGGAATCGAATCCTGAACCACATGAGTGGTGGTTGGTGAGCGTTCTACCGCTGAATTGCCGATGCACTTTGTAGACTGAAGACTACAATTATAACTTAATTATCAACTTAGGATAGTTCCTATAGATAATTTCAAATTATGCTTTGATGCAGAACTCACAATTTAGTGGAGAGACATTAATTAATTAATTGCTTTTAATGCTGAAGTGGCAGTGATTGAAGTTGGTGATGTTTTAGACTGACAGAACAGAACAGAATAATATGAGAAATTGATGTCTATTGGTATAAATTCATACGTTGTACTGGTTTTTATTTGAGTGTGAATTACAGTATGGATTCTTTAAAAAAACGAAAACCAACTCGATCTGAGTGATTTATTCATTCACAACACGGCTGAAAACAGGAAGGCGAATTAGCATGACTTTTTTCTTATGTTAAAATTGACATTTAAATCGTTTTCTACGTAACAAATGATCGTGAACATGTTATTCACGGAATTCAGTATGTTTTTCACTGTCGTGAAAAGTATGCTTATTACAGGCGAACCGACATACATGGTGCTCGGAGTGAGGTTGTGCTAAAAATTCTTCTGTAAATGAAGATACTGACCTGAATTTGCTCTTATTAGCCTTTAATTAAACTACTAGGGAATCATGAATCAACTAAAATATGGTTTCCATTATAAATATAACTGAGTAATATGACATGGATTTGTTTATTAGGCTATTAGCTACATTTACAGCATGTTTGCTAATAATATTCCCTTGTTTCCCAACGGCCTGTTGTTTGAAAGTATCTGATTGTCTATGCCTTTTACACAAAGTTAAACTTTAGACACCTAAGAAGTGCACACGTACCAATGGACCGATGAACAGATTTACGTCCCTAACTCAACACTAACCTTAATTCTTTCTTAAACTAACCCTAATCTCAGAAGGGACGTCAGTTCCTTCAAGGTTGCAGATACGCCTTGCTGATGAGTGCCAACTAGCACGAAACCTGGATCCAAGGCTTCCTGCCGATTGCCTTGAACCACCTAATACCAATATAATAAAGGTTTTTGTATTTCCCAATGAATGAAAAACAAAACGATATTGAAAGAGGTTACTTCATTCATTTATCTAGGGAGCATTGTCTCAACTACAGGAGGAACCGACGAGGATGTCAAATCGAGAATCGAGAAGGCGAGAAACACATTCATCAACCTGAAACCAATCTGAAAATCTTCGTCACTCAGTATCAACAACAAAATTCGGATTTTCAATACGAACGTCAAGTCAGTCAGTTCTTCTATACGGATCAGAAACTTGGCGGGTCACAAAGAAAATTTCCAACAGCCTGTTGCAGACCTTTATCAACAACTGTCTTCGATCTATACTGAAGATCAGATGGCCGGAAAGAATCACCAACAAGAAACTATGGGAACAAACAAAACAAGAACCAATCGCCCAACAAATATGCAGGAGAAAGTGGAGATAGATTGGACACTCGCTGAGGAGGCCACTGGGTGACATCGCGCGTCAGGCCAGTGCTCGAGTGGAACCTGAAAAGGAAGCGACGAGTGGGACGTCAAAGGGTGACATGGAGGAGATCGTGTGAAGAGGAGCTGAAACAGTATGGAATAACATGGATACAGGTGAAAAGTACAGCAGAAGACAGAAGCAAGTGGAGGCGTGCAGTTGAAGCCCTATGTTCCACTAGGAACCCAAGGGAACAATAATAATAATAATAATAATGTAGACAACCTCAACCAATAGTCCTTAACAAAGGTTAACCAACAGATTTTATATTATTCTCACCAAAGTACTACCTGATTGCTGTTTTATGACCTGCGTCGTGGATCAGACGTAACATAATCATGTTCGTCCATCAAGAATCTAAATTCAGTCTTTTGACAATTGAAAAATCGTTTACTCAGATGGAAAGTGTTTTTAACGTGTACTGACAGATAATATAACAAGTGCACTTTTTAAGTTTTTAATGTGACTACAACCGACTATATTTCTCACTGTATCAAAATAATTCGCAAATAAAATTTGATTCCCACGGTTTTGAGCCAGAAAATGAATGTGTATTGATGATATTATCGTAAAGACACTGCAGTTGTGCATACACATTAGACTAAAATTGTTAAAGTTTCAAGATGGGTTAGTAAAATGCCTTGTAACATCAGACACAAATAATCATTTACCAATACGTTATTTCTATTCATTCTATGAGAACTAATGTTACTAGATTGGTGAGGCGGAATTTGACTTCACAACTCAGTAAGTCTTAGTCGAGTGCCAAGACAAGTTAGCACTTCTGGAATTGGGTAGTTAGTCATCTGACTGATTGAATAAGAGCCATCAACACTAATCAGAGTATATGCAGTTATATAATTTGACTTCAATAATCTTGAAATCAGTCCTAACAAATGAGTGATTTGACGATGACGTTTTAAAATAAGTAAAAAAAAAAATTAATGTCTACGTCAGAAGTATAGACAGATGTACATTAATAAAGCAGAACATAGTGTCAATTTTTTGTTAGCCCAAGTTACCTGACGTGATATTTGAACATCATGTAGAATGTAACCAGATGTAAGGTAAATAAATAAAGGCAATAGCAAATAGAAGTAATTAAACTCTATAAAACCAAAATGTAAAACAAACTCAGAGGACTGAAGTCGTAAAGATGAGGATGAAAGGTGTATTATGGATCGATATTAGTACAAGTTACCAAGCATCCTATTTACAGTCTTCAACTATAGTTTTCATGAGTCTAGAGACCTTCACCCAGAAAACCTACATCTTCCTATATGGATTAGATTAAATTTTTTCGCCTTCATGAACTGATATTCTACTTTGGTACTTCCATCCTTCCCCTTGTTACTACCTAACCTTGTACTGAGCATTCTAAACAGTCAGTAAGTAGGCTTGCGTACACTTGTCACCTCAGGTAGTAAAAGTTGATAAATTTATTGGCTCAGTTATCGTCAAGTCGATTGTTAACATTTATTGTTGTCAATATCAGTTATTCTTAAAGTAATATGGACTCACAACTGTACAAACTGAATAAGAAGTTATCGAAACGATTATTCTGGAGTTTTTCTTTTCACTGATACATATTCGATAGTTTAAGTATTTATTTAAACAGTGATCATGATTTTTGAAATTAACGATTAAAAATTGAATATATGACATAGTCATGCTGATGCGTAGGCGTGATGAGCAAGGAGAAAATCTAGTAGAAAAGTTAACATCTTCGCTATTTTATTCCTTCTTTTTGTTTCCAAATTATTTATTTCATCACATAAAAAGAGGAAGAGGCATTACTTACTTCCTTCGAACTTCCCTATTTTAGAGCTTATTTTAAGAAGATTGACATTATGACGGGGAAAAAGAAAGAGAATGAGTGGAATTTAAAAGATGCACTAAACAAAGTGCTAGTTTGCAAAGTATTATTTTGGTTATACTTATCTTCTGAGAAGTCAAAGACATGTAATAATAATAATAATAATAATAATAATAATAATAATAATAAAAATAATAATAATTTACTTTATTCCAAAAACAGTACTTGTGATACAGAATGGAATTTTCAGCATTAATCACAATATTGCATCTAATTTCCTCAAATTATAAATAAAATTAATCACAAAGAAAATTTTTCTACATTTACAATACGGTTAATATAAAAATAAATAAATAAAAAATATAAAAAAACATGCAGCATATAAAATGGAAATAATAATAATGATAACAGCTAAGGTAATGATAATAATAATAATAATACAAGTGAAAATTGCCGTCGGCTTGTTTCACACTGTTTTGTCGATGCGGTATACGAATCCTTGCATGATTAAAAATATTGAATATGATGTTCTCTTTACATGATATGGTGAGGGGAAAAACAAAAATTACAGCAGTCATAGAGATAAGTTGGTGTTTGCAGTTATGAAAGTGAGAACAAGAAGCAACAGGACCATAAATATAATAGAAATAATAAAAGTAAAACTTGAAGGTATATAAGGATGGATGGAGAAGAATGTTTATTTACTAGATGAAAAAAGGTTAGTCAATTCTTGCCTGACACTATTTTCATCACATAAAATACGTGCCAAGTATGGTATCATAGAATTTTGATACTTAGACGTGCGAGCATACAGTTTTCTGAAGTTACTTCTCGTTCTACCTGAGGAGATGCAAGGTGAAAGCTGAGGGTGAAGTGGATGCTCCAAGTCAGACAAAATCCCTTTGGCAAATATACTGCACGAATGTATTTAATTGGTGGATGGTGACTAGCAGTGAAATCCAGGATGCACATTTCGTCCTATTTGGGACTCGTCATTTGGATGTACCTGCATTTCTCAGTGAGTGATGATGTTCCCATCGAGGCTAGAACCCAGTGCCCATAGTTTCAAACGCCAAAGCGTAATCCACTAGACCACTTGGGCCACGAGAGCCACCTCTTGTGCAACGGGTCATACTGATTTAATTCAATTTTAGATTTTCCCGTCGATTGATTGGACCGAAGTGCTGGGTCTCAGGTTAACATGTTGGCTTCTTGAGCAGATGCTTCGACGATGTCTGACCCGTTGCACAAGAGGTGGCTCTCGTGGCCCAAGTGGTCTAGTGGATTACGCTTTGGCGTTTGAAACTATGGGCTCAGGGTTCTAGCCTCGATGGGAACATCATCACTCACTGAGAAATGCAGGTACATCCAAATGACGAGTCCCAAATAGGACGAAATGTGCATCCTGGATTTCACTGCTAGTCACCGTCCACCAATTAAACACTAATTAAATACCCAGACATCGTCGAAGCATCTTCACAAGAAGCCGACATGTCAACCTGAGACCGAGCACTTCGGTCCAATCAATCGATGGGAAAATCTGAAATTCAATTTAAACATGTAATGTATGTTTTTATTGAGCTTAGTTACTATTTAAATGAAATGATGATGGTAATGGTGATTATTTGGCGTTTACATCCTGTTGTTCACTTTGTAACATACAGACAGAGAGTATCAACCTAACGCCTGGTACTACCCTATTTCCGTGATCATGAAGGCATCTGCACTGCTACAATCGATTCTGAATAGTATCATCTTCAGTCTTTAACCAAAGATTGTTATGACTGCATTAACCCCACACTGGTTATCAACGCGACTGACACCAACAATCAGCGGATTTGCGAATTGATGCCACCTTCACAGTTTTATAGCTCATTCTTACCTACTTCAACTGACAGAGAAGGAATCAACCATCATATTCATATGTTTTAGTATTTCTCTAGTTGATATCAGTCACTTCGTTACGAATTTCACCCGAGAACTAATCACATCTTCATATTCTTAACAACTGAATTCTAATGCGGTGAGATAGATTCTCCATGGTCAGTCCTATGAACCAAATCGGGTATCATGATGCTTACTGACCAACAATTTCAGATTTCATACATTTGGTTCCCTTGATAAATTTCGATAGGGAATGAAAGACCAGATTTACAGTATAAAATGATATCATTATATTTCACAGGTTCTCATCAGCTGCAAACTATCTGAAATTACAATGGTTATAAATAATGACATTTCATACTTCATTGTTTGAAAGGTAATACAGAAAGCATTATAAGATATACGCATCCGGAGTATAAGGACTAAAATTTTGTAGTTTAATTTACCATCAAGTATCCAACAGTTGAAAAGAAGAAAGTGTTCATTTGCCTCCCATACAAAGGAGAAACAGTATCGCAAAAGATTGAAAAAAGGATGAAAGGAGCAATCAAGAGATGCTTCCCGGCAGCCAATCTAGTGACACCATACAGTACCACATTTTCTATAAGCCAGTCGAAACTGGATAAGTGCCCTGCTGATGTTACTTCCAACTGCATTTATAAATTTAACGTGCACCTGCGGCAGCAAGTACATCGGAAGGACAGAAAGAAGGGCTTCTATCCGGTTTTCAGAGCATATTCCGAGAAACTTATGCTTAAAAGGAAGCAAATATTTACAAAGTGCAATTACCAGACACCTTGTGGATACGGGCCATTTTGTTGAGATTTCCAAATCCTTCAAGATATTAAACATACAAAGGACAGCGAATCTACTACGATTTGCTGAAGCAATTGCAATCAAACGTCTCAGACCAAACTTATGCACACAGAAAGAGAGTGTAGTCGATCTCTCACTCCCTTGGTAACCATATCACTTTCATCACACTGATTACTCATAGACACTAGTGAGTTCAACTCACTAAGCAAGTTTTCAAATTGATGAACTTTAACCTTGTTGAGTTGCCATGTTGACACTGTTTATTGGATTTTTCTGTTTTCTGTCTTCTCTCACCTCCCCCCCCTTTTTTCTTCCTTTTTTCATAGTTTGATAGTATATAAATTGATGGTAACTTAAACTACAAAATTTTAATCCTTATATTCCGGATGCGTATATCTTATAATGCTTTCTGTATTACCTTTCAAACAATGAAGTATGAAATGTCATTATTTATAACCATTGTAATTTCAGATAGTTTGCAGCTGATGAGAACCTGTGAAATATAATGATATCATTTTATACTGTAAATCTGGTCTTTCTTTCTCCATCGAAATTTTAGGTTTCTTTATCTCTATATTGAGGACTAGTAGAAGTAAGGGATCATGATCCAGTGGAGTCTAAAATAGCAGACTGATAGTAATTAAGAAATGAAGAGGAAGATTCGTGGTTTTTAAAATTTCCCGCGAATTTATTATTATTGGGGAACTAAGGCAGTCTGAATATTTTTGGTAAATTTATGGTGTCTTTCGACATATCCTCCTTATTTACCAGCGTCCTTTGAGAATAAATTGAGATTCTATGCAAACAACCTGAATCGCTTCTTTTACCAAGTGAAGATATGGCGAGACTGCTAATCTCATGCTAAAAAAAGAACAACCGAAACATATCCTCATTTGGACATTTAAAAGACAAAAGAATTGAGCTAATTATTCGCTTTTCACTTAGATCCTTATCTCTGGCTTTACTCGAATATATAAAGCATTTCGAATAAAATGCAATCCATTCGTTCAATTTTTGCAACTATTTCTATCCTCTCTAATTGTTATAATTATGTTCTTGGTTAATTTGTGGTGGCGTGATACAGACAATGTGTGCCAACAGAATAATTAATCTCACATATTCCCACAATACAATACTGCATTAGCAACAGAATACTATATATGTATTTGAACATTCTATTTCATGTGGCTTAGTGTAAACCGAAATCACACGCTCAGTCATTGGTTAAAGAATATAAAAGTAGCTTAAAAGTCCCCATTGAGTCATATGAAAAAGAGAAGACGTTCAGCGAAGAGACTCTTTTTCGGCGAATTCATTCACATAGCTGTACAATCGCATTTATATATAATTATTTTTGTGTATGTGTGTACATGAGGTACGTCAAGTTTAGATAATTAATCAGGTAATACAAGAATGATCTAATATAGAAACAAGGTTAATTAGACAGCAACTAAAGTAAGATTGAGTTAGTAAGTTAGATGACGTAATAGAATTGACTAAAATGTTTCAACTTTGGTCAGGATAGCAACAGAGGTAATTACAGGTAGAGACTGAGTAGAGGTGAGATGGAGAATAATGCCATTTAAGTTTGGACTAAAATTGAGCAGATAAATTGGATGACGTAACATAAATGACTAGAAATTGAGCGTTGTTCAAGTCAGTAACAGTGGTAATGAAGTGTAGAAATTAAATCGGGTGGGGGTACAGAAAAGGAAAGTTGAAAGTGTAAAATATTACAACTGTAAAGACAAAATAATACAAATGAAGAGACAAAAGAAATAGAATTTACCTGTCGGGTATTAAGACAGATTACGTCCATTGCAGGTGTAGTGATTGAACGAACTTCTGTATGCAGAGTTCAGGACTTAGCAAGTGAATTGCCATTGCTTCTGTAGTTTGAAGAAGACTGATTCGTACACTTTTAGGAAGACTGCTTCGTATTCTGCAAACAACTTTGAAGTTTGTTTAGGGTGTAGCTTGGTGTCCGGAATCTATCAGGTGTTCTAAGATAGAGATGTGAGGGCATCGTGTTTCTCCTTTGTAAAACTATTCTGGTAAGTGTTCGGTGATACGTTTGGATGGCGAACGCTGGGTACGGCCAACATACCTGGCTCCACACGAGTAGGTGACTTGGTAGATACACATTGATGAGGCCAGCAGTGGTACCTTATCCTTCACATTCATACGAATCATAGGTTTTGTGGAGAAGGTTAATCGTAGTTCAGCTGCAAAGAAGGTTTTCCTAAGTAAACGCGACAGTCGTTTTTTCAGTGTTTCCGCAGATGAAGGTTCATGTAGTGGAGTTTTTCAGGACGCTAAGCGTGGGCGAATTTTGCGGTCTAGGATTCATGGATTTCGCAATAAATTGTTGTGGGTAACAATTCTCCATGAGGATTCTCTTGAGATTGTCCAGTTCGTCTTCTATGGTATCTGGGGTGCAGATTCTGCGAACTCTGTAGCTGAGTGAATGGATCAGGTTTCGCTTGGTTTATAGAGGTACCCAACTGTGAGAGTTAGTAAACTGTCTATTCCACGTCGACTTTCTGTAGATAGGAATGTTCAGTGTTCCATCCTGTTCTCGTCTTGTTAGTTCAACGTTAAGAAAGGATATTTTTGACTCTTTCTCTAACGTGAACTGAATCGCGGGGTGGCAGTTGTTAAAGGGATTTAAGAAGTCGTCTAGATTTTCTTCATTGTTCACGATAATGAAAGTGTCGTCGACGTATCTCTCTTATGGAATTCGAAGGAATCGATCATTTTTTTCAGGTATGTGTTTTCGAGTTTTACCATGAAGAAATCTGCAAGCAGTGGACCTAGTGATGAGCCCATAGCTATGCCATCCTTTGGGCGATATATGTCGTAGTTAAAGGGAATTGAAGATTCAAGGTACACCTCAGTAGGAGTTCTTTAAGACACTCGGTGGGTATACCGATGTTTGTTCCCTTTGAGTGAATAAGTTCGCATATGTAGTATATTATTTCAGCCAGTGGGACGTCTGTGAACAATGACATGACAGCTAATGAAATCATGGTCTTGCTGGATACGTTGACGTTTTCGATAAAGTCGAATGAATCTCGAACTGTGTGGCAGGGAACTTGTCTTCTGATTAGTTCTAGTAGGTCTGCTAACTATTGGGCTGTGCGGTAAAAAGGCGAATTGGTCATGTCGAAGATCGGTCGAAGAGGGGTGCCCTTCTTGTATACTGTCGGGAGTTCGTAAAGTCGTGGTATATTTGAGCCAGATAGTCTTAGGGATTCGAACGTTTCGTTGTTGATGAAAGATTCAGTCTTTAGTTTACGGAAGGTGTCCGTTAGCCTTTGTTCGGTCTGTTCAGTAATATTTTGCTCTTTGACAGATTTTGTGAATTTGCATTCATTGGATAGTATAGTCAGCATTGTACTGATATAGTCCTCGCGATTCATTATTACAATTCCTCCGCCTTTATCAGGACGTAGTACCATAGTCTCTTCGTTTTTCATGAGTTCTTTCAGCTCCTTATAATGTCTCTTCGTTAAAATGAACCTTCCGTTCGGTTTGGTATTTATGAACATGTGACAGCAGTCGAGGATTGATTCTTTGAATTGTTGTAGGTTTACATCTCATGTAGGTGTGGGAACGTAAGTTTGGTTTATCAGATTCTTGAACTGAACGTGGCATTTTAGCTTGTCAATACTTGGTGGTTTTAAGCAGAATTTTGAACCTAAAGATAGTGCCTCTAGTTGAATAGTAGACAGTGTGATGTTTGAGAGATTGAATACTTACTTTTCTGGATTGCCTATGAACGGAGATTTGGTATTAATTGTAGGCTTAAGGCTTTTGAGCAGATCTGCTTTAGTCTTGTCGCATTCTTTCTGAGTGACTTATTGTACACATGCTTCGAAAGAATGGCGTAGTTCTTGACCTTTGTCTTCGACTGCATGAGCTTTTAAGTATACATTTAGTTCTAGCTTGAGAACGCGTGATTATTGATTATTGGTTCACTGATCTTAATTCATTTAACTGATTTCAGATCATGTCTAAATACTTTATTGTGTATTATAAGGTATTCTTTCTTCCCTACATATTGCCAGTAAATTAGTGTTTTTGTTGTAAAGTCAACTACCGAGACTTATTGAATCTTCCCACGAACTTATAATAAATAGCAAAGTTCCTTCCTGCGTTGTTTGTAACTGATTATGCCATTACATTTCAGTCATAGCTGTTCTTCTAAACTACGATCCTCATGTCAAACTCCTGCTGAATAGAATGAATTATGTATGGTACTATTTCGTTAATACTATATATGTTTTATTCTGCCTGCAGCTGAGAAAAGAAGAGCCTCGAAGTAAAATGTGCACATGTAGAACTGCGAAGTTATGTTTTTCTTGCTGTGAGGAATTCGAATATTGTTCAGTGTGCCAAATGATATGGTTCTACCGGCTTTGAGATCTTCATTGGTACCACATTTTGTAGTTCCTCCGATAAGTGGAGTAGACAACTCCCTTTAGATTCCTCCCAATGGATAATCACTGGTTATTATTATTGTGGTTGTTAGCTAGATATCTTCGTCGACATTACTATTACTGATAGTAATAATGCTAAATCTTCCCTAATTTACTGATTGTTTTTAACAACCCAAGTTGACTTATCTTCTTCTTTAGCAATCGTGTATTATGAATCAGGTAACAGTCATTTGAAACTGTTAAGAATTACAGTATCTTTTCAATTATTACTATTGCTCCTATTATTTGATATCCAGTTTATAACAATTGACTATTTCTATTACTTTACCATGTAAATTTTCATTCTTATTTGTTTCTGTTTATTGTAAATACTCAGTACCAGTACTCCAAAGTTTTCCAAAGGGTCTTGAACTGATGTCAGCTCATGATGAAATCTTCCAACTCATCAATCAAACAAAATCCCTACAAAAACCAATACTTGAAATTAATCTGATGCTCACTAGCGACTGGCCCTATTCAGGCAGTGACCTGGGGTTCTGGCGGGAAGCCCCGACCAGTAGGGTACAACAGGTTGAAGGTGAGGCAGTAACTCATCGAAGAAGACATTGCGAAATGGTCGCGCTATGTCGTGAATTGGCAGAAGTTAGAATTCATGCACTGACTGGTCATTGGTTTGGGTCAACGAGCCATGGGTTCGAAGCCCGGCGGTGGGTGTGTACTGATGAAAAGTCCCAAACTAGGCTGACGAAATAGCTGCCCAGTACTCCCAGCTGGTTTTCCAATGGTTCTCTAACTGATGTCAGCTCATGTTGAAATCTTCCAACTAATCAATCAAACAAAACCAATACTTAAAAAAAAGATAAACAGTTCTGTTGAATACGAATTTTCGACTTCTATCCTCTCCGTGTTAACGTGTTAACTCGCATTCGGTCGGTGATAATTACAACTACAAATAAAATGTTACATAATTCATGTTATATCGGAGATAAGTAGATATTATGTGAACTTATTTCTTCATACTATTCGCAAAGCTTGTTTACTTTTATTTCTCTTAAAAGAAAAACAATAATTCCATATAAAAAAAGTTTTACTCATAGAATCAGTTTATGTAATCGATCCACCAGAGTTTAAGCTAAAGTTTATTGGGTACTAAGTTTATCTCTTGAAAAAGTTTGTCTTTTTTCATTTTTTCTAAAAATAATAGTGAATGTATCAACTTTCCAATTGTCCATGGGTGCGTGAATACGCAAAACTGAAGTACTTAATTTCCGGTAAAACAGTAAAGTGAAATCGAGATTTCCACTTTAAAAAAGGGAATTTTACAAATTCATTTTTGTATCTATCGTCTAATGAGAGTGACAAATGCAGAAATAAATTGGGAATTAAAAAGCGAGATGTTATTTCCTTTAATGCACAGATGTCATGGTTGCGGTTCTTCTTCTTCCACAAATCAAATTCAGGTTCAAAATCTTATGTAGTGGGATGTGTGCTACTAACAGAAATTATCAGTAGTATATGAAGAGACGTTCATTGGCATGAAAACATCAAATAGCAAGGAGATAGAGTTGACGTCAAATAAAGCTGATAATTCAGCGTTGCACAAAAACATGGGATTCGTGAAAAAGAAGACAAAGAAACAAAATACGAAAGGCAGAAGTAGCACAACACGGAAGATCTGTGCAAATGATGATTTGAAGACAAGGTGTACATAATTTTGCCATTTAGAGATACCATATCTCTTGCCTTCTACCTTTATAGTAGTACAGCGTAAAAACCTCTGTTTACACATATGGGTGACAAAAAAGTGAGAGGAAAGAAATTCTTCTTTCTTTCTCACAACTTTGCTCCAAACTTAAGAATTGTAAAGTAATTTTATACTAATCATTGTTGGTGGGTTGGACAAATAAATAAGTGGACAGAAAGTTCTAAAGTCACCTTATAAGCATTTATCAGTGAAATCAGCCTCACTGGCGTACTTAACTGCTGATATATATTTTTTTATCAAGGATATTATTAAGGCACTCTTTTTCTATGTTATCTGACGACAACCTGCTGGATGTCTACCATATGACATTTGAAGTTTGATTTCTATGACAACTGGTTACAACTAGAATAACCCGCATGGATAAAATGTTATCAGTGTTTACTGAACTCTGTATTACCAAGCTTGTTTTACGATTATTAAGCAATGCGAGATTTTGAGTTACATTGTTTGCCGTCCGTTGACCTGTTCACTTAGTCTTGTAGTAGTCCTGAGAGGGTTTATTTAGTTAATACTTGAAAAGCCTAATAGTGAAGCCTCTCTCCTTTTTTTCTGCTAATGACTTACCAAGATTTGCATTTCTCAAAAAATACTAGTTCCGTTAATGTTCCAGGTGTGTCTAGCTAATGAATGCGAACAACGAAAAAAATACGGTCAAAGCTTCCTGCCTACTCGCCTCTAATATTTAGTAACAAATAAACCTTCTTGACGTATACAAGAGAAGACGGAACTTAAGAAGGTCAATCATAGGAACCGATGAACGACAATTACAAGTTTCTACAGCTGGGTACCAATCAGTCGGAAAAGAAGCCTAATTAAATCCCTTGCCACTCGCGTCAGACGCATCTGCAGCTCCGACACCAGGAAGAAGAACTAAACTTCCTGAGGGAAATCTTCATACAAAATGTACCACATTGAGACAAAATCAAAAAAAGCAAGAACAAAATCTCTACTAGAGGAGAATTTCCACCTCTTAGGAGAACTTCGTGGCAACACTAGAATTGTTCTCCAGTCGCCGCTGATCTGCAGAAGCCAAAAGGACAAATTCCGCACTGACCACTTCTATGTGTATATATCAGTTCACCTGTTGCTGTGGAGCCAGGTACATGGGTCGTTCAACGCTCATCTTGTCAAAAAGGGTCAAAGAACACTTTCCAGTGTGGCTGCAGAAAGGAAGTAGTGACCACACAAGGAGTGCGATAATCGAACATCTCGTCACCACTGGTCATTCCATCTCAACAAACGCCTCCTTCAAAGTAATCTACAAAGTGAAGAACAACCTGCCAAAGACAATACGTTTCTGTCTTCTTTGCATTGCAGAAGCCCTAACCATTCAGTTGGAAGAACCAGAACTATGCATACAAAAGAAAATTATTCAACCACTTCTACTCTCATGGTAACAACTCTGTTGATTTGACTTAACTTTTGCTTGTTTGCTTGATTTGACTTAACTTTGTTGTATGCTTATTTTTCTAACTTAATTTATACACACACAAAATACATATATATTTGCGATTGTACAGCTTTGAAATGAATTCGCCGAAAAGAGACTCTTTGCTGAACTACTTGTCTTTTGTCTAAACAAATATTTGATTTGAGTCAGGAGATACTATGATAAATTAATTACGAACAGTACTGACACTTCGCAACCTAATAGTAGTGATTCATTGATTGATTATGTAACATGAGGAGAAGACTCAATAAAGACAACAACGCAGTTATTATGTTGTTTTCATTTTTTGAAGGGTTGAAGTAATTTATACATAAACTGTAGGCTGAATAATCTGCCATTAAAATCACATTTTACACAAAACGCTTTTCCAAGCACTCGGATGTAAAATGAGGCAAGTTTAGGTTGGTAAACAGAATAACACAAAGTGAAAAATATCCATAACTGTAGTATAAGAGTTAGGTGGAACAGGACATTATTGGTATTACCATACTGATCGGCAGGAGCCATGAGAGAGATTAAGACATTCCTAATGAACCGCTGGAAGTTTTACTTTCAAGAATTAGTTTGTAGGGGTTGTAAGTGTTTAAGCTTAGACCATGGACTGATATCAGTTAGAGAACCGTTGAAAACCAGGGAGTAGTGTACAGCTGTTTCGTCCTGGCTTGGGACACATCGGTAGTGCTCACCCACTGGGTTTCGAAACCAGAACCTTCCAGTTACAAGGCAAGCCCGTGTACTATCCAGCCACTACTGAAATGAAGCTTTAGTCAAATCAATTAACCTGACTATTTTGAAATGGATAATCCCACCGGCAATTGAGAATGACCGTCCTATTAATGAAGTTGTGAGATAAGCCTAAATAAATGGAGTTAATTTAAAGAGCCATATATATCACAGTTTTGCAGCACTCTGGTTGTATTTTTCTTTTTAGAAAACAGATCTGCTAGGTGTTTTCTTCAGTTTTTCCCGTGACAACAAAACTTGTTTTCGTTAGTTTGTGTTTACTGAAATTGTAGTGTTTGAAAAACAATCTTTATTTCCTTGATTTCGACTATTCTTAACTTGCATAAGAAATCGTAAGTATGCTAAACATTCCTTTAGGCATATTCTTGTCAGTAAATTCTGACTCTTATCTCCTAATCACAACAAAAGGGATGACTGTTCTCTTTGGGCTTTTTTTAGTTATTTGTCAGTATATTGAATTTTTTTACTGTTAAACTGCAGCATATCCTCCGTATTTCACTCTTAACAAGGAGTTCTTCTTCTTGACTTTTATTCGTTCACTTTATGTGTCAGCACTTTGAGTTCAGCCATATTTTTCTCTTTCAGTGAATACTGAATTTGCTGTAATAAATTTTAATCGGTGTGTTGTTTTGAATATCATACAATAAGGCTACATTTATTGATTTGAAATTTTTGACAACTTAGTTAACTGCGGAATTTGAAATGCAGTCGAGTTCACATGAATTTTATCGTTGTGTAATCGTGGTATCTGGTATAGACTGGATTTACCTATATACCATTCCTAAAATTTTATAATAATTATTATTTATCTTATTCCTTTACGTTCCCAGTGGAACGTAATGCCTTAAGCTAGAGACCTGGAGTTTCGCTAGCAGTGGTATTTGTTTTTACTGGATGGGGTTGCTGGCCTCATGTCCCCTTTACCAGTCTAACTAATGGCTTAGCGAGGTTTAGGGAGTGCGTCGGTGGCCGAGGAACGAACCCCGAACCACATACGTGGTTAGCAAGCATTCTACCTCTGCGCCAACGACGCACAAAATTCCTCAATGGACACTAAGTAGTTTTGTTTGCATACTGACCTATATCTATGAGAGCAATAATAGTAGTAGTAGTAGTAATAATAATAGTATAATATGTAATAATATTAATAATAACTTTATTCTGGCCAGTCCATTAAAATACAGTACAGAGTTTACAGTTTCTTCATCACAATATAATTACCAATAGTATATCACCTGAGACAGCACTGTTCGCTCTAATGTACGCTCCAATTCCACGTAATATTCTTCCTACATTCCTCACTAAAAGTGCATAGCAACAGGTTGAAAGCTACTTCAAAGTGTCCATGAGCACAAATTACAATCTAATCATGTGACCGGATCATTCAGACACAGTGAAATAAAGAGAATTCGACGTCTTATGTTAGATGAAAAACTAGTTAGCCTAATAATTTAAGTGGAATAGCCAAATAAAAATAAAAGAGGGTAATTTAGTTGATTATCTAACACTGATATTAGTTTTGGAAACAATAATATTCAAATATGCAATTCAGTTAACTGGTGAAATTTTAAAAAAAGTCCTTCTTCGAACAGACATGAGGGAAACAAATTCAGTAGGATGAAGAAGATAAAATTTAATTACTGTTACCAACAAACTGTTGTACTTGGAGAATGCGACATGTCTAAATTTTAAGAAGAAACATTTGTTTCCGTCATTCTTTTAGAAAATCTGTTCAATTTAATATTAATTTTATAGAATTTAGTGTTTTCATCTTTCTCATATGAATGGTTACAGACTATTAGTTGAACGTCAAGCAGTCGAATGGTTGAATATGTTGACCACTTCACTAGGTGCTTCAGCCCTGGTGGACTGATTACTGACAAAATGTAATGTTTTATGCTTCTACGCACACATCAGCATGGCATACCTGCTACCTCGAATCAGGATTGTGTACTTGACATATGACATTAGTTACTCTCTCGTGATCAGTCAATGTCCCGAAGATATTCTGTAGCATGATAGAAAGAATAGGACGATCAAATGTTGCTTGTAAACAGCGGCATGCAAGTTAGGTAATGTTGCATCAAACTGTATCACATATGTATAAGTGATAAAATGTTCTTGATCATCTTTGTGAAAACAGTAAATCATCACTGGGGGGTCGTTATTTGTAAGTAGAAGAAACACAATACAGTCCGTTAGTTAAAATTCAATGAAAAAAAGTAAACTAATTTCTGGACATTTGTTTAGAATGACGTAATATTATCGTAGAAAAATAACTTCATAGGAATTTGTATTTATATCGTATCTCTTTTCACATGAATAGTTGTATCAGTTTATAAATATATTTGATTGCATTACAGACGGATTTTACAGACAGTTATCTGAGAAAAGCAATTTTGTTATTTTAAGAAAGTAATGCGACGTCTGAAAAGTTGGTCGATACTATGTTACTACTTATAAAAATAAAAAGTAGCATATTTTCACAAAGAAAATAATCTCCTCTGCGTTACCATAGCATTTTGTGCATTGACGAGCCTATCGCTCAACACATATGCAGGAGAAAATGGAGATGGATTGGGCTGTCAAATGATATCGCGCACCAGTCCATAGCTCAAGCGGAAACCGAATGGGGAAACTACGAGTATCGTTGTCCTAGGGTAACATGGAGAAGATCGCGCAAAGAGGAGATCAGAGACTGTGAGCTAAAGGGGACAGCAGAAAATAGAACAAAGTAGAGATGTGTTTTTGAGGCCCTATGTTCTACTAGGAAGCAAAGGGAATAATAATAATGGCTAGAAGTCTGTCTCGTATACGAATAACATTATAAAAAATAAATCCAGTAATATACTTCAACAAGTTTGCATTCTTCGTGTACTAGTTGATTCCCTTTATTGATCCATCATAAACTGTCTAGTTACGTGTTGATCTTAAACTCAACCATCTTAACCTTAAACGTCAAAGTTTCTGATGAATAACAGTAGGAAAACTTTCATCTGCAATACAATCTAGTCTTGTCTTTTCGTTCGATAAATTAACTTAAGACTGCTTTCAGTTATAATAGTCCAAGACAAAGATATTCGTTCACAGTCTTACTAACTGGAAGTACAGCTTTATCGCCAAATGACATCATCTTGATGTCCACTGGAAACCAACAAATACCGAACACCTTTTTTATTGTACTGGTTAAGCAATACTCTACACATCATACTTAAGATTATTTCCTGAAGTTCATGGCTTCTATTTGGACTTGTTGATATTCGTTCATTAAGACTAAATGCAGTGATATCGGATGCACGCTTAGTGTTTAACTGATAATGTCATTCTCCTGACTATTTTTTATTATATTTTTGATAATGGATACGACTGCATACAGGAAACTCGAAAAGGGAGTGAGGTGATTGTTCGGTTCTCTAACTTCAATAGATTTGTAACGAAACTGTTCAGTCTTTTACAGTCTTATAAATATCTAAATTTTCATCAGTACTACTAACTCAATTATAGCTGAGGCACACATAGAGTGATTTTCAGCAGGGACTGCTAGTATCTTTATGAAGGCTTCCTTTCGACATGCAGATGAATTTCGGTTTTTTCCTTTCTAGAATGCAAACTTTCGATTCTCCACCATCAGAATTTTTGTTAACCCTGTGATTAAACTATTTCATTCGAAATAGTTCAGTTAACAAATTCATATTTACCTTAATTTGAGTGCACAAGAGTTGTTCATTTCAAACTATTCTTAAGAATATCTCCACATTATAAAAATCCTGCAGTTCTGCTTCAGTGGAATTAAAAAATTTACACAGTTTAACAGTGCATTTTTTGCTTTTACATGATTTTTATTGCGGCATTAGTTTCGGAGCATCAATATCTGCTTCAGTTCTGAGCTAAGCAGTAGTGTATGATCCCTAATACTACGAGTAGTAGTAGTCTTATTTTCGGAATAAGCTTAAAAATCTTAAAGTTTTGAGGAAAATTTGTAAGGGCGAATGAAAACCGTCAACGAAATCTCTAACCGTGATACATTTACTTATGAGTATCTGAAGAGATGAGACTTCTCAAAATAATTGTATATCAGAGGTATACACATAAAACGTATATGGAATTGAATTGTGTATATTTCAAACGTGTACAGACTTAATAATAGGTTTAAGTGGAGAATGAATAAGAGAAGAAGATTATATATAACTCAATGGGCTTATATACAGGTAACGTGCACACTTAAGCAGAGACTCTTTAGATAGTCACCCCTTATGTAATCGAAAATACTCCTGATAAAGTGCTGCGTTGACGGCCTTAAAAATTAACCAGTGAAACAAGGAATCTGGGGTTAAAAAATTAGAAATAAAAAATCTTTGTGTATAAAAGCAATACTCCAGTAAATACATTTAGAAACACATAAGAAATATTGAAATCTAACAAAACATGTGAACCAGGCATCAATGGCATTTTGAAGAAGAGACGATTTTGGAACGCTCACAGTGTCATTATACAAAGAAAAAACCGAAAAGACTTAGAGGAAGTGGAATTAAAATATCACTGAGACGTACGAATTTGCACAAAAGCAAACTCTGTCGGTTAAAGAATCCAGTTGAACCTATGAGATGAAACAGCTTAATTCAACACAATTATTGAAATTATTGTTAAGGCGAGTATATTGATCAAGGAAGGAAGCCACGATCTATTAGAATTTCAGAAACTCTAGATTCTGTAAAAAGTTACGTTAGTACACCTTGGTAGTCTAAAAAGAACCAGGAAATCCTCGACTAGGGCTACTTGAAGTCAAACAACTGAGAGACGGTTTTTCTTGGAAACTAACTCATTTTTTCCGAAGATGCGATTGACAACTAAATAATTTTGCCATAATTTAAATAAGGATGAAAACAGTTCAACACACTATTCAAATAGAATTCCACTATTCCAGTAGTAAAATGAAAAGAAGAATTAGAATTATGAAAGCCAGGTCTCACAGTTTTGCAATTTCTTTGATGCAATTATGATGCGTAAAGTGAATTTCGAAATATTATTTGGTAGACAACACTAATTTACTGTGTGACATATCTTAGTGATAAACTAATCTAGAATCCAAGGTGGATTTCACCTTAGACTGACATCAGTTAGAGAAGCATTTAAAGCCAAGGGGCACTGAATATCTTAGTTGGTCTTAGTTTGGACTGTTCATCAGTGAACATAAAGGGTCCCTGTTAGGGATAAAATCTTTTAATTTTCACGAAAACCAAGATACACCAGAAAGCTATTTAGCCACTTCTGTGAAGTTCCAGATGTGTGAACTCATGATTGAATGAGTTGATGTCTGTTCTTTTAGTGAAGACATTCCGTGGCTTGCTTAAAACTTGGGTTACCAAAATTTTCCATGATTATATTATATGTAATTTCTCTTGTTCACTTTATTTCAGTCTTTTAAAATATGCTATCTAATGGCATTATTTACTTTCGCAGGTATTTGAAATGTTTAAACCAACTAATTTGCAAGTTTCTACTAAACTTGGGTGGCGACGTACCCTAATATTTGAGATAACTGTTCCTGAGTTATGTCCTCGGGTGTCAGAATGTACTCCTGAACATTTCATAATTTGCTTTCAATCAAATTTCGAAGAAGGAGACAAATAAGAGATATCTCAAAACCTGGAATAATCAATTCTTCTGAAATAAAACAACGGTTAAAAGAAATTTAGTTAGAAAAGAATGAAAGAAGATCAGTTCTGATGTGAAAAGTCAATACATCAATATCCCAATTAATGCAAATCTAGAAGCAGTTAAGAATGAGCTGCACACTAACCCTGTACTCTCAGATGCAATTATAACCTCGGCTGGAGTAAGAATATTAGGTGCTCAATTATGTCTGACTTACAATACATTCGATTTTCAAAAGAAATGCACAAGTAAACAAATAGGATGGTGATGGGATCACAGTTAACCCCAGTAGTAGTTGGTAAATTTATGGAGAATTGAGAAGGTAAAGTGCTCTCAGAACGTTTAAAACTGCTGATTAGTTATAGTGGAGAGATGTGGATAACAAATTCACTATGTCAAAATCTGAACACATCCTAGTATCATGACACATAAAAAAATATTCTCATGTCATGTGAATTCAGAATACATACGTAGACTAGATGGCTAGATGGCTTTCGATTGTCACGCTACATTTACTCAGTTACATAAAACTCTTATTTCTGTGGAGGTCTTTGCCAAAAAAGTTGTGGAACTTATTGTAACTGTTTGCCTTTCGAACACTGAATCTGTGGATATAATCTTGTTGACCGATAATACCTATAACTATCTGCTTGCCATTTTGTGACTGTCTAACACTAACTAATATCTATAATTGTATATATTGATGGATTTACATGTCTAAGTCGGCTTAAGTCAGTGAGTCTATAATTTAGGTATCATTTTGTTAACTGTATCTGAATGTGATAATACTGCTAAGGTTATTTTTTATTGTTGTTGTCGCTGTCCTTCCTGTTGTGAATTATTTTCCTTTTGCTGGTGTTGTTCTGATTGCTTTATTCCTTGTTTTCCTGGTTTTAAGGGGAGGAAACCACAAGGTCGCTCCTCTGTAAAGTATATTTTAGTGTAGCAACCCCCCTTCTCAGGCATAAGGCGAGCAACCCCACCCTGTAAACGAAGTTGCTAAAGAAACTTCAGCAAGATGAGTCTCCTTGCGCCAAAATAAAAAGTCTTTGTGAAGACATGGAACGTCTGCACTGTGTACGCGATTGGCAAAGCTGCCCTGATTGCAAACAAGATGAAAAGATTCGGAATTCAAGTACTGGGAATATGTGAAAGCAGATGGAATGGGAATGGACTCACCAAATTTTCAACGGGAGAGTGAGTGATCTACTGCGGTCACCCAGAAGACAACCACATGCACACCGCGGGTGTGGCTATCATGATGTCAAAAACGGCAACGAAGGCCTTGATGCAATGGGAGGCGATCTCGTCCAGGATAATGACCGCCAAATCCAACTCCAAAAGAAGGAGAGTGTCAGTCATACAGTGCTATGCACCCACAAACAACTCACACCTCGAAAACAAAGAAGAGTTCTACAGACAACTACAGGCAACAATGGACAATACTCCAGTCACTGATATTAAAATTATAATGGGAAACATGAACGCCAAACTGGGACCAGACAACACAGGTAGAGAACTCATCACTGGTATAGAAGCTGACGGAGAAATCAATGAAAACAGAGAACTCTTCGCTGACTTCTGTGTCTTCAATGAACTAGTGACTGCTGGCAGCATATACAAGCACAAGGATATCCACAAGGCTACATGGGTGTCACCAGACGGACGAACCAAAAACCAAATTGACTTCATCTCAATGCTCCTCAAGGAAGTGGAGACGCAGCTTACTGCACACAAAGTAAGAAGAGGAGGAGACGTCGGCTCAGACCACTCACTATGTCGTACAACGAACACCCCAAATCAAATTAAAAGCTTTCAACGAAACAGGAGCTGCAGATAGACCACAAGCCAAGTTCAATACTCAAAAACTGAAGGATCACGCCACAAAGCACATCTTCACTGCAAGCATAAGGGAAAAAGACGAGACAAATCAACACTAGCGAAGAGACCAGCGTTGAAAATCACTGGAACAACCTGAAGGTGGTGTGGAGTCAAACCTGCATGGAAGTTCTGGGCAGAAAGAATAGACAGGACAGGCTCACTATGGCACTTGGAGACTAACAGAAGAGAGAAGGATGGTGAAACAAAAGATTATCCAGTGCATCGACGAGCAACAAAAACAGGATTTGAATGCAAGCTACAATACACTGAACAAAAGAGTCAAGAAGAGTGTCAGGGAAGACAAAAGACAATATTGCGAGGCTATGGCAAGTGAAGCAGAACAAGCTGCAGTGCAGGCAAAGTAGACCTCGCAACACTCTACCAAACAACTAGGTACCTATCGGGGAAAAGTTCAACACAAATTAAGCCAGTGAAGGATCACAATGGAAAGTCAATAACTAAAGAAGTGGAGCAGAGGAAACACTGGGCTGAACACTTCAAAAGACTTCTAAACTGACTTCCACCTACAACGCACCCAATAATACCAACAAAGGCAGCAGAAACACCAGTGGATACCAGCCCTCCTAAAAAAGCATAAGTCCTGAAGGCTTCAAAAAGTGCTAGAATAGCAGCAGGACCAGACGAAATCCCAGCAGGGGCATTGAAAATGGACCCACAAGACTTGATGACATCACTACTGGAGGTGTGAAAAGAGGGCAAGACACCTTTGGATTGGAAGAAAGGCTACTCATTCAAACTGCCAAAGATAAAATACTTAAGTCAATGCAAGAACTGGCGCGGAATTATGATCAAGTTTATTCCAGGTAAAATAATAAGCCACATCATCCTGGAGAGAGTGAAACACGCCCTGGATGAAAAACTCCGACCGGAACAGGCTGAATTCAGGAGAAACAAGTCATGCATCGGTCAAATCGCAACACTACGTATCATCATTCAACAGAGCAGTCAGCTGTCTATCTCAACTTCATCGACTTTGAAAAGGCCTTTGATAGCATAGCGTCGATCGAGAGGTGATTTGCAAACTACTTCGCTACTACGGGGTGCCGCCGACAATTATACATCTCATCCAACAGTTGTACGACAATGCTGCATGTGAAGTAATCCACAACGAGAAACCTACGGAATCCTTCGAAGTGAGAACAGGAGTAAGACAAGCTGGCTGCCTACTATCTTCAATGATTTTCCTGATTCCGGTAGACTGGATAATGCGACAGAAAGACAGCGGGTAACGAGGAGACAGGCATAAAATGGACACACAAAAGACTTGAAGGATCTGGACTTCGCCGATGACATATGTCTGATTTCCCACAAACTGGAAGATATGCAAATGAAAATCAACAAGTTGGCAGAAGAAGCATCCAGAAAAGATAGGACTTCAAGTAAACATAGAGAAGACAGACGTAGGTGATGAGGATTGCTGGTCAGCACCAACAGCAATCACAACAGTCAGTATAAATGTGAGGAACCTGAAAGAAACAACCTCCTTTACCTAACTGGGAAGCATCGTTTCAACTACAGGCAGACGGAACTGACGAGGATATCAAAGCAAGGATCGGGAAAGCAAGGTAAGCTTTCACTGCTCTCAAGTTTGTGTGGAGGTCAACAGCACTCAGCATGAAAAATAAGATTTGGATTTTCAATTCCAATGTGAAGTCAGTGCTAATACACGGATCAGAGACTTGGCGTGTCATAAAGAGCATCTCAAACAAACTACAGACCTTCATAAACAGTTGTCTTCGCTCAATACTCGAGATCCCCATGGTCAGAAAAGACTAGCAACAGAGATCTCTGGGAGTGAACCAACCAGAAACCGATTGTGCAACAAATAAGCAGGAAGAAATGGAAGTGGATTGGCCATACTCTGGGGAAACCATCAAGTGACATCACTAGTCAAGCCATTGCTCGAGTGGAAGCCGAAAGGGAAGCGGCGAGTTGGTCGTCAGTGCAAGGGTGACTTGGAGGAGGTGATGTGAAGAGGAGATGAAAGCATGTGGGCAGACCTGGAGCCGGGTGAAAACTTTAGCAGAGAACCGAACGCAATGGAGACGTTTGTCTGAAGCCCTATGATCCTCTAGGAATTAAAGGAAATAATAATACGTAGGCTAAAATATCTCTATTCATGAGTTCCCTTCAGAGCCATAAAATGACTCAGGGATTGATATGTACAGTGTTAATTGATAAAAAAGGTCAAAGGTCATAGTGAGTTGGAAATAAAAATAAATCAAAACATATGAGAAATGACAGTCTTTGCAAAGTAGTAAATAATGTTACCTAATGGACAGAGTTGTGCGTCGGTGGCATAGCGATTAGGACGCTCGCCGACCATGCACATGGTCCGGGGTTCGATCCCCGGCCGACGCACTCCTTTACTTCGCTAAGCCAGAAATAATGCTGGTGAAGAGGAAAGGTTGAGCATTGGGCTAGCAACCTCATCCTGTAAAACAAACATTGTTACAGGAACTTCAAGCCTTTAGCTTGAAGCCCTATGTTCCACTGGGGAACGTGAAGGAAAAAAAGTGGACAGAGTTGACAGTTAATTAGTTAAATGGCGAGCAATGATTTGGAAACAATTCATAGGAAAGGAAAGAAAAAAGAACTGAAAATGGATTAGAGAAAATAGAAACGACTACATAAAGTTTATCATGAGACAAATCAGGAAAATAAAACTGACTTTTAGATCATGGTGGTAAAGGAAGCTGAATAAAACGTTTGTAAACACAAAGTGCACGTTATTCCTGATGAATTGCTAGTGTTTCATCAGTGTAAAGATGTAAGCAAAATCATTTATGTATATGGTTCACTTGTTATCTAATAAGCGTACACATTACTGTATATCAGCAAATGCAAACAAAAAACTTCCATATTGTCGGTCGGTCGGTTTTCGACATAGAACTTTGCACAGATGTGCGGCAGTTCAAGTCACCACACTCCATGTAGCATACAAAGCAAGAGAAGAAAGTAGGAGAAGTGCATAGTATAGACAGTAAACAGAGGTGTGAGACAAAGGAATAGGACAAAACAGTTTCATTGGAAATCATGAGTCACAAGGAGTGCATGCATCTGCGCCACTGAGAACAGTTTTCAGCTATATCACCAATTGTTTCCAACCATTGGTTTTTACCGTCCCGAGGACCCCAATCAGTCAGGAAGTCTACACCTTCCTACGTGGCTTAGACTAACTGTTGTGGATTTCAAATTGTACCACTCTTTACAAATTAGTATCTGGAAATATAAAGTTTAGCTGCAGCATTTAGCACCAATTAATACTTGACCACATAAAAGTGAGATGGTGGGTATTTCAGAAGTGGATCAAAACGTCTGGGTACACTCAGCAAACGTTTTTCTTATATATCACTCTCTTTTAACACACACACACATAAAATCTTTCACGTAACTTTTAATAAGTAAGTTGATGTAATTGATTAAACTGGAATGGACGCTGATCCATGGTAAAAGCTGTGTCAAAACGGCAGTTGAATTTCCAGTTTTTATTGCTTAACTAATAAACATAGATGTCCACTTTTTGATTCTCTCCAGCACTCGATGACTATTAACCGCCATATAGGGAAGGACCTTTCATTCAAGGTCACTATAATTTGTTTCGTAGATGACATCTGAATGAGATTATAGAGGTCAGATCAATTTAGTCCATTAAATTTGAGGGTAAGAAATGAAGCTGGAGTCACAAATATTTTAATTACATTTCATACTATTATTATTTTTTATGTATTCACACCTTTAACCTAATTCCCTCACCGGATATAATTTTTATAAAAACCATATATATATATGTATATACGATTGTACAGCTTGATAATAAATTCGTTGAAAAGAGTCTCTTCGCTGTGCGTCGGTGGCACAGTGGTTAGGACTCTCGCCGACCATGCACATGGTCCGGGGTTCGATCCCCTGCCGGCGCACACCCGATATCTGTGGTCGGCCTGAATTTGGACTACCGATATCCATGCTGAAAATTCCATACTTGTACTGAAAATACGGTGTGGCATCAAGCTGTAAATAAAAAAAAATCATCATTCTACACAATTCGGCTCATATATATCTATTGTTTTAACCAGTTACAGTGGTATTTACAACACCAGTGAATAGTGACAATCTAGTTCTATCAAAAGATCTATTATTAACTATTAAGTGGACAAGTGATGGGATTTTGTTATGCATGAATCTAATAACTGAATGTTTAGAATCTAAAGTTTCAAACCAGTAGGAATGATGTACCTATATGAATATTAGAAAATACAGTTGTTTATTTCTAATTAGAGAGGAGAATGTGCATTCTACATATCATCAGAATGCATAATCTGAAACTCGTCGAGTAATTTTGAAAATTTATATGTGAAGCTGAAACGTACTTCAAATGTATGGTGTTGTGGTATAATACTCTCATCACTTTAAAAGTACATGTAAAATCAGGTAGACAAAGAGAACAGGATGATGGTTGTCTTTCGGGAATATTAAATATTCGCTGAATAGTCGATACTGCAAAGATAAACAGACGGAAAACAAATGACGACTACTCCGAATGGATTAAGCGTTGTTGTTCGAAGAATGAAGCCATAATTACATGTTAAAAGGTGGTGATTGTTAATATATTATTATCTTGGTAATTAGTATCTATTTTGTTTTACCTGTATCACCTCCTCACACAATATACTCCATGTCACCTCCGGACCCACTTCCGATTCATCGTTTTCAATTCGGGTCCCAATTAAGCAATAGCCTGGCGCACATTGTCATCCAACTGTCTCCTAAGCATGTGTCCGATCCATACCACCTTTCTACAGATTTATTGAGCAATAATTTCGCTACCTACTGGAGTACTTTACTGCTTGTCCTTCCTGGCTGGTCTTCACTTTTGAGCCGGCGAAAGCAGCTGTTGATGAAAGTCTGCAACAGGCTGTTAGGAATGCTTTCCGTGATGCATGCATTAAGCGTCTGATCTGTATTTTTTTTATTCCTTCACATTCCCAGTGGAACATAAGGCTTTAAGCTAGATGCTTTAAGTTTCTGTGACAGTTTTTATTTTTACAGAATGGGGTTGCTAGCCATATGCCCAACCTTTCCTCTTCACCAGCTTTTAGTTCTGGCTTAGCGAGGTAAAGGAGTGCGCCGGCCGGGGATCGGACCCCGGACCATGTGCATGGTCGGCGGGCGTCCTAACCGCTATGCCACGCATTAAGCGTCTGCTCTGTGTAGAAGCAAGCAGTGATTTGACATTAGTTTTGGAGTTCCGGATGTTGTTCTTCATTCTACGTCCAGTGGACTTCCACACTGATTTCAGAGTAGTGATGATCTGTCTTGATTTTCTGATCCTGTCTTGGACGTCCTTACTTGTGATGCCTGTAGGTGAAACGATGCTTCCTAGATAAGTGTAGGATGTGACTTGGTCCAGGCTCTCCATGTCATTATCACCTAAGTGTCTTCACAACCTCTGTCTTCCTTATGTATACCTTATCTTCAACGCACCATTTGCACAGGTCTTCGTGTTGTGGTACTTCTGGACTTCATGTTGTGTTTCTTTGTGTTCCTTTTAAGTTTGCCATGTATGGCTACAACGCTTTATCATTTGCCTTCTATGAAATCATATGCCATTTGACGTTTTTATGCTGATGATGTCTCTTTATATACTACTGATAAATCTTATCAGTAGTACTCACCACAATAATGGCTTGTCTGTTCACCTAATTTTATGTACAGTTATATGTGATGAATTGATATTCAGTATTATAACTCTATTTGTTATTCGCATATATGTGACAACAACTAATTTTATGTTGTTTTCTTAATGTGTTTTGGAGTTCGCTTGAGGATTACAAAAACTAATTACATTATGCGTTTGATATATACACACATATGCTCGCTGCTTGATTGACTGACTGGCTGCCTGAATTTCTTTTCTCTTTCTGATGCAAAACTATCACTACAATCGGTGTGCTTCTTATTTGATTCTAGGTACAAGTACGAGGTAGTACTAAATTTGGGAGAATTACAAGTAGTGTCTCTTTGTAGTACATTGTGAATATTTCTATAAGTTATATGATGATTTAAAAGCTTCATGTTTTCCGTTTCTGACGTTATGGTAGACGGTTATATCTATGACACTAACAGTCAGAAGTTTGTCTCCGATATGCAGTCACATAGCACTACTTTACCAGCCTGTTTTTCCTTATCAATACTGTATCACCATTTTATCAATCAAGAATACGTTTATAAGGGACAGTATTTTTTCAGTGGCCTTCTGTACAGACATGATTAATTATCTTTCACATCGGATATATATATATATGTATACAACAGGTGAACAATCGCTAAAAAGTCTAGGTATTCTGAACAGCTTTCTCGTTATAGTTTCTTACCTCCCAGCTGATTATTATTGTTTCCTTTAATTCCTAGAGGAACTTAGGACTTCAGCTGCACGTCTCCATTGCGTTGGGTTCTCTGCCAACTTTTTCACCTGGTTCCACATCTCCTCACATGCTTTCATCTGCTCTTCACATGACCTCCTCCATGTCACCCTCAGACGACCAAATCGCTTCTTCTCATTCGGGTTCCACTCGAGAGCCTTGGAATAAATCACTTTCGAAATGGACACGGTATCACTAAGTCAGTGAGTTAGAATTTAATGGACTGTGCTTTTCAACTTCTGTTATTTCTGTTAATCCAATGTCATTAGTGAGTAAATATTAGCACACCCCACTCAGGTGATTCGACTGGTAATGGTTTCTTTGGGCAATTCCCATCACTCACATTTAGCGAATATTCACTTTTAGAGTATCTCTACAATGTAGCTTTTGATGGAATCAAAATAACAAGTAATTGATCCTTTGCTTGTGTTTGATCTTTAAACGGGATGACTGAAGCTTAAATAATTTGTAAATTATTACACTTCCCAACAACATGAAATAGATTAAAGGACCACCGAAAGTGAGGGACCAGTGGACAGTTTTCTCGTTCCGGTTTGAGGCTTTTCAGCAGCACACAATTGTGGTCTCAGCAAGGGTCGGACGCAGGACTCTCAGGTCTGAAATCCAAAGCATCATGAAATCCACGTCGCCTTGTGAACATCGTTACGTTTTTGTAAACCGCCTTCAACTACAAAATCGGTTAAAGCTCAGAGACTTGTAAATAACTGGCTGTTTTCATTCATTTCGTTCAGTTCTTCTCAACCCATGATGAATTCTCTTCCTGTGTTGTCTGCTCGGTTTAGCTGGCATTCATATCACCCATCAGAATTTCGATGTCACTAACTTGTTTGGGTCTTGTCCATTGTTGCTTGTAGTTGTCTGAAGAAGTCCCCCTTCTACTACCTATCCTTTGCGTTGTTTTAAGAGAGCTGCATCTTGTCATTGTAACTTTCCTCCTATTGAGTAGAATCTCGCCGTCATTGTTCTGGAGGAGATTGGTTCCCACTGCACAAGAGCTTTGGCTGCTGCTGGTGAATTCATAACAGTCACATTGTCAGAGTGTTCGAAGTCCTCGATTGGATGATGGTAGTAGATTACTGACTGTTAAGTTAACAATTTTGGGAGTTCACGTCCATTCAGTCTGCTTGCAGTGACCCGTTTTATTACTCATCATCGCAGTATACTTTCACTATGTAATTGGACTTTGATTTGTTTATCACTCTAAAGATTGCGTGTTAACAATTGATACCTTTATACTCGCTCAATTTTTGAATTTTGATTACTGCCATAATACACGATCGTATTCCTTCGCAAGTGCCTTTTGAATTACGTTGTGGATGTCGAGTAATCACAACGTTAGGACACAATTATAAACGCGAAGAAGTACTAGGATATACGTGTACGCTATTTTGGTCAAAATAGAGCAGCACAACATGCTCTCTCAGATTCCTAAAACTTCTGTGTTATATATTCTGATTTCTTTTACAATCTGATTAGTCTTGCCAGCCTGCTTCATACATTCTATATCCGCGTACTTACGTCTGCTTTCATATAAAGGAGACGCATCATTTGACTGGCTTTCTTTGGATTTTCACGTATCAGCCTCATCCGTCCTCGAAATGAAGAGTCTTCCCTATTCTAACCATGAATGATTCTTCTTCCGTGATTTAAAACTTCAATGGCAGTGAAATTGTATTTCATATGGAGTAGTTGCAAGCCTAACACCAAGTCTCCCCTCTTTTCTAGTATTAAGACCACGTAGTAAACTAGGCGAGGTCCTACCACACTACGAACTCCATTTTAGTTTGAGACTTTCTACCATATAAGGAAGCATTATTCGCTAAATACTGGGGTACCTTCAACATGTGTTTCATTAGAATTCTGTTCTCCTGTGTACTATATTTAATAAATAAACTAGTATGAAAGTAACTATTCTGACAGAGCTTATATTGATAAACCTTAAGGTGGTTTCTGCAGTAACTGAAAGACTCTGTAAGTCATTGTATGGACTGTTCCAGGCACCTCAGTGAAATGGGACTACAGTTTTCTTCATAATGGAATTCAGTTTCATTAGAATTTTTCTGACTTTTCAACAAATACAGCTTTGTTTTGACAGTTATTTGTAAATTTAAAAAAACGTTTTGATTACGTTTTACTTTCAAACTGTTGACTGTACATGAACCATCCGTTTAGAAGATCTGAGTAAGTTTTTGAGGTATATTCTGCTCAAGTTCGTATCCAGTAGGTACTGTCTATAACACAAAAATGAAACAAATAGTAGAAATCTGCTAGTTAGGATTAAAAGGTAGTTGGTGAATCATGCATTTCGAATAGGTTTGTTTTCGAGCTAAGTCTATAATGTCTTTCTCATTTTTTCTTCTTCTTCTTATTTTTATTATTACCATAATTAATGGCTAAAGCGATTTATCTATCAAAGTTATTTAGATAGTGTCCATTGCATAATCCCTATAATTACCTTGTCAGCTTTTTTTACTTCAAAATGAAACATTCCTTATTTGGAGGCTATTCAGATATTCTTTGTTTCCATCTTCTTTTTTCATAAATACCTTCAATATTTCTCTTCACAGACTATGATGATAAGGCAATCCAATGTTTTGAACTATTCTTTTAGGAGAAATGGTTAATCAGACAAGACAGGCTGATAGCACCAGTGATTACTCAACAGATTCAAAAACCACTTGCAATTCCATGCATCTGAGAATGAGACACACTTAATGCATGAAGTTTAGTGATACTATCTAGCTGGTTAAAACTAGGTAGGTGGAGTGGGTTTCACTGGTTGGAAGTCAATAGCTTAAACCAATGAAACACATCTCCACAATCATTAATAATATTGAATCGAAAGAGACTTGGTTACTCGGGTCAGGATAAAATGCCCCATTATACGGTCAAGTATTGAATTTATTATTATCTCTTTTACACAATAAGCATATACTTAGATAGAAAAATCTGTATACATTTTCGCCATATACCGTGAAATGGTGGAAATTGAAAAGAACATGTAACACCATTCTGACCCGGTGATTAGATAGGAGTATTAATAACCATAAATATTTGATTTAAACAGTTCATCTGTGTGAATGGCATCTGTCCACTCATGGTAAACATACTTGTATTCCGGCTGGTGAAATCAGTAGTTCAGACGTTTTTGAATATTCATTTATTTTAGTAGTATACTAGCATTACAATAAATTTTGTTTTTACCCAACTCTTATTGAAATTTCACTTCTTAACTAGTACTAAGCAAGGAGTAAATACCTTGCAATAAAACACGCTGAAAATGCTGTACAGTTCATTGACGTGCTTTTCACTGTAAAGCTATTATTATTATTGTTTTATTGCAAGGGAAAGTTGAACATGAAGTACATTTAGGAAAAAAGGATTTATAACGTTAATTTAAACCGTATCACATTAATTATCCATATCTCTAAGCTTCTTGAATATTTATGATGGCTAGATGTAGTGTTCTTGTCACTGATAACGAAATTGAATACCACTTCAACTACGTAGCAATTAATAATTAACAAATAAATGAAATTTTTTCTCACTCTGCTTAAAACAAAGAAATTTCGTTTTATTTGCTGAAATCAATATTCTGAATTCTTCGTTAATCGATTTTATTGCACTGCAGTATTTTCTCCTTTGAGATGTGCACTCCTAGTACGCACGCTTCGGCTATCCCTTAAGGTTAATTTGATGTTATTTGGTTAATGTTGGTTAACGGTGGAATCTAGGGGACGGATTTCTTTCTAACTGAGTTTCGTCACTGGATTTACGTGCACCATAGGTAAGTAATAGTGTTCTTGCAAGGCGAACGTAAATGATTAGTCTCAAAAAGCCCAAAACTTATGTCAACAGTGATTTCTTCTGGATTAGTTATTCAAATTTAGCTGCAAAGCGTAAATCTCTAGAGCGAGAATTCCATTATTATTATTATTATTGTTATTCAGAAATTTGTTTCATTCAATTTATACTTCATACAGTTTTTTCCCATGATTTAATTGAACAAAGCAATGGAAACCACATGTTTGCCGTCACCTAAATAGTTAATTATAGTATGTAACTTTTTACATATTTGTTGTGCGTCGAAGTTTCTGTAGCATTTTCGTTGGTTTTGTGGTGTAGGGTCACTACCCCGAAGCCCAACCCTCCCTCTTTACCGGGACTGTTTAGATAACCAGCGAGCTAATAAACTGACCCGTCTTTTTATGCGAGTCAGAAACTGCGCGTCACGTAAAGGATTTCCAACCAGTTACGGATTTTATTAACAGCCGCGTAAGCTGGCTCCATGCTGAAGATCATGTGACCTGCTACAAAAAATCAGCAACAAGAAACTCTGGATGGGAACAAGCCAACCTAGAGCCGATTACCCAGCAAATACGTAGGAGAGAATGGAGATGGATCGAGCATATATTTAGGAGACCTTCGAATGACATCGCGCGTAATGCAGCCCATCACTCGAGTGAAACCCGAATGGAAAACGACGAGTGGGCCGTCACTTCGAGGGTGAAATGTAGGAGATCTTGTGAGGTAAAGATGAGAGATTATGGCCAATCGTAGACGCAGACGAAGAGGACATTAGAAAATAGAAGAAAGCGGAGATATTTTGTTGAAGCGCTATGTTCCACTTAGAACTCAAGGGAGTAATAATAATAGTGTGATTATTTTGTATACTGCCATTGTAAATGCTTTGGGTTGCAAGTAGTTGCCAAGAGCTAACGAAATAAGATGATATTACGTTATTCTTCTCAATTTGTTGTTCCTAATTTGATCGTTAAACTCGTCTACTTTACTAATTCGCTAGTTTTCTAGCCGGTCCTAAGGCCGGGAGAAGAGAGAAAGTTAGTCGTGTGACTGCTGACTGTACCCCGGAAAATCAATCCAATCGCTACAGAAAAATTAAAGCACAATAGACATACGGAAAGTGAGCTGATTTTCTTCTAGAATCGGAGAGATGAAATGACATGGGCTGGTAGAAGCATTCGGAAAGCCAGTCAGCCAATGTGTCTTTAGAGCTGTAGGTATCGACGTTCGCGAGTTGTACGGATTATACTAACGCAAGATCTTATACCAACAACCACTATAGTGTTCGTTCTTCGAGTACCAAATGGTAAAGCAAAAGACCAGATTTTGTCGTCCAAATACGATATATATTTTGGGACCAAATCGCGGGTAGGAATGAATGCTTAGCTAGCTAGTAATCGTGCACGCACGTGACACGACGAAGCACCAAATGGCGGGGATGCTTGACCGTAAGCCTTCAGCTAAACAAGTCGACTTAAACAGTGATGGTCAGCATCCAATGTTGAGTGATGATTGCTGTGGTTAATAATTTTGGGGAATTATTTACCGCTACAGCTCACTCCCCCCCTAGTGGGTTTGTGAGGACCCTAAGACATGACCAGCCGGAAGTAAAAAAATCTCGATGGTTCCCTGATGGGTGAAAAAAATCTTCCGAGCGGCTTGATCGAGAGCCTGCTGGTCTGTCTGCCTATGCTAATAGGGTGTCTGTACATAGCTTCCTCAATGTTGTTCGTTGGATCCCGTGCTTCGTTTGTTTCCTGTCCAGTGCCCGTTGCACCTGGAAAAGAAAACAAGAATGCTGAGAACCTTGTCAAGAAAAATGTACCAAATAAGCGTTTTTTACCAAAAAAATATGACATGCATCTACTATACAGTAAAATAATGTAAAGTGCAAAATATCGGGGAAAAAAAATATACCTCTAATTTAATTTTATGTACGGTTATAGGAGAAATATCATTTACTTGTGTTAAATGACGCAACATAAAAAAAATTGATGTGTCACTCAGTTATGTGAGATAGGTGTGAAGGTATTCTGGAAATCTAACGTGACGTCCAGAACGCGTTTTCTTAGAGTTATCGACCGAAGTTTCGGTGGCTTTCGCCGTGCTAGGGAGTTCTTCGAAGACTGAAGTAGATTCAATAACTTGTGAATTATCGGGTACGTTTAGCTCCAGGCTAATGGGGTTACCTTCCAAGTAAGCTGGTTTCAGACGGTCGATACTGACGGTGTCTTCGCGGCCTTTTTTGTCTAAAACGAAGAATTTATCCATACGTTTAATCACTTTATATGGTCCGTCATACGGGGGTTCTAGAGGACGACGTACCGAGTCGCGACGAACAAATACATGTGAAGAAGTTTTTAAACAAGGGTGAACAAAAACATCAATGGACTGTGGTCGGAGGGGAGCAGGTTTAACTGAACGCATAGCGTTTGTAAGCCTGCTGACGTATGAGGAGTGATCTACTACTGGTGGGAAGCTCGAGGGAGAAACAAACTCACCTGGCAGTCGTAGTGTTGTGCCATATACTAGCTCAGAGGTAGTACAACCAGCATCGGTTTTTAAGGCGTTTCGTATCCCTAGGAGAACTAACGGAAGGGATTCAGTCCAATGGGTGTTGCTTGCAGCTGACAGACCAGCTTTCAACTGTCTGTGTAGACGTTCTACCATACCATTCGCTTGAGGATGGTAGGCTGTTGTTCGAAAACGCATGCAACCAAGGATTTTAGTCAAAGCGAAGAATAAACCGCTTTCGAATTGCCGCCCACGATCAGTTGTTATGGAAGATGGGCATCCAAAGTTTGCGATCCATCTCTCTACAAAGACGCGTGCGACAGTTTCAGCAGATATATCCTTGAGGGGTACTGCTTCAGGCCATCGTGTGAAGCGATCGATGCAGGTTAACATATAAGTATATCCATGAGATTCTGGAAGGGGGCCAACTAAATCTATATGGACGTGTTCGAAACGGGCATCAGGGATAAGAAAAGTGCCAAGGGGGCTTTTAGTGTGTCGTATTACCTTGCACTTTTGGCAAGCTAAACACGTCTGTGCCCATTCCCTTACTTCCTTGTTAATACCAGGCCAGCAAAACCTACTAGTTACGAGTTTGACAGTAGTTCGAATACCTGGATGGGATAAGCCATGCAACGTATTGAAGACGTTACGGCGATAACTTTTAGGCACGATGGGGCGAGGAGTACTAGTGGAAATGTCACACAGAATAGTATCCTTTCCTATACCTAAGGGTTTCTTGGCTAGTTGTAGAGTTGTTTTCGACAACTCACGCTGAAGCTCAATATCTTCTTTTTGAAGACGAGCCAGTTTTACAAGGTCTATGCCATCGATTTGGGTGAAAGAACAAATACGTGACAAGGCATCTGCCACAGTGTTGTTCACTCCGGAAACATGGCGAATATCTGATGAAAACTGTGAAACATAATCTAGTTGTCGCGATTCCCTGGGTGAATACTTATCTGAAGTTGAGTTCAGAGAGTACGTCAGAGGTTTGTGGTCAGTGAAAATGGTGAATTCACGACCCTCAACTGAATGTCGAAAATGACGTATAGCACAGTACATAGCTAGAAGTTCCCTTCCGAATGTGCTGTACTTCGTTTCAGCTACTTGAAGGCGCCTCGAGAAAAAGGCGAGTGGTTGCCATTCGTTGTTAACTAGTTGTTGCAGAACTGCGCCGATTGCAGTGTCTGATGCATCAACCGAGATACTCAACGGTGCCGTTGGATCTTGATACATAAGAAGGGTGGCATCTGCAATAGCTTTCTTTACCTGAGTAAAAGCATGTCGAGCAGACGTGTCGAGTTCGATAGCCTTGTTGTTCCCTCGAAGGAGATCGGTTAATGGCTGAATTAGAGAAGCACAATTAGGAATAAAACGTCGGTAATAACTTACCAAGCCGTTAAAAGTGCGAAGGCATTTTACTGTCTTTGGCTCCGGAAAGTTCAGTATTGCTTCGACTTTGGTAGCCAGTGGGCGAATACCCTGGCAGTCAATAGTGTGACCCAGAAAATCGAGTGAGCCAACGCCTATCTGACACTTCTGTATATTGATGGTAACACCATGTTGGCGTAACCTTTCAAATGCCAAGTCCAAGTGTCTAAGGTGAGTTTCCTTATCTGGACTGGCAATGAGGCAGTCGTCTAAGTATGCGTATACAAAGTCGAGACCGCGAAATACTTCGTTGATGAAGCGTTGGAATGTTTGTGCCGCATTCCGGAGGCCGAATGGCATACGTAGGAATTCAAAAAGTCCGAAAGGCGTGATGATAGCCGTTTTCGGAATATCTTCCGTTGCCATCGGGATTTGGTTATATGCTTTAACCAAGTCGATTTTGGAGAATATAGATGCTCCAGATAACGTTGCCGTCAAGTCGTGTATGTGAGGCAATGGGTAGCAATCGGGGGTAGTTTTGGCGTTGACTCGCCGGTAATCACCAGTGGGTCGCCAATCGTTACTATCTTTTTTTGGAACCATATGCAATGGGGATGCCCATGGACTATTCGATGGCCGAATGATGCCAAGGGTGAGCATATGATCGAATTCGTTTCTGGCAATTCTCAGTTTGTCAGGGGCCAGTCGTCGTGCTTTAGATGTCACGGGCTGTCCTGAGGTTATGATGTGGTGCATAACATTGCTGGTTATACACGGGAGATCGTTAGATGGGCAATTCAGTTCCGGATATTTGTCAACAATCGGTTGGAAAGTTGGATCGGGGATTGCTTTCATCTTAACGATTGACAAGCTTGGGCCTACGTAAGTTATGCCTTTGATAGACAAACTAGTAGTGTTGTCAATTAATCGTTTACGGCGGACGTCTACGAGCAAATCATGATGATTAAGTAGGTCCGTGCCGATGATGGGCATTGTGACGTCAGCGATCAGAAAAATCCACCGAATAGGTTTGCGTAAACCTACGTTCAGATAGACGTATTTCCGACCATAGGTTGCAATTGGTTTTCCATTTGCAGCCTGTAGGTTGAGGTTAGGATCCTTCTGTCGATCTGCTGCTGTAGCAGGAAGGACGCTGACTTCGGCGCCTGTGTCGACTAGATATCTAGTCTGGCTAATTACATCATGGATGTAAAGTAAGCGGCTAGTGCCACCGGCGACGGTTGCCGCTAACGCGTGCCGGCGGGATAGTTTCCCACAGACTTGGAGGCTTTGCCGAAATCACAAGGTTTTCGACAACATTTCGCTTCCTTGCCATAGGTGTTGTGATACCAACACCAGTCAGGATTTTTGACAGAACGTGTGTTGGACTTAGATCGTCCACGTGCGTTTTGCCGTTGAGGGGATCTAGAACGACGGTTTGAGGAATTGCTAGGCTTGTTTGACCTAAGCATCTGCTGGACGGAGTTGATTAACTCTATCATTGCAGAATCCTTCTTCGAAGTCTGTTCGGTAACAGAGTATACTTCGGTGATTGGCCGTTTCGTTATCTCTAGAATTCTATCTGCAGAGACAGCTAAATCATCTATGAGAACACCCTGAAGTGTCGCAAGTACAGTCTGAACTGACTGTGGCAGTTTGGATAAAAATAGTTCTCTGAACAGTCCTTCATCGAACTGACTTTGGCCAATGATCTCTTTCATTCTTGCCAGCATGCTCACGGCTGACTGATCTCCTAACTCGATGTTACGAAATAACTCATCCAGACGTTGTCGATCTGTGAGAACGTTTCTCTTGAGGATGGATGCTTTTAGCAACTCGTACGAGTTACTTACCGACATCTGCAGAGTTACGCACTTGCTGAATTCCCGCGGCAGGGCGTGAATAACTGCAAGGAACTGTGAACGTTGATCAGTTATGCCATGTTCACAAAAATCAGACTCAGCAATCTGAAACCACGTTTCAGCATTATCTGGCCAAAATGGTACTAGCTGAATTGTTTTGGCGGTTGATCGTATGCGAATAACCTTGGGGCTAGGGTCAGTCATGACGAAAAGTATGCCGATAACAATATAGTACAAGAATAAACACAAAAAGGAACGAACTCACCGGGTTTATCTGCGTGTGAATTGAAGATGTAGTTCGTGGTTGGGCTCACCAGTTTAGAGCTGTAGGTATCGACGTTCGCGAGTTGTACGGATTATACTAACGCAAGATCTTATACCAACAACCACTATAGTGTTCGTTCTTCGAGTACCAAATGGTAAAGCAAAAGACCAGATTTTGTCGTCCAAATACGATATATATTTTGGGACCAAATCGCGGGTAGGAATGAATGCTTAGCTAGCTAGTAATCGTGCACGCACGTGACACGACGAAGCACCAAATGGCGGGGATGCTTGACCGTAAGCCTTCAGCTAAACAAGTCGACTTAAACAGTGATGGTCAGCATCCAATGTTGAGTGATGATTGCTGTGGTTAATAATTTTGGGGAATTATTTACCGCTACATGTCTTATTTCGATGAAAGCAAAAATAAGAATGGGGACGTGGAATGTTCTATAGACAACTGCAAATAGTAATGGATGAAATTCCAAATGGATACATCAAAATCCTTTTGTGCGATAGAGATTCTAAACTGGGAGTAGACAATACAGGAAGAGAACTTATCATGGGTCGAGAGGCTCTCGGCGAAATGAATGAGAATAGGTAATTTTTCGCAGATTTATTCTTCTTCGGTGACTTGGTGATTGGACTAACGTGTACATGCATAAGGATTTAAACGACATGAATTTCACCTGACGGACTCACCAAAAAGCAGATATGAAAGTTTGAGGGTGTGAATATAAATTACAAGGGTCCTAGAAACAAAACTGCACAGGATTGGAAAATAGTGTATTTTTAATGAATGCAGGTGTGAATAGGATGAGCGTGGGAACAAATTGTAATAATAGTTTTTATAACTGAAGCTGGAAAGAAGCGTCGTTTCACCTGCAGGCAATAACACGTATGAGGATGTCAAAGCTAGAACCAGAAAGAAAAAGTTCACCTTCACCACTATGAAATCATTTTGAAAATTCTCTGCACTCAGTATGAAGTATGAAATTTGGATTTTCAACACAAATGTTAAGTTAGTCACTACTTCTTCTATATTGGTCAGAGAATTGGCGCGTGCGTCACGAAAGGTATTTCAGATAGGCTTCAGATATCTGTCAACATCTGCCTTCTCTGGCTCCATGCTGAAGATAAAATGCCCAGCTGGCCAGAAAGAACTAGCAACACGAAATTCTGGCTGAGAACAAACGAACCAAGAGCCGATTTCTCAACAAATATGTAGGAGAAAATGGGGATGGATCAAACATACGTTGATGAGACCGTTGGGTGACATCGAGAGCTAGTTAGATGCTCGAGTGATACCAGAATCGGAAAGAACTACTTGGGCATCCGAGAATGACATGCAGGACATTGGACGAGGAGGGGATAAAAAATTATATGCGAACTTGTTCGAACTATGCATGCAGATGTCGAGCCCAGAGGCAAGTAACTCGTATGAGTTGCTTAAAGCAACCCTCCTAAGAAGAAACGTTCTCACGGATCGACAACGTCTTTGTGAAATATTTCGCGACGTCGAGTTAGGTGGTCAGTCAGCCGTGAGCATGCTAATAAGAATGATGGAAGTTATTAGCCAACGTCAGTTTGATGAAGGGCTCTTCAGAGAACTTTTCTTATCCAAATTGCCACAGTCAGTACAGGCTGTGCTGGTGACACTTCAGGGTGTTATTATAGATGAACTAGCTGCTCCTTCAGATAAAATTCTAGAAATAATAATAATAATAGTATATTCTCATTTTTTACATGAGGGACACCAGTTTACAGGCATCATCACTTCGATAAATTACACATACGATTAGTAAGTATAGTTAGTAATGATAATATAATAGGGTACATATTTGTTCATACAAATATAGGACACAAAAGTTGTACAGGAATGGATAAGAATTATTTAAGTTACATATTTAAATTACATGATTTACGGTTAAATAACATGGTTGTTGTCATTTTATCTTTAGTTTGTGGGGAAAATCGGATAACTGGTGATTCCATGGAACACACTAACAAATATAGAGATATTGACTTCCCATTAACAAAAAAAACCCAAGTATGCGTTGGATGGATTACATACACTTGGGAAAATAAATAAAGCTTGAAGTCAATTCCCTCATAAAACAATAAAATGCGTCTTACAATAATATATTCCCACTTTATGCACATGAGGGACTCCAGTTGACAGGCATCAACAATATGGTAATAATGCACACATGGAGTAAACATGTTTAAAATTTTTCACTAACACAAAATATATATACAAGGGAAGATAATGAAATATTGACCGTAAGTACACTCTGCATAAGTTAAAACAGTTTATATGGCATAATCCTAGGCACAATTATTGTTTGAATTTGTTGAACATGAGCGGAACAACTGAGTGTTGCGTTACATTCGGTCGATATGGTGGGCTAGTCACAAAAGTATAAAAGTGGCTTATAAAACGTTATTTAGTTTACCGTAAACGATGTTTTGAGCAATATAAACTGCAAAAGGCTCACCACAGCAGTTAGTATCCAGTTAAACATGCAGAGAAGTAATTATAATTTCGCAACTGGTGAATTTTTATTCTTTTCTGTCTGGAACCTGAGTAACTGCGAACCAATCCATACAAAAATGTCGAAAGAGGCATGCAGGAGCAGAATTTTGCCATCGAATGAGTCATTGGGATCTGAGATGCAGCTATCAGCATATTTTCGTCATTTCATAGATATCCAGATTTATTGACGCTGTATAGGTAGTGATTTGGATTTGTCATCATGATCGACATATGGACGAATATTCAAAATCGGAATACAACTTGTTTGCCTTTCGGATTTAGTTAATTACATCGCGTGTTGGGTTTGATTACTCTGCGATTTTGATATATTCCGCGGTGTCGCCGTGATTATGGGAAGTGTGCATATGCTTTAAATGCATTACTTTGTTGGCTGCAATCCCCACTGAGTGTATACAACGGGAACTGTGGATTTATGCATTTGCTCATAACTGTGGATAAAATATCGCCGCATTCCTTTTGGAAAGGAGACCAGTTGGTGGATTATAAATAATGTCCAAGTAACTTATATCCTTCCATGTGATGTTGTGGTAAGTCTCGACCTTGTTTTCCCATACTTCATTCGTATGTTGATTATGGTTCAGGCTTTGTATCAGGTAGACATAATTCGATCGACTCTTATTTGTATGAGTGTTAT
The DNA here is from genome assembly GCA_944472155.2 of Trichobilharzia szidati. Lineage (NCBI taxonomy): Eukaryota > Metazoa > Platyhelminthes > Trematoda > Strigeidida > Schistosomatidae > Trichobilharzia > Trichobilharzia szidati. The sequence continues at coordinate 152,626,657 of OX235279.1, forward strand.
TTTCATGACTGCTGCTTGTTTGTCTGAAATTATAGATAAAGGCAAAAGAAACAACAGGTGTAGTCTCTAAGTTCATACATTAAATGGGCCTATAATTTCTGAAGCTCTTACATGGGAATTAGCACTGGTATCACTTACAAACCCACTTAGTGTGTCATTAAGAGCTTTTTCAAAGGACACTAGTGAGCTTGCTAGTCGCATTTCCTCAGGTAGTTTGTTCCATATTTGGGCATACCTAATCATGAAAAATTTTTGCCTGGTGGCTGTTTTACATTGTTCTATAGCCACCGTACCTTGAGTGTGTCTAAGGTTATATCCAGTGTCTTCTGAAAACCGAGTACAATTAGTAGGGGTATACACTATGTGGTTAAGTAGCTTATAGAAGAGTACCAGATTTAGCCGCAGTCGTCTTAGCCATAATGTTTCTAGTCCTAGAATTTCACATCTGGTAGAGTAGTTTGTGCCGTTTTCGGTTCCGATTACTTTCAGCGTGAAGTACCTCTGTACTCCTTCTACTTTTAGTTTGTCTTCTATACGTATACTACTAAATATGAATGAACAATAGTCTAGGAGTGGGCGCACACAAACCTTGTACAGTAGTATTCTGGATTCACTTCTGTAGAAGTTCCTGAGTAGGAAACCAATAAGCCTGCGTGATTTCGATACTTGTTTCGAGATATGTTCAGAAAATGATAGATTGTGTGAATATGTCAGTCCTAGGTCTAGCACAGATTTGAGTCTAGGGATTTTGTGGCCCTGAATTGCTAGGTCGAGTTCTAGGTTGGGACAGCCTATGCAGAGCCAGTCACTCCAATATGTTCAGTTGCCGAACAGACTTCGAGTAGTGACACTGCAGTGATAGAGTAATGCAGCTCCGCTAGGCAGCTACTTAGGTCAAAGATACCTCGTAATTCCTCCTGTCTTCACCCGAACTCCTCTCAACGACGAAACCCAAGTGTTCGGTCTAAATCCAAGCCACGTTCACTTAAAAACCCTAACTGGTGTTGGTATCACCAAACCTATGGCCAGGAACTGAAGTGTTGCAGAAAACCTTGTAATTTCAGCAATATCTCAAAGACTGTAAAAGTGTCCCGCCGGCACGCGTTAGCGTCAACCGTCGCCGGTGGCGCTAATTCCCTACTTCACATTCATGATGTAGTTAATAAGACCCGATACTTGGTCGACACAGGGGCCGAAGTCAGCGTCCTTCCTGCTACAGAAGCAGATCGACAGAAGGAACCTACCTTCAACTTACAGGCTGTGAATGGAAAACCAATTGCAACCTTTGGTAGGAAGTACGTCTATCTGAACGTAGGTTTACGCAAACCTATTCAGTGAATTTTCCTTCTCGCTGACGTCACAATGCCCACCGTTGGCACAGACTTACTCAATCATCATGATTTAATCGTAGATATCCGCCAAAAACAACTAGTGGACAGCACCAATAGACTGTCTATTAAAGTTATCACTTACGTAGGCCGCAGCTTATAACTGGTTAAGAAGAAGGCAATCTTTGATCCAACTTTCCAACGGATTGTTGGTAAATACCCGGAACTGAATTGCCCGTCTAAAGATCTACCGTGCATAAACAGCAATATTAGGCACCACATCATAACCTCAGGACAACCTGTGACATCTAAAGCACAGTGACTTGCTCCTGACAAACTGAGACTCGCTAGAAGTGAGTTCGACCATATACTCACTCTTGGCAACATTCGGCCTTCGAATAGCCCATGGGCACCTCGAATGCATGTGGTATCAGGAAAAGCAACGGTTGGAGACCCACTGGTGATTACCGGCGACTGAACTCCAAAAAACCCTGATTGCCATCCACTACCTCACATACACGACTTGACGACAACATTATCTGGCGCAACTATATTCTCTAAAATCGACTTGGTTAAAGCGTATATTCAAATCCCGATGGCACCAGAAGATATTCCAAAAACGGCTATCATCACGCCGTTCGAACTTTTTGAATTCCTATGTATGCCATTCGGCCTTTGGAATGCAGTGCGAGCATTCCAACGCCTCATCAACGAATTATTTCGCGTACTGGACTTTGTGTACACACATTTAGACGACTGCATCATTGCCAGTCCAGACAAATAATAATAGTATATTCTCATTTTGTACATGAGGGACGCCAGTTTACAGGCATCATCAATTCGATAAATTACATATACGATTAGTAAGTATAGTTAGTAAACTCACCTTAGACACTTGGACTTGGCATTTGAAAGGTTGCGCCTACATGGCGTTATCATTAGTATTCAAAAGTTTCAGATAGGCGTTGACTCACTCGACTTTCTCGGCCACACAATTGATTGCAAAGGCATCCACCCACTGACTAGTAAAGTTGAGTCGATACTGAACTTTCCGGAGCCACAGACAATGAAAAGTCTTCTCACTTCTAACGACTTGGTAAGTTATTACCAACGCTTCATTCTTAACTGTGCTTCCCTGATTCAGCCACCAGCAGACATTCTTCGAGGGAATAACAAGTCCATCAAACTCGACGCGTCTGACCGAGATGCTTTCACTTAGGTTAAAAAGGCTATTGCGGATGCCACACCTCTAATGTATCAGGATCCAACGGCACCGTCAAGTATCTCGGCTGATGCATCAGACACTGAAATCGGTGCAGTTCCGCAACAACTAGCCAACAGAGATTGGCAACCACTCGCCTCTTTCTCGAGGCACCCACAATTAGCAGAAACGAAGTACAGCACATTCGGCAGAGAACTTCTGGTTATGTACTGTGCTACACGTCATTTCCGATATTCAGTGGAGGGTCGTGAATTCATAGCTTTCACTGGCCACAAACCTCTGGTGTGCTCTCTCAACTCAACTCCAGATAAGTATTCATCTAGAGAATCACGACAGCTGGACTACGTTTCAAAGTTTACATCTGATATTCGCCATTTATTTGGAGTGAACAACACTGTTGCAGATGCCTTGTCGTGCATTTGTTCCCTCACCCAAATAGACGGCATAGACCTTGTAAAACTGGCTCATCTTCAAAAAGAAGATACCAAGCTTCGACATGAGTTGTCGAAAACAGCTCTACACTTAGCCGAGAAACCCTAAGGTATGGGAAAAGATACTATTCTCTGCGACATTTCCACTAGTACTCCTCACCCCATCGTGCCCAAAAGTTATCGCCATGACGTCTTCAATACGTTGCATGGATTATCCCACCTAGGTATTCGAACAACCGTCAAGCTCGTAACTAGTCGGTTTTGCTGGCCTGGTGTTAATAAAGAAGTAAGGGAATGGGCAAACGCGTGCTTAACTTTCTAAAGGTGCAAGGTAGTAACACGCAACAGTTGCTTCTTGTCACCCTCCTTATCCCTGATGCTCGTTTGGAACACGTCCACATAAATCTGGTTGGACCCCTTCCAGAATCTCATGGATATACCTATATCTTAACTTGCATAGAAAGTTTCACACGATGGCCTCAAGCAGTACTCCTCGAGGATGTATTATTTATTCCGTTAACGTGGTACGTCCAACGTTTGCGTTACATTTTTGCGTGATTCATTACATAAAATTTATCTTGTTGTAATCCTTGCACAAGTACTCTACTACCTCCATACCTATAACTATTAACTCTCATATCAAATAGTTATGGTTAACCAAAGTAAAAAGCAACGAACTCAATCCCCTGTAAATCTGATGACTAATTTTCAGTCGTTGATTGCTACATCAAGCAACACACTCCCTACAAATGGTTATAGTGAGCCACAAAACTCACTTGTATGTCGTAAGCGTCGAGCTGAAACTGAGGATAAAACTATACTGACAGCTAGTATTAGCACTACACCAAAAAATTCAGCACCCTCTGCTCATACAGAAACCCTCCCTACACCTTATGTGCTTATCGAAAAGCTCCAGCCTTCAAGCTCTGTTTCAGTAATATCTTCAGAAATAGAACTTCTAAAGTTGTCTATAGGAGAACTTAAGGCCGAGTTAAGGGAAATAAAAAACAATAAGTCAGTAAATCCTGGAATTTCTTAAACCAATACCAAAATATCCAAATTATTGGATCAGATCAGCGATATCAGATCACAGGTCTGTGAACTGACACCTCTAACTATCCTCATGAAAACTGTAGACCTTAACAAACTTGACAATGAATCGATATCTAAGGTGGATAACCTCATTAACTTTGTTACTACAGAAGTAACAAAACGACTCGACGATAAACTAAATGCTATTGTCTACAACGTTCCGGACAATGAGGCACTAAAAACGGTACAGCGCATCTTACTTAGTGAGGCGAAAATGCCCAACTTCAAGACTAAGTGCTACAGGCTGAAGAAGAGTCAACATGAAAAGTGTTGTCCTATTCGTTTTCAGTTCGAAACACCGGCAGAGGCCAGAAAATTCATCCACTCCCAACACACCCTATCGCAAGCCAGAAATTACAAACTAATAGAGGTTGTGGTGGACAAGACAGTCCTAGAAAGGCGCGTATATAATCATCTCACTGAGTCTAATTGTGGAATAAACAATAGAACATTGCAAGCAGCAATTATACCCAACCCTTTGAGAGATACCGTTGAATCCACCGCACCAACCCTCTCAAACCACACAGAATTATCCTCTCTGAGAGCGACACCAACCGAAAGGCCACTAAATTGTAATCAAATAGCCAATAAAACTATATCGCCTATCACCGTAGATATAGACATGGCACCAAATAATCCCGGAAAAAAAGTCAAAATCCCCCGAAAGTCGGCCCTGTCCTCTGCTGTCCATAAGTCCATTGGTAAAAAAAAGGAGAATATGACCCCAAATCATGCCAACAACAACAATGGCAGTATAAGTAAGCCCACATTCCCCACGGTCAATAGTATTGGCACCCACAACGTGCGAAATAGCACCATGGCCCACACCGATAACCAACGCCACAACAATGCCACCCTCAATAGTACAAGTGGCAATAGTCAGAACTCAACCACGAACAACTCAGGGTATTCACAGTATGGCACACAAATAAATTTTGATCGGATATATGGTACAAGTCTGCTGGGAACTAACCCACAAAGCAGTACACACGATACCCATACAAGGACACAATTAGTACCTAACAATAGGTGGAATAATAAACCATGGTCTTCACAAGGTCCCAGTCATTTTTTATCCCCTGCGTCCCTGTCAGCGTTGAAAAAACAGCTGGTAGGGATGTTAACACTCCTAAACCGCTAGTGTTGGCTCCCCCTTTGCATGAATGTAGGAACAGTCTAGTTCACCCACATCCATTAAGCACACCTGATACATGCACAAGTTTAGGTCAAATAAAGATCTCTACCCACGTTTCCAGCTTAGCTAAAAATAAAAATGCCTTAGCCTATAGCAAATCCAGTACTCCAACTCCTAATTCTTCACCGAAAACAGCACACACCAACTCGATAGACATAGATGAGCATGATGTTGAAACTCCTCTTAACATAGGGTCGTCATGTCAAACAGTACTACTGGGTGCTGAACCATATTCGGGGCTGATTAACGAACTTAAATACTTCAAATGCTACTTCAAATCTCATCTTTACTTGATCCTCATAAGTGCTAGATCTGTTCTAAATAAACTGCCAATGTTCAGAGCACTCACAGTAATATACAAACCCCCTATAATTGTCATCACTGAATCCTGGTGTAATACGAACATACTGGATGAAGAGATAAGCTTAGATAACTACGCACACTTTCGGTGTGACAGGGAAGGTGGTAAGGGAGGGGGTTGCCTCATGTACTTTCTGAATGCACTTACTGTATCACGGCTAGAAAGTAGTACACTTAACATGCCTGAGACTTTATGGGTTAACTTACACTTAAATAACGCAATGGTATTAATTGGATGCACCTACAGAGAACCTGGTACCTTTAGTAATTACGAGACCCAACTTATTAATACCCTGGAACAATTATCCACCCTACACTACGATCATCAGATCCTATGTAGAGACTTTAACTTACCAGAAATCAACTGGGATGTACCCACAGGCCCAACTAAATTTGATAAGTTCTGGATATACTTGGCTGGTAACAGACTGTCACAACCCCTACAAGAGGTAATAACGTACTAAACTTAATCTTCTGCCACAATATAAGTCCCCTTTCTACCCTAATAGCTTCTGAGTTTTCAGGGTGTGACCACAAAACAGTGCTGTATGCACTGCCACTTCCGTCAAGCAGCAATGCAACCCATATCCCTACTTCACAACAAATAACTTACAGGAACTACAATAAGGCAGACTGGACTCTAGTGAAATCAATGCTAAGATCATCAGAATGGAGTGAGTACTTCTATAGTGATAGCCTCTCGAAAGCTCTAGACATCTTTTACCATAACTCCAACACATGCTTAGATGTTGTCATCCCATTTCAAACACTAAAGTTTTCCCCACATAGAAAGTCATTCATAAAGCCAAAGGATCGTAAGAAACTGAAGAGACTATCAACAAGTTACTCCAGACGACACGACTTTAGTACACCAGGGTCAATACTTAGTACTCTTAGCTCCATCTCGCAAGCTCATAACTTGCGTATGAGAAATGAAGAATGCACCGCACTAGCCAGCACCACCAGAGTAGGTGCTCTCACAGAAATTCTAAAGAAACGAATGAATCGTCAAAGCCATAAAATTTCTCTCCTTATAAGCAAGGGTAAACTATACAGCAGCCCTGCAGACATGTGTGAACTGTTCAACGAGACGTTTGCAGCTAACTACCTTAAGCCCACAAGTCCACTTCTCGTTTACAATCTACAATAGAACTCCCTTCTTCTTCAACGCTGAAACAAATCAGTACAGTTCATTTCAATTATTCTAATATCAACCAAGCCATTAATACTCTTAAAAGCTCTAGTAGTACTGGTATTGACGGTATACCATCGTATCTTTATAAACACGGTGGTTCTGACATTTCTCTATTATTACTGAAGATCTTTACAATGTCCCTAGAAAGCCAAACCTATCCAGATAAATGGAAAACGACATTTATAGTACCTAAACACAAATCCGGATCAAAAACTGAAGTCAACAAGTATAGACCAATCAATATATATCTAGAATCATTGAAAGAATAGTTAAAGATGGTATTCTCAAACATATGCTCAGCTGCAATATTCTAAGTCCCAACCAACATGGATTCCTAAAATCCAGATCATGCATGACATGTCACCTTGACTTCTTTAACTATATAACTAGCAGCCGAGAAAAACAACAACTAGTATTAGTCATCTACTTTGACATATCTAAAGCTTTCGACCGCGTTGACCATTTGCTTCTAATAAATAAGCTGAACTCCTTAGGAATATGTAACCCATTATTAGGATGGATTGAATCATTCCTTAACAATAGGTCCCAAGTAGTTAAACTGGGGTCTGTAAACTCTAAACCTAGCCCAGTCACTTCTGGAGTAGTTCAAGGTAGCGTCTTAGGCCCTCTTCTATTCACTCTATATGTCAACTACATATGCAGCTGCTTCTCACTTGGTAAACCATTCATCTTTGCAGATGATCTCAAAGTGGCTTACACGTTCCACTGTGATGACTTAGGATACTTTTAGAAAGGAAAAACTAGATAGAGTAACTGCATGGTCCTCCACATGGAACCTTAAATTCAACCTTAAAAAATGTGGCTGGATCTGTTTCGGTGCACCCTCAATAAATATTAAACTGGTACTTGAATCTCTTGACTTGCCTAAACTCCAAAGTGTTGCTGACCTAGGACTCAGGTACTCTAGTGACTTGACATTTTCTGAGCAAGTGGCGACACAGACGCGTAAATCGAGGATGCTCCTAGGATGCATACTCAGGAATTTCCACAACTACTAAGCGAAACTTATATTATACAAAACTTGTGTCAGACCACTACTTGAATATTGTCCATTTATTCTCAGCAGCACTCGCGTAAGTGACAAGCTTAAAATAGAAAGTGTCCAACGATACTTCAAGTCTAAACTACTTGGATTTGACTGCGAAAAGGACTAGACATCAAGGTGTGTAACTCTAGGTATCGACCCACTCTGGATGAGACGACTCAGCATTAATCTAACATTCTTCTTTAAAGTCTTGCATAAAATATCATTCTCAGACAGTAAGGAGATACAGTTCTCACCGGAAGGGTCTTACAACCTTCGCAACCAAACGTGCACAGTATCTAGGAAAGACTGTAAGACAGCACTCTGTGCAAACTTCTTCATAGTCATGTAATCTAAGATCTGGAAAAGTTTACCCCTAGAAATAAGGACCTGTCACTATTATAACCTTCAAACGCTTGTTATATAAACTGTTTCATCCCAATGACTATGCCAATCAGACCGCACCGCTTATTTCTAAAACGCATCAGCTATTAGAACACTATAACACCTGGGCTCACTACTAAATATTATGACACTAAATAAACTCTAAGACTTCGCAATAACACATAAAAACAACTAGATTATAGGTAATATTTACTATAAAATGATATACATTTATAAACATTTATATATACATAAAAACATTAATGTTCTTTTCATGTTCACATACTTTCTCTTTCTGGGATTATCTTCCTGAGCCTGCCCTTCTATATACCTCCTGGTCGAGGTCGAACAACCCAACATTTAATCTGAAATGACCATTTCAGTAAATTCAAACTCAAATTCCATGAACGATCCGATGCTACCATTTGAAAACGCTGGCCAACGTTCTGTGCAAGGAGTATTCTGGATCTGAAATAAAGAAGCAACTGATTTTCAAACAGTTTTCAATGTATTACTCAACTTACATGTACAGTCTGCCATGCTGACACTAATGGTGCCAATGGATAATTCTAGAATCGACCTCGGCCCCATTCCATGCAGTAATACAATCTAACATGACATTATCTAGTTTTCGTATCAACGATCAAATTCCTTTCCTATTATAAAACCACGATTAGACTGCAGAAAAAATGGAATAAATACATCACTGACCTCAAAATAATACACCAATTAACTTTAGCTGAAAGATGCTGTTCACAACAAAGTTATATAGGAGAATTGACTTCAAGCTTTATTTTTCCCAGATATTTGTATTACATTCATCTGATATCTGGGTTTTTTGTTAATGCGAAGACAATATTTCTATATCGCTTTATGTGTTACACAGACAGACTATTTTGCAGACTGTTCCGACTGACTGTAATGTCAGAAAGAACAAACAAACTGTAAATTCAACATACATCGAAATTTGTGTAATTTATATAAAAACTTATCCATGCCTGTACAATTGGTATGTTTCTGCGTAAACAGGAATAAATATATATATCTGGTGAAACAATCTCATCCATCTTTGTCGAACGATGGATTGCAAGTTTTGGATGCCCATCCTCCATAACAACTGATCGCAAGAGGCAATTCGAAAGCGGCTTATTCTTCCCCTTCTCTAAAATCATAGGTTGGATGCGTTTTAGAACAACAGCCTACCATCCTCAAGCTAATGGTATGGTAGAACGTTTGCATCGACAGTTGAAGGCCGGGTCATCAGCCGCAAACACCGTACAGTGGACCCAATCACTAGCGTTAGTTCTGCTGGGCACGCGAATCGCCTTGAAAACTGATACTGGCTGTAAAGCTCCCGAGATAGTATATGGCACAACACTACGACTGCCAAGTGAGTTTGTTTCTCCCCCTAGCCTCCTACCGACGGTAGATCACGCCTCATGTGTCAGCAGGTTTACAAACGCAATATGTTTAGCAAAACCTGTCCCCATTCGACCGCAGTCCACAGACCTCCTTGTCCACCCGTGCTTGAAATATTCTTCACATGTATATGTTCGTTGTGGCTCTGTGCGTTGCTCTCTAGAACCCCCATACGACGGACCATATAAAGTTATCAAACGTATGAACGCATTCTTTGTCTTAGACAAAAAATCCGCGAAGACACCGTCAGCATCGACCATCTGAGACCGGCCTACTTAGAAGATAATCCTATTAGCTCAGAGCTGAGCATTCCTAGTAGTGCACAAGTAACCGAATATCCGTTAGTCCTCCAAGAAATCACTAGCACGGAGAAAGCCACCGAACCTTCCGTCGAGCCCTCAAAGAAAACGCGTTCTGAACGAAACGTGAAACCTCCAGAACATCTTCATATTTATATCACATAAATAAGCTATTCGATTCACCCAACTCTTATTCGTTTGTGATATTCATTTTTTTTCTTTCAGACGCATCAATTTGTCATATCGCATCCCGCAACACAAGTACAAACTTTTCTGTAACCGTACATGTCACATCCACTAAAAAATTAGATATATACTTTTTCGATCTTCTGTTTTCGCACTATATTACTGTATGACAAACGCATATCATTATTCAGACGCTACTTTCGGCACATCTTACTCAACAAGGTTCTTAGCCTTCTTGTTTTCTTTTCGAGGTGCTACAGGCAGTGGACAAGAAGCAAACGAAGCACGAGATCCAAAGGACAAACACCAACGAAGCGGTGAACAGACACCCTACATCAAGCCGCTCGGAAGAGTTTTTTACCGATGGGAAAAACGTTGGGTTTTTCTACTTCCAGCTGATTTTGTCTTAAAGTCCTCACGACCCCACTAAGGGAGGAGTGAGCCATAGCGGTGAATAATTCCCCAGAATTGTTGGCCACAGCACTCATCACTGAACATTTCATGCTGACCTTCACTGTTTAAGTCAACTTGTTTAGCTGAAGGCTTCCGGTCAAGCAGACGCGTCATTCGGTGCACCATCGTGTTGCGTTTGTTCTTCCACTCACGATCCATAGCTAGTTAAGCAGTCAACCTCACACCAAGATTTGGTCCTGAAATATTAATATATACGCAGGTGAATCATTAATATTCATTATTTATTTCACACACTAGCATAATCATTGATTTCACGCATCTGCGTGATTATTGATTTAAATTACTGAATTCCCAAGGTTGTTAATATTTTTAAAATGTGACATTGATTTTTCTAATTGTATAAATACGGAGTTGTTGTTTAACATTTTCGACTGTTGTTTGAGACAGTAAAAGCTCTCATATCAACGTCCAGTCTTCTCTTTTATTTGTCTTGCGTGCCCGGCGGTATTATTGTTGTTGTTGTTGACGTGCGATTAAGACAGATTAGCCAGCGCATTAGTTAGATTCGCTCGTAGTCTACAAGGTCCTCATATTCACATACATAACAAATTTGGCGACGGGTTTGCTGAAGATGGACCCACTGCGTTTAGAGAAACTAATGGAACAGCAGCTAAAATTGATGGAAATGCTTGCTGGTCTACAGATATCACGCCCTGCCGATTCATCTACAGCCAACGACAGCATTGGTAGCAGCATCTCAGAATTCGTTTATGATCCAGATGCGAACGTAACATTTGATACCTGGTTTCGCAGATATGAAGACCTATTTCGAGTAGACTTTGCGGATAAAGATGATGCCTGGAAAGTACGGCTTCTACTTCGTAAATTGGGAGCAGATGAGCTAGATAAATACTGCAACTTAATTCTGCCACAGAAGCCCAGTGAAAGATCATTCGATGAAACTGTCCATACCCTTCGTCATCAGTTCGGTGATCAGAGATCTTTATTCAACATTCGATATCATTGCATGAAACTATCTCTGAACGAAAATGATGATATCCATACTCAGTTGGGTATAGTCAATCGCACGTGTGAACGTTTTAAATTGAAATCACTCTCAGAAGACCAGTTCAAGGTACTGATTTTCATTTGTGGTTTGCAGTCTCCCAAATTTGCTGATATACGCACACGTCTATTAAATCGTCTGGAACAAGATCCACGAATGACTTTGAAAGACGTCGGTGAAGAATATCAGCGTTTAATCAACATTCACAACGATACCGTCTTGGTGCAGTCTGGCAGCCAAAATGCAGCAGAAGTGCATGCGGTGCATCCAGTACCGTCGACATCAACCGCACCGCGTCATCCTCAGCATAAACCACCATCAGCCTGCTGGCACTGTGGCTCCTGGCATTTCGCAAACTTGTGCCCATTCAAACAGCATAAATGCCGTCGATGCCATACTGTTGGTCACAAAGATGGCTACTGCAAACGCAACAACCGACCCAGATCTCGTAGTCGACCCAGACGGCGCAACAAGCTCAAGTCTTTGGGTGTTACTGCCACATATCATATTAGTACTCCAGCACCTCGCAAATATATCGATCTGACGATTAATACACGGCCGGCACGCCTACAAATCGACACAGCATCCGATATTACAATAATATCAAAGAAATTATGGCAGAAGTTGGGATGCCCTGCCATAGAGAAGACAAATCAGATAGCAATTAGCGCATGTGGTGGAAGACTTCGATTGAATGGAGAAATTAAATGCAGCGTTGATTTTCGCGATAGTCATTTCGTCGGCACATGCTACATCAACAATTCAAACCTTGACCTCTTGGGTTTAGACTGGTTCGAGAAGCTGCACCTGTCAGAGATTCCGTTAAGCAGTGTATGCCATAAGATCGAAAGTATTGAACCCTCAACAAGAAAGCCAGAAATCAGAGACAGATATATTAAACCTAAGCCCATTAGAAAGAATGACGTGATTAATGAAAAACCAACTTCGAATCGTCATAGTGAGTATGGCTGCGCCAAAAGTGCTTCGATGTCTGGTAGCAACAAAGTAGCAACTGTTAGCTCCAGTAAGAGAGGCTCTGCTCAAAAACTGAAAGTGATGTCTGTCATGGCAGCCAAAGATCCGCCACCGAGAGCATGGCCCACGTCAAAACCATGGTCCCGCCTACATGTGGATTTTGCTGGGCCGATAGAAGGTATATACTACTTGGTTCTCGTGGACTCTTACTCAAAGTGGCCGGAGGTAGTACAAGTGACACCACCTTCTAGCAGCAGAACAGTATCAGTCCTGGAAAAGATCTTCGCATGTCACGGTATACCAGAAATCATCGTATCTGACAATGGCAGTCAGTTCACCTCACAAGCGTTCCAGGAATTTTGCAAGAGAAACGGTATACAACACGTGCGGACGCCACCTTATCACCCTCAATCCAACGGTCAGGCAGAAAGATTTGTCGACACTTTCAAACGAGCGTTGTTGAAAGCAGGGGGAGGGGCGAAACCGGAAGCAATACAAAACTTTCTTTTTGTATACCGAACTACACCACTGGCAGAACAGAAGAAAAGCCCTGCAGAACTTCTAATGGGTCGAATGCTACGAACTCATCACCACTCCATGTTACCATCTTCGTCACATCAACGAAGAAATAGTCTGACGTATTACCGCAAGGGTGATGCCGTCTATGTGCGCGATTATCGACCGAGGAACAGAAAATGGGCCGAAGGCTTGATAGAATGTCGACATGGAACTCTAATGTACAAGGTTAAAGTTGGGGATGAATGGTGGATTAGACATAAAAATCAGATACGACGTCGATATACTACATCCCAAGAACCTAAATTGCCACTGGATTTACTACTGGAAACTTTCAAAATACCACCAGTCAAACCAGAAGCAAAACAAGAGATGCTACCCAGCCGACGATCCCAGCGCAAACGAACACAAACAGTTCATTTCCAAATCGACCCCAAGGAAAAAAGATACTAAACTGTTTGCAAGATTCCTTTTAAAAGGGGGAGGTAATATATACGCAGGTGAATCATTAATATTCATTATTTATTTCACACACTAGCATAATCATTGATTTCACGCATCTGCGTGATTATTGATTTAAATTACTGAATTCCCAAGGTTGTTAATATTTTTAAAATGTGACATTGATTTTTCTAATTGTATAAATACGGAGTTGTTGTTTAACATTTTCGACTGTTGTTTGAGACAGTAAAAGCTCTCATATCAACGTCCAGTCTTCTCTTTTATTTGTCTTGCGTGCCCGGCGGTATTATTGTTGTTGTTGTTGACGTGCGATTAAGACAGATTAGCCAGCGCATTAGTTAGATTCGCTCGTAGTCTACAAGGTCCTCATATTCACATACATAACAAATTTGGCGACGGGTTTGCTGAAGATGGACCCACTGCGTTTAGAGAAACTAATGGAACAGCAGCTAAAATTGATGGAAATGCTTGCTGGTCTACAGATATCACGCTCTGCCGATTCATCTACAGCCAACGACAGCATTGGTAGCAGCATCTCAGAATTCGTTTATGATCCAGATGCGAACGTAACATTTGATACCTGGTTTCGCAGATATGAAGACCTATTTCGAGTAGACTTTGCGGATAAAGATGATGCCTGGAAAGTACGGCTTCTACTTCGTAAATTGGGAGCAGATGAGCTAGATAAATATTGCAACTTAATTCTGCCACAGAAGCCCAGTGAAAGATCATTCGATGAAACTGTCCATACCCTTCGTCATCAGTTCGGTGATCAGAGATCGTTATTCAACATTCGATATCATTGCATGAAACTAGTTCTGAACGAAAATGATGATATCCATACTCAGTTGGGTATAGTCAATCGCACGTGTGAACGTTTTAAATTGAAATCACTCTCAGAAGACCAGTTCAAGGTATTGATTTTCATTTGTGGTTTGCAGTCTCCCAAATTTGCTGATATACGCACACGTCTATTAAATCGTCTGGAACAAGATCCACGAATGACTTTGAAAGACGTCGGTGAAGAATATCAGCGTTTAATCAACATTCACAACGATACCGTCTTGGTGCAGTCTGGCAGCCAAAATGCAGCAGAAGTGCATGCGGTGCATCCAGTACCGTCGACATCAACCGCACCGCTTCATCCTCAGCATAAACCACCATCAGCCTGCTGGCACTGTGGCTCCTGGCATTTCGCAAACTTGTGCCCATTCAAACAGCATAAATGCCGTCGATGCCATACTGTTGGTCACAAAGATGGCTACTGCAAACGCAACAACCGACCCAGATCTCGTAGTCGACCCAGACGGCGCAACAAGCTCAAGTCTTTGGGTGTTACTGCCACATATCATATTAGTACTCCAGCACCTCGCAAATATATCGATCTGACGATTAATACACGGCCGGCACGCCTACAAATCGACACAGCATCTGATATTACAATAATATCAAAGAAATTATGGCAGAAGTTGGGATGCCCTGCCATAGAGAAGACAAATCAGATAGCAATTAGCGCATGTGGTGGAAGACTTCGATTGAATGGAGAAATTAAATGCAGCGTTGATTTTCGCGATAGTCATTTCGTCGGCACATGCTACATCAACAATTCAAACCTTGACCTCTTGGGTTTAGACTGGTTCGAGAAGCTGCACCTGTCAGAGATTCCGTTAAGCAGTGTATGCCATAAGATCGAAAGTATTGAACCCTCAACAAGAAAGCCAGAAATCAGAGACAGATATATTAAACCTAAGCCCATTAGAAAGAATGACGTGATTAATGAAAAACCAACTTCGAATCGTCATAGTGAGTATGGCTGCGCCAAAAGTGCTTCGATGTCTGGTAGCAACAAAGTAGCAACTGTTAGCTCCAGTAAGAGAGGCTCTGCTCAAAAACTGAAAGTGATGTCTGTCATGGCAGCCAAAGATCCGCCACCGAGAGCATGGCCCACGTCAAAACCATGGTCCCGCCTACATGTGGATTTTGCTGGGCCGATAGAAGGTATATACTACTTGGTTCTCGTGGACTCTTACTCAAAGTGGCCGGAGGTAGTACAAGTGACACCACCTTCTAGCAGCAGAACAGTATCAGTCCTGGAAAAGATCTTCGCATGTCACGGTATACCAGAAATCATCGTATCTGACAATGGCAGTCAGTTCACCTCACAAGCGTTCCAGGAATTTTGCAAGAGAAACGGTATACAACACGTGCGGACGCCACCTTATCACCCTCAATCCAACGGTCAGGCAGAAAGATTTGTCGACACTTTCAAACGAGCGTTGTTGAAAGCAGGGGGAGGGGCGAAACCGGAAGCAATACAAAACTTTCTTTTTGTATACCGAACTACACCACTGGCAGAACAGAAGAAAAGCCCTGCAGAACTTCTAATGGGTCGAATGCTACGAACTCATCACCACTCCATGTTACCATCTTCGTCACATCAACGAAGAAATAGTCTGAAGTATTACCGCAAGGGTGATGCCGTCTATGTGCGCGATTATCGACCGAGGAACAGAAAATGGGCCGAAGGCTTGATAGAATGTCGACATGGAACTCTAATGTACAAGGTTAAAGTTGGGGATGAATGGTGGATTAGACATAAAAATCAGATACGACGTCGATATACTACATCCCAAGAACCTAAATTGCCACTGGATTTACTACTGGAAACTTTCAAAATACCACCAGTCAAACCAGAAGCAAAACAAGAGATGCTACCCAGCCGACGATCCCAGCGCAAACGAACACAAACAGTTCATTTCCAAATCGACCCCAAGGAAAAAAGATACTAAACTGTTTGCAAGATTCCTTTTAAAAGGGGGAGGTAATATATACGCAGGTGAATCATTAATATTCATTATTTATTTCACACACTAGCATAATCATTGATTTCACGCATCTGCGTGATTATTGATTTAAATTACTGAATTCCCAAGGTTGTTAATATTTTTAAAATGTGACATTGATTTTTCTAATTGTATAAATACGGAGTTGTTGTTTAACATTTTCGACTGTTGTTTGAGACAGTAAAAGCTCTCATATCAACGTCCAGTCTTCTCTTTTATTTGTCTTGCGTGCCCGGCGGTATTATTGTTGTTGTTGTTGACGTGCGATTAAGACAGATTAGCCAGCGCATTAGTTAGATTCGCTCGTAGTCTACAAGGTCCTCATATTCACATACATAACAAATTTGGCGACGGGTTTGCTGAAGATGGACCCACTGCGTTTAGAGAAACTAATGGAACAGCAGCTAAAATTGATGGAAATGCTTGCTGGTCTACAGATATCACGCTCTGCCGATTCATCTACAGCCAACGACAGCATTGGTAGCAGCATCTCAGAATTCGTTTATGATCCAGATGCGAACGTAACATTTGATACCTGGTTTCGCAGATATGAAGACCTATTTCGAGTAGACTTTGCGGATAAAGATGATGCCTGGAAAGTACGGCTTCTACTTCGTAAATTGGGAGCAGATGAGCTAGATAAATATTGCAACTTAATTCTGCCACAGAAGCCCAGTGAAAGATCATTCGATGAAACTGTCCATACCCTTCGTCATCAGTTCGGTGATCAGAGATCTTTATTCAACATTCGATATCATTGCATGAAACTAGCTCTGAACGAAAATGATGATATCCATACTCAGTTGGGTATAGTCAATCGCACGTGTGAACGTTTTAAATTGAAATCACTCTCAGAAGACCAGTTCAAGGTACTGATTTTCATTTGTGGTTTGCAGTCTCCCAAATTTGCTGATATACGCACACGTCTATTAAATCGTCTGGAACAAGATCCACGAATGACTTTGAAAGACGTCGGTGAAGAATATCAGCGTTTAATCAACATTCACAACGATACCGTCTTGGTGCAGTCTGGCAGCCAAAATGCAGCAGAAGTGCATGCGGTGCATCCAGTACCGTCGACATCAACCGCACCGCTTCATCCTCAGCATAAACCACCATCAGCCTGCTGGCACTGTGGCTCCTGGCATTTCGCAAACTTGTGCCCATTCAAACAGCATAAATGCCGTCGATGCCATACTGTTGGTCACAAAGATGGCTACTGCAAACGCAACAACCGACCCAGATCTCGTAGTCGACCCAGACGGCGCAACAAGCTCAAGTCTTTGGGTGTTACTGCCACATATCATATTAGTACTCCAGCACCTCGCAAATATATCGATCTGACGATTAATACACGGCCGGCACGCCTACAAATCGACACAGCATCTGATATTACAATAATATCAAAGAAATTATGGCAGAAGTTGGGATGCCCTGCCATAGAGAAGACAAATCAGATAGCAATTAGTGCATGTGGTGGAAGACTTCGATTGAATGGAGAAATTAAATGCAGCGTTGATTTTCGCGATAGTCATTTCGTCGGCACATGCTACATCAACAATTCAAACCTTGACCTCTTGGGTTTAGACTGGTTCGAGAAGCTGCACCTGTCAGAGATTCCGTTAAGCAGTGTATGCCATAAGATCGAAAGTATTGAACCCTCAACAAGAAAGCCAGAAATCAGAGACAGATATATTAAACCTAAGCCCATTAGAAAGAATGACGTGATTAATGAAAAACCAACTTCGAATCGTCATAGTGAGTATGGCTGCGCCAAAAGTGCTTCGATGTCTGGTAGCAACAAAGTAGCAACTGTTAGCTCCAGTAAGAGAGGCTCTGCTCAAAAACTGAAAGTGATGTCTGTCATGGCAGCCAAAGATCCGCCACCGAGAGCATGGCCCACGTCAAAACCATGGTCCCGCCTACATGTGGATTTTGCTGGGCCGATAGAAGGTATATACTACTTGGTTCTCGTGGACTCTTACTCAAAGTGGCCGGAGGTAGTACAAGTGACACCACCTTCTAGCAGCAGAACAGTATCAGTCCTGGAAAAGATCTTCGCATGTCACGGTATACCAGAAATCATCGTATCTGACAATG
The DNA here is from genome assembly GCA_944472155.2 of Trichobilharzia szidati. Lineage (NCBI taxonomy): Eukaryota > Metazoa > Platyhelminthes > Trematoda > Strigeidida > Schistosomatidae > Trichobilharzia > Trichobilharzia szidati. Next base: position 152,645,189 of record OX235279.1, read on the forward strand.
GCAGTCAGTTCACCTCACAAGCGTTCCAGGAATTTTGCAAGAGAAACGGTATACAACACGTGCGGACGCCACCTTATCACCCTCAATCCAACGGTCAGGCAGAAAGATTTGTCGACACTTTCAAACGAGCGTTGTTGAAAGCAGGGGGAGGGGCGAAACCGGAAGCAATACAAAACTTTCTTTTTGTATACCGAACTACACCACTGGCAGAACAGAAGAAAAGCCCTGCAGAACTTCTAATGGGTCGAATGCTACGAACTCATCACCACTCCATGTTACCATCTTCGTCACATCAACGAAGAAATAGTCTGACGTATTACCGCAAGGGTGATGCCGTCTATGTGCGCGATTATCGACCGAGGAACAGAAAATGGGCCGAAGGCTTGATAGAATGTCGACATGGAACTCTAATGTACAAGGTTAAAGTTGGGGATGAATGGTGGATTAGACATAAAAATCAGATACGACGTCGATATACTACATCCCAAGAACCTAAATTGCCACTGGATTTACTACTGGAAACTTTCAAAATACCACCAGTCAAACCAGAAGCAAAACAAGAGATGCTACCCAGCCGACGATCCCAGCGCAAACGAACACAAACAGTTCATTTCCAAATCGACCCCAAGGAAAAAAGATACTAAACTGTTTGCAAGATTCCTTTTAAAAGGGGGAGGTAATATATACGCAGGTGAATCATTAATATTCATTATTTATTTCACACACTAGCATAATCATTGATTTCACGCATCTGCGTGATTATTGATTTAAATTACTGAATTCCCAAGGTCGTTAATATTTTTAAAATGTGACATTGATTTTTCTAATTGTATAAATACGGAGTTGTTGTTTAACATTTTCGACTGTTGTTTGAGACAGTAAAAGCTCTCATATCAACGTCCAGTCTTCTCTTTTATTTGTCTTGCGTGCCCGGCGGTATTATTGTTGTTGTTGTTGACGTGCGATTAAGACAGATTAGCCAGCGCATTAGTTAGATTCGCTCGTAGTCTACAAGGTCCTCATATTCACATACATAACAAATATACTCCGTAATTTGGGCGATCAATTCTGGTGTTTTGCTTTGCCTGCGGTCTACGCGGAACGAATACCATAAAAGTTGTGGGCATTAGAGCTTGCGTTAGTATACTTCGTACTATCCGTGAACGTCAAAACCTTTAGTCTTCAGAAGTCGTACATTATGGTGATTTTTTAGATACTTCTCGAAATCGAAACTCTCCCTGAGTAAGATAAGGCGTATATGCCATAACTGGCTACTGAAGCCACCAGTATCTGCCACAAATGGAGAAACAGAGAATACTAAAATGTCAACAGTGCAGTGGCATCAATACTGAGGTCTACGCGGAGAGAGTAACATAAAAGTTGTGGGTATTAGAATTTGCGTCAGTCAACATCGCATTGTCTGCAGACCTCAACACCCTAAGCCTCTTAACATCCTTAATGGGGCTAAAAGCTCGTAGATTGTTGAATGTTTGAGTATCACTTTGCACCGAGTTGTTTGATGAATCCTAGCTTAGAGAATTACTGTTCCAATGTTGAAAGGGTATAATAGGCATGAAAGTTCAGGCTGTCTATCTTTAGATAGATAGTAATCCTGTCTTTCTGAAGCACCAGTTAATTCCATACGGTTCTTTAGATGCAATTAAGAAGGGGTTGGACAAGTTGGCGGGGCAAGGCATGATGCAGTTAGTTGAATCTTCGAACTGAGCGACTCCTATTGTGATGCCACTAAAGGTGGACGAGAAAACACAGAGAATTGGTGGCGACTACGGCGTTACACTCAGTAGTCGTCTACCGCAGGAAAGCTACACTACGCCAGAAACTGAAGGTGTTGTGTATAAGCTACGTGGCTCAAATTAGTTTTCCGAAATATATCTTCAAAGTGCTCGCGTAGGTTCCTCTTGGTGAAGCTACTAGTGCATTGACAGGCATTAATACTCCATTTGAACTGTTCAAGTATAAGTGCTTGCCTTTTGGTTTGAAGGTTTCACCCGCATTATTTCAATAAGTAATAAATCAGATGGTAGATGGATTAGGTGGTTTTGAACCCTACCAAGATGACACTATAGTCCATGGCCTAAGCGGCGAATAGCATGGTGAACTACGTTTAAAACTATCCAGGTGTTTCTGTGAAGAAAATACTCCGGTTAATCCGTCTAAATATCATTTTTCTTTGTCATCTGTATCATGCTTAAGATAAACAGCTAACATTAAGGGTTTCAGACCTGATGCTGGCCATTTGGTACCTCTAATTCAAGCAGCTTCATCTAATGGCATGTCGTCGCTAAGAACGTAGATTGGTACTCTTCAGTTTTACTCCAGATTCACTATCAATTTCACTCAACTGTTATCTCCACTTTTTGATGCTGTCTCCAGTAAACAGTTTAAGTGGGAACAACAGCATTAACTAAGTTTCACATAGTTACTGATCATCAGGCATTCAAACTTATTTCCGCTCCATCGAAATCTTTGAATAGATCACCGCCTGCTATAGTTCAAAAAAGGAATTTAGAACTAATTGCATATGGTCACAATATTGAACTCAGACTGGCTAAGGCTATACATTAGGCAGACTTCTCATCTCGTTATTCATTATTTCAAAATTCTATTGATGACACTGATTATTTGTTCGTCTGACAGTTACCTGTGGACAGAATTCAGCTTTGACAACATATTCAAAAAATTATGGCAGTATTATAAGTGCTGCAAAAATAGAGATTGGAGTATTCAGTGAAAGCGAAGATTTCCGGACTTTTACAAGCGAAGAGGTTAAAGATTCCTGCATCTGAATAAAAGAATAATTAGTCCTCCGAAATTTTATTTTATTTATTTAAATTTTGATTACAGCTTGATGCCACATGGTATTTTCAGTACAAGTATGGAATTTTCAGCCTGGATATCGGTAGCCCAAATTTACAGGCCGACCATAGATATCGGGTGTGCGTCGGCAGGGGATCGAACCCCGGACCATGTGCATGATCGGCGAGAGTCCTAACCACTGTGCCACCGACGCACAAATCTGCGATTTTGAATGATCTTCATTCTGCTCATTTGGGAACTCATAAGATGAAATCATTAGCACGCCTAATGTGCTGGTAGCTGGAAATCTTTGTTGACATTCGCAAAAGGTCAAAGAGCTGTTCCAGTTCCCTGCATGCAATTTCCAATGGAAAGGAAGTGTGGAAAGTATGGCCTGCGTCTTGTGTGATTCGGTAGCGTGTTTATGTGGATTACTGTGGTCCATTCTAAAATTTATGCATTGCTTTATTTATTGTTCATTGTTATTCTAAATGGCCAGAAGTCATAACTACCGATAGTCCTAACACGAATTCTGGAAGTCTCAGCTACTGATAATGGTAGTCATTTCACTGAGAACTTCAATGACTGGAATGAAGATATAGATTACCGTCATCTGTATGCAGCGCCACGTCATCCTCATTCCAACGGGTTGGCGGAAAACTTCGTACGATTTATAAAGAGTGCCATAGCATCAATGAGTCCTAAGAATCTTGACGAGCTAGAGAGATGCGTTGATATCTTCTTACATCACTATCGTAGTGCAGAGCAAAACAATACACATGAAAGCCCCGCTTAGCTATGCGAATATCCGAACGTATTTGATGTCAATGACTTCCGATGAGTGACTATAGACCCTTTGTTGGAATCATAATACAAAAAATGGGTAATTGAATGGTGAAGATATTAGACATTGAAGATCATTCAGTCCAATACAAACATGTGGGTCAAGTGGAAATAGATGAAGTAGGTGGTCCCAGTTACAATTGTAATGATTCCGTTACTAATCCTGACTTTATAGATAATTCGGAAATAAATCCGAATGACTCCGGTGAAAGTTATAGCACAGAATCAGTTAGAAGATCGCAAACCATGACCTCATTATAAACACGCAAGGAGACATTTTGCATGTGGCGGACAATTTCTATTACTGTATTGTTTAAACGCTTACTTTTGTCTGTTAATATTCGCTATATGAATTACAGATTATTCCGCCAAATATAAATCCCTAAGCTCAGCCTTCTCTGTGCTGTTTGGTTTCCTGCAATTCGGTCACTAAGAAATACGATTATTGGTAGCTTTTGCAGAAGCACTACCAACAGATACAGAAGTAGCGTTCAAGATACATGACGGTTTGAGGATAATAAAGTTGCTAAGGTCTAGGAAGCAGCAGAATCTTTTGTAATCCCCCTCACGACCAGGAAACCTCAGGCGGAATGCTTACACCACCGCTACAAAAATTGCTGAATGAAGAGTGTCAACTTCTCATATAAAGAGAGGTTACTGGCTACACTGTCAGTGATGAATAAATTTGGTCTACACGGTGATTGACGTGTCATAGTGCTCCTTTTCGTCCAGTCAAATACCCAAATCGTCTTGGAGGAGTTAAGAGATGCTATGAACATAAAAAGCCTCTTGAAAGAACCTCGATTTAGGAAAAGCAAATCATGCGCGGACCTAATTACGACACTAAGCATCATCTCTGGACACAATCTAGAATGACAATGTACTCCAAACTCTCACTTTTCAAGTATGGCGAATAAGCCGGTGGGAGCGTCTAGAGTACAGTAATTTGCGTTAATACTATGGAACATTTTTGGACCTCATAACAACTGCAAGACGATTCCACATAACACGCAGTTAGCAGTGGAAGGCTCACTGAAGCGTTCAAAGTGAAGACAAGCAAGCCAAGACGACCTAGTATTTCTGATTGTGGCCGACCATGATGAGGCAGGCTGGGAGGAGAGGGAAGACGGGTGTTTGGAGGAGCCACAGGATAACTCCTGGTTATCTGGATTCCGCGGACGATGACGCCCTATGTCAATGGAAGAGTTACAGGCAGGTGTCAACCAGTTGGTTGGGGTGTTGGTGAAGACATAACTTCTTTTGAACACCCTGAAGAGTGAAGTGATGAGAGCACCTGATAGACCAAGAATTAGCTATCTACTACCAATATGAGAAACCTGTAGGAAGAAGTTTCTTTCACCTACCTGGGTAGCATAAGTTGTTTCAACCAAATGTAGCGCGACGAATGGGGGTGTCAAAGGCAGGAAAACAAGATACAGGATCATTATACTGAAATCAGTTTGCTGATTTTCAGTAATCAGGACAATGAACAAGGTCCAAATTTTCAACACCAATGTCAAAACAGATAAAGTTTCCAAATGTTTCAGAGCCTTGTTGGGTGAGTCACGAAAGGCATTGGTATCCGCCTTTCGTAGGCTTGATACAAAAGATACTATTTTTCTCTTGAAACTGAAGATCAGATAGCGTATTCGTAGGGACAAATAACAATGAACAAAAGTGTGCTGAGCTTCACCTTTCAGGTCGACTCGTCAAGCTGAGGGCTCATTGTGAAGCATCCACGCTACATGGCATACCATCGCATCACATTTGTTCATGCACGATCTCCACCTATCTAAGCATTTACTATCGCTCAACAATTTTGACCTTAATGTGTATGACGTATTTTGGACAGTTGATTCGGTGTTTTGATTTGCCTTTGAACTACGCAGAGCAAATACTGTAGTTTTGAGTAAAAGAACTTTCGTTGGTATGCATCGTACCCCGCGTAAGCGTTAACATCCATTCTTCTCCCATAGTGGTGAGCCCTACAACAAACTACGTTTGGCAAACACGCAGACAATTTCTATGCGTTCGTTCCATTTTATATTTTTTCTTTTGTTATATTTATTATACTTGAAATCCTTTTTAGCATGAGTTACCGTACACCTGAGCTCATTCGTACCTGGCGAGACAATATATGGACATGGTTTCTGTACACTGACACCGACTGCTAAATAAATGGAGTCACCAATCCACATTCACAGTTCCTCGTTGTCATACACACTCTGTCGCGGGAATTGAGAAAGTGCATCACTGCTAATAAGTTCCCTTCGGAGAAAAGGAACCCCCCACGAGAAGCTTAAAGAGTGGTCTTTCGGATCGGCAGCATCTTGATGAACCCTTCCGCAACTCTGAGTTAGGGCATCATCTTCCCATACAATCGGAGAGCTAATCCCCCGGTCAGCGTAAGTTCGATAGTTTACTCCCTAGAGAAATGTTTTCATCTAAGTTGCCAAGGCCAGCACAGACTATGTTTGTGACACCTCGTGGTGTCGTTCTCGACGGTCTGGAGGCTTCAGCCGGCATAATTCTGGAACTGTCGGGGCGGCCAGTCACTGAAGTATGGTCGATCAATGCTCTGTCTTCAATTGGTGACTTTGAAATAATGAAGTTGTGCGAATCTGTTAAGCAACTACTTAGGTCAAGCAGTATCCACATTCCCTTCAGTCAAAGACGAAAATCACAACGACTTAGCAACTCAAGTTTTCTCACAGAATCTGCTCCACTTTCATCTGAGAACTTATACTAATCTTGGTATCAAAACACCAATGTCCAGGGAGGTAAGAGTTACCGAAAACACCACAGCTTCAGCATAGACTCAATCACTGAGAAAATATCATAGCGGCGTTTGTCAACAGCCGGTGGCAGTAGCTACCTATTCACACACCCAACCTCGAACAGTTTCGTTTTTAAGAGCTATGTGTTTCACTGATAGTTCAATTCCAAACAATGCATTGTAATGGCATTTCAGATGTTATAGTGAAGTTCACTGACTAATGACGACCCCACATAAACATAATCATTTTCTTTTACCTGGAAAAAATTATGGGAGTTTATTTTATTATTTCTTGGGACAATTAAGTGTGCATACAATATCACCCAGTGAATATCACTGTATGCATTCTTCAGAGAATCCTTTTAAATATGGAGCCAAACTATTACAGTTTGTGAATTTGTCCTTCGATAGTGTATGATTAATTTTCCGCAGTAGTTGAGATAATGGAAGCATTTAGCTGTCCAGAAACCAAGCAGGTCTAACAAAACTAGTGTGTTTAGTGTTAATTTGACCAGTAATAGAATTTATTACTATTCATTTGAATTTTGAGGGGAGCATACATTTTCAGCAGCTCATTACAATTTTATCTAGATCTCCACGATCCTTTACGGCTGTTCTCAAGATGGATAGTGGACTGTGACCTCTTCATCATGCGACGTTTCCTGTGTAATTTTGAGTCAATAAACTCTTCAACTGTTTTCTCAAGCCACACCTCGAATATTCTATATGTATTCACATCCGAGTGGAGAGTACTAGGTCAAACTAAAGGATGTGTTCTTTGATTATGATTTACCTTTCTTAACCTGTACCATTCTCCGGATTTTCGCGGAAGATATTGTTCTGATTTTCTCAATATACAAGCACTCTTGGAATACCAAACCGAAACTCTAAATTCATATATTTCACAAAGTTTTGTAGACTAGGGTGCTAAAGACGCTGGTTGCTTTCTAAGTTCACGATATTTCATTGAAGATGATTTGACCTGATAGCCCTTCCTTTACTCAATAGGAGCACTAATGATGGTATCTTTTAAAAGTTGAGTCTGGTTCAAGGTCATTCTCCTGAATGGACACAGTTTTCCAACATTTTCGATCTTACGAGGTAGTCATAAGCATTTAAATTCCTCCTGAAAGTCATATTAAGCTCACCTCTAGTTGATTCCTAATGAGTTATTGGGGTAATCAAGTTCGTCTGCTGTACTAGCCGGTTCAAACCCCAAGAAGGGAGGAGTTTTTGGGTGAATCCACCTCCGAAAGTCAGTCCTACAACAGTAAAAGTAGACAAAAACTACAGACGAACTTGAAACAATCAATCAAACTCATCTAGGTGAAAAGTAATATTTAATTTACATAAGAGAGGGGTGTTTACCATATTTATGTGATAAAAATGAGTTATACAGGGTACATATCTATAATATACTGCGAAAATTGGTCTCAGCTTCTCATAAGAGTGGTTATAGACATATCAAATCAATGTCGATACAAAGACTCATCTGAGTGGCTAAATGCCATATTGTTTAGGGAATCATTTGCCATTCTAAAACGTATTTTAAGATGGGTCCAGAATCTTCCAATAGAATTTAAATGGGTGCGGCTTATGAGATCCATCGATTCAGAAGAATGGCTGACTTCATGATGAATATAGCCTAGTAATGATAACTGCAAATAAACTCTCCAATCATCTGTGTGAATAGTAATGCCTGGGTGAAATAGTCGTATTATAATTAGTATTAAGACACCAGCATTTCCGTTTAGGATGCATTCTACAAACCTTTTTCGAAGATTTGTGTCGTACAGTACAAGCACTTAAACATGGTTTACTATAATCCTACCGAAATTCATTTTTCGTTAATTGAGTTCTGTTTCGTCACTATGAAACAAGAAAACAACTGCCAAGTAGAGAAGAAATTCTACTGATCTTCTGCGAATCAATATCACTAGGGTACAGATGCCACTGCACTGTTGAAATTTTAGTTATGGCATATACGCCTTATCTTACTCAGGGAGAGTTTCGATTTCGAGAAGTATCTAAAAAATCACCATAATGTACGACTTCTGAAGACTAAAGGTTTTGACGTTCACGGATAGTACGAAGTATACTAACGCAAGCTCTAATGCCCACAACTTTTATGGTATTCGTTCCGCGTAGACCGCAGGCAAAGCAAAACACCAGAATTGATCGCCCAAATTACGGAGTATATTTCAGGACCAAATCTTGGTGTGAGGTTGACTGCTTAACTAGCTATGGATCGTGAGTGGAAGAACAAACGCAACACGATGGTGCACCGAATGACGCGTCTGCTTGACCGGAAGCCTTCAGCTAAACAAGTTGACTTAAACAGTGAAGGTCAGCATGAAATGTTCAGTGATGAGTGCTGTGGCCAATAATTCTGGGGAATTACCCACCGCTACAGACTTATCAACTCCTATATAACAAGAGTTGCACGCAAACGTATAATCAGTAGTAGGGCGGGAATACTTTTGCATAGTCTTTATCTCCCCACATTTGCATGTTTTAGCTTTCCTTATCAACCATATTGCCCACACAGAAGTGAAAAATGGAATCTGTTTGAAACTTGCGACAGAGATCATGAACAGCATCTGTTTGCAGTGCCGAGGTATCTCATTGGTTAATTGAAGGTTATTTGACTTCGGCGTCTATTGTTTATTGTTACCTTCAATTATAATCACTACAAAAACTTCAAAGCACAGAAAACAAAATATAAAATATGGGTAATCTGAACAACCTTGAGACAGGGTCAGAGTTCCGGGGCACGTAGCGCCATTTATAATTTAACTTGCTGTGTACTCAATAACCGCAGTGGAGAATGTCGACACCTGACAGGAAGGCGGAGTTGGAAATGAAGAAGGCGAAGCTAGCCATCTTGAGGGAGAAAAAAATGATGAGGGAGAAATCGAAATTTGATGGTACCAATGGAGTAGCACAAGATGCTCTCAGCCCATCTCAAGGACTGCGAGATGAAGCGGAAGAACTTCTTCGAACCCTCGGCATTCCAGTGACTGATGAAACCAATCAAAGCTCAGACGAACATTCTTCCAAATTACACGTGGAATCCCCACAGTAGGTTTTCAGCTTTATACTCTTAATATACAGAACAAAACCCGTTACCCCAAAGAAAAGTAAAAAGTTGGGGTTTTCTGAAATATATGAAGTAAATTTGAGTCCAAAAAATCCGGTGTGTTATTCAAAGACAACACAAACACGTGATTCACCTGTCTCACGACATCCTGTACTTTCCGACTCTATGCGAAGCGGTAAGTTGTAAACTGATGATTGTAAGTTTTCTGCAGATTTGGGACTTGAGGTTATAGGATCTCCGAAGTTTACAAACCATTTGGAATGGGATGATGAGTTTTCCTTCGGTAAGTTGTCGCAAGATTAAGTCATATACGTCAACTCATATCAACAATTTTGCATTCTTCGAAATAGTCATTTTTGTTACTACCGTGGATTGCGATACGACTACGAATTATTTATCGGGGTTAGAATGCAGTGCTTCCATAACCTGGCGTAATTGTTTATACCCAGGGATGTAATCCAAATTTTATTTGGATTAGCAATCTTAATTAATCTAAATAATACTGCATGTATATATTCTTAAAAAGTTTGTTATAATCACCATATTTCATCACTACCTGGTGTTACGTATTTGTAATGTCTTTTACATGGTTTATTCTTTTTAAACCAGCTTTACCTTTTGACGGATCGACTGACGTGAACTTCTCACACTCTTCAATAATCGGTGAATTTGACAAATTGCCCCCCTTCATGCCAAAAGTCCCAGAGGAAGAAGAACAGAAGACCGTAAAAGGTTATGTCTCTGACAATTTTCTGTTGTTTTCACTTGTTTGTATTAAAGCATCAATTGAAGTAAGATTGTCTTGGTTTAATTTCGCGATCTGTATACTGTGAATTATTTATCTTAAAATCCACAGGTGAACTAAGTAACGACTTGTATCTAAAACGTCCATATGATAACCTTACTTTCGGGAGGATATCTGATACTTTTCTGTGTCGTATCTTGACGCTCATTATATATAGTGTCGCAAGCGTAACACGATTATTACTGATGTGATTATTTGCACAGTATTAGTTATATGTAAATTCATTTCGTATTTCGTGAATGCGTAAACCTGTGACACAAGGTGTGAAAAGTGACTGTAGGAAATTAGATAGAGTTATGCGTAAAGTATTCAACGATATCCAGCACTTGAAAGTTGTCTTTCCCGGTGGATAACTGGATCAATCTGGTAATTTGATGTGACCAGTTAATAGAATTCTTAAAACAATGGATGTAACATATTACTGCAGGTAGCACTTCATCTATCAAACTGCATTCTAATTTTTTTTTATGTCAGTTCACTCTTTCTGAGCCGAAGGGAATAATCTGAATGTTCGTGCTGATGTATTTCTACTGTATCGTTTGGTGTGGTAAAAATTTTTTCGTTCTCAAGGATGTATATCACTACCAGTTATCGTAAACGGCCCGTGTATCATTTAGAATAACATTTTTGAGTGCTTTTAATAGTTGTCACCGAGCAACTTTTATTTCAGTCATGTAGTTTCGTATGCTCAAAAGTATACCTGTTTTATGCACTGCATTACTACTTTCAATTTTGTGGTAGTGGCAGAGCTAAATGTTTGAAATCTTCCCATTAGTAAAAAGCGTCCAATACATGTTAAATAGCAACGTTGTGATTTCAAATGAAGACACTTTCCTGTGTGGTGCAAAACTAATGTTAGCCTTAATTTTACAGATAGTTAACTTTCTCAGAGATGCTTTTCGTTGTTCAGAGGGTAATTCTTCAATCATCCTTTTCTAGCTTGATCATCTATATTATACTAAACAATGGGGCAATTAAGTCGCACCACTATCAGTGTGTATAATATATATAAACCTTGGCATGGTGCTCCAACGATAATATTACTGTTATATTATGTTTCATTCCTTGAAACACATGCCCATTTTATTATGTCCTTTGTGGTCATTTTCAGTTACTCCTCTTTATATACTACCGATAAATCTGGTTAGTAGCGCACGCTACATATCTTCACCATCTTTATTAATTATAGTCACCTGAAGTTCTATCTTCGCTATCTGTTCTGATAACTTGTTGGTTTTCACTTGTAAATCGTCTAGTTTAAGTGAAATGAAATATAGATCATCTGCGAAATATAGTTTTATGGTCATTTTGTGGCTTCAACTTATGCTCCTCTCATTCCACACGGCTTGCTTCGTAATGCATTGTACTACAATCAAGAAGATTGTACGTGCGGTCCTTACAGTGCTTTGAAAGGAGTATCTTTTCAAAGCCCTTCGCACTTATTTCGTTTTTGGATTTGGTTCATGTATAAACTAAGGAGTTTAAAGTTAGATCATATGGTTTATTGTGTAAATATCACTGATCAACGTAGGTTGTCTCATATATTCATCACTGGAAGAAAGCCAAGGGCCGGATGGATTTAGAATAATATTCGACAGCTCAAGTACCCCATTTTTAGGGATTCTGATGAAAAATCAGGTAAGTTAAGAACTTTTTATGACGAGTTGTGGAGAATTAGCCACAAATGAAAGTGTTAAAGGATGAAATCTAATTTCTATGCTTATTTCGAAAGTCACAGCTGGATCTCCCATCTTTTTTATCGTTGACAATCATTCTGCATAAGATTGCTCGCATCTCTATGGAACAACTAGTATCGACTCATAAAAATATTTTTGTGTGCTTTGAAGGACTCAATAATTTAATCATTTGAAGAATCGCATGTTTTTTTGTTTATTTTGCGAAAGCCGTTATGACATTGGAATTCGGTATTTGTGGTCTGTAGATAACAACTTAAGTTTGGTCTTAGTTCTGTAGATGTACTTGCTCATTGTATTTGAATTTAGCATATTTTTTAAAACTTTTTTTGCCTAGTTATTTCTCTTAAACTTGGTTCTGCTGTACTTCTGTGCCAAGTTCTATGTTGAAACTCGTCAATCAGTCTATTGTCTAGTTTTATTTTTTTTTCTCTTCATTGCACTGCACCATGTATAGGTTATGTTTGTAAACCTTTAAGAGAAGCTTTATATCATGTTGGCTTATGATATGCCGCTTTGCTATAGAAGCTCAGTATTTAACTAGATCCAGTAGCCTTCTCATCTTTTGGAACCTTATATTTTATTTAAAGGTTTTTTCATCGACCAAATGTTTACTCTTTCTTTCTTCATAACTCGCAGATACAAAAAAGGAACTTACAGTAGAAGAAAGAGATGGGATTCTGGAATCCAGTAATTTTCTCCGCTTCTTTGATAAAGCTTCACGATTGATGGAGCGTGCATTAACTGAAACTTCAAACATTTTTGTGGATTATAGTGGTGGAGATCATGATGACAGTGGGTGGGTGTATTTTTTGAGCCTCCCTTTTTTAAAAGGCTTTCGTCATAATTATCACTTTTATAACTTGTTTTATATAATTCTTGAATACATTTTTGCGATGACAACTAGTGGTTTTGTTTTCTCGCTTAGTAGTCGTATAATTTAAATACTTGTAAACTGTAAAGTTTTGACAATTCAGTCGATTTAAGTTCATTTATTTGTTGTTCGTCTACACTTATTCAAATTATAATTAGACTACCCATAGTTCTATAGACAGTTTTAATTTAAGCCTCAAAGCAGATTATCGGCATAAATTTCTTTCGACAGCAGTGTGAAACTTATAGCGTGCATAAATAACAGGTAGGTCGTTAACATATATATATGTATATATATATATATATATATATATATATAGCAGTATTATCAGCTAGTTCTTTGTAAATTAACACAATTTAAACAAACTAATAGTGTAACTTATTACCTAGGTTTTATGATGCGGAGCAACATGCAACCTGGAATAAGCTAAGCTGTTCATAATCATGCAATGATTCGTGTATATTCCTCTATAGATCAAATTTTGTTCCACAGGGCACTAGATGTAAATGTAGTACTGTGTTTCTTGTCAAAGGTGGATGCAGTTATAAACATTAAGATATAAATTAAACCTATTGTAAACGTAGGATGCATGCACTTTTGTGAAATATGATTCCATATTATAGAAGTTAGTTTGGTGTAACTCAAAGTGATACAGTATTGGTATTGGATAACAATTTATTGCTCATAATCACACCAATTCATTCACACGGTTTCATAATTTACTTTATATGTTTTTTCTCTCCTTTTTGTTGTGTATTTCAATTTCCCATGTATCCGGGATAGGCATTGCGTCATTTCGTTTCCACGTGTTTGATGTTGAATCAATGGACAAATTTTCGTTGACTCACCCCTCTCTCTCTCTCTCTGTGTGTCTATATTACGTTTTAGTACTTTTACCGTAACCCATTCTATTGTGTGAGATTGCATGCAAGTGAATTCACTGCAATGACCGACTTTTTCTGGATTTGAACAAAGCAAGAACAACAATTGTACCAGGATAATATGAGCTCATCTTTTATTATTTCGAGGATTCTTCTCAACTGGTTACAACCTGAACGATAAAAAATATGAATTACATTACATTAAAGATTTGAACATACTTTTCCACGATCACAAGGAGTAATTGGTAGGAAGTAAAAGTAACATTAGTCCGGAATGATTTAACTAATTAAGGGTTACAAACACTGACTATTTATAGAATAATTCAAATGAACTGTGATCAATATTTGACAGTTTATAAATATTTATAGAATACCCACTAAGACATTGAAATAAGAACAAATTAGTTCAGCAAAGAGCCTTCCAAAATTGACAAGCTTCCGTATACTTTGTATTGCCGAAGCCTTAGCGATTTGGATAGAAAAACCTGATTTATGCACACAGAAGAAACTTCTCCACCCCCTCCTACTACCGTGGGTTTAATTTCAAGTTTATCTGTCATCAACATTCAGTTATCAAATTTTTTGCAATTTTCGTATGATAATTTTTAGTAAATAACCCATTCAATCTTTTCACCTATTATCTAGTTTATTTTCACAATTGTCTCCATACTCCTTCACTAACATGTAATCTTTCTAAACATGTCTATATTACGTAACCCTACTCACATCTTACCAATCTTCACCCCACTTAGTTACAACTTTGATTACTAATCACGCATTTTAATTTTTTTATTATTTTGATGATGTAATCAACAACGGACACCAACTGTTATTTTGATTTTGACAAACCTAATGTACACACACACACACACAAAATTAGTTGTATATAATTGCAACTGTACAGCTAAGTGAATGAATTCGCCGAAAAGAGACTCTTCGCTGAACTAATTTGTTCTTATTTATGGAATAATTAGGCAATTAGGCTTGGAAACAAAAACAGAGTTGCGTATATATATATGTGTGTATAGAAACAAGGTTTAGCTAGACAGAGCATAACAAAAACGTAGATTACGTAACTAAAGAAAATGCTTTATCTAATAGTTAATAGAAAAAGAATGAAGAGAAAAGAACAAGAAAGGGTGAGTCATGTTTAGATGAGAGAGTAGAGTTTTCTAAACAAGAAGCAGTTGCATCAGACGACTTAAAACAAATCTATGTAAGCAGAAAGAGACAGTGGTGAATCTTACACTGCCCTGGTGACAACAAAATATACAACTTGTATGAGTCACCTTTTTCTTGTTTAGAAAACTCTACTCTCTCATCTAAACATGACTCACCTTTTCTTGTTTTCTCTTCTTTTTTTTCTATTAACTATTAGATAAAGCATTTTCTTTAGTTACGTAATCTACGTTTTTGTTATGCTCTGTCTAGCTAAACCTTGTATCTATACACACATATATATTTGCAACTCTGTTTTTGTTTCCAAGCCTAATTGCCCAATTATTCTATAAATATTTATAAACTGTCAAATATTGATCACAGTTCATTTGAATTATTCTATAAATAGTCAGTGTTTGTAACCCTTAATTAGTTAAATCATTCCGGACTAATGTTACTTTTACTTCCTACCAATTACTCCTTGTGATCGTGGAAAAGTATGTTCAAATCTTTAATGTAATGTAATTCATATTTTTTATCGTTCAGGTTGTAACCAGTTGAGAAGAATCCTCGAAATAATAAAAGATGAGCTCATATTATCCTGGTACAATTGTTGTTCTTGCTTTGTTCAAGTTTATTAATTGGAAGATTTGCATGAAGTTTTCTGGATTGTTTAACTTAGAAAGGCTCAACCATTCTAGGTGTAGGTCAATTTTATGTTCCGATATAATTATGAACAATAAGTTATGTTCAAAACGTCATCCAGTGAAAACTTTTATTGAGTGATATACCTAACAAGTACATTAATTTGAATCTGATTGACTCCTGTCTACTAGTTTTGACCTGTGCATTTGACCTCATAGTCGTTATATGGTATTTAGTAAATGGTCATGTTCCTATTTGAATCTGTCGCACCCTTAATTCTACGAAGTTTGTCTCTGAGTTGGCTAGTTTAAATTCCAACCTCATAGTTATTCACCAGTAAGGTTCTCATTATTTGTTTTATTTCATTATCTAATTTTCACGACTTTACAAATCAGACTTCTGGCTGGGTGACACATCAAACAAACCTTGGACGAAATTCATGCTATGATTAATCCCGTAATTTAAAAATAACTTGGTCATTGCAGTGTATTCGCTCGCTTCCAGTCACTCGACAGGGTAGGACAGAACAAAAATGCTGGAAAGGAATATACTTTGGTATAGGAAAAAAATTTATCCCCAAGTTTCTGTCTGCAATCTTGGTAGAACACTAATCTTGGTTATATGGGAAAATTATGATGGAAAAGTTGGCTATATAAAGTAAGCTAGAAAGTCGTGTAAATACATTGGTACGATAGTGAGCAATGCATTGTGGTGGAAGTATCATCCACTTATTAATACTCTGTCAGTGTGTTGTGTCAAATAATGTCATACTTCATGTGTTCGATTTATCAACACTCTGTCTCTTTTAATGGATTTTCTATATCTGTAGCTGCATTGCTAGGAGCTGAGTACTAACCTTTGCCAGCATGCCTTAAGAAAGTGGACCTATGCTTGAAGGCAATAATTGCAGGTTCCATAGTAGAGTAGCGGTTAGTGGTATATGGTGTTAGTTTCTTTTTACTTCATGTTCTTCAGATTCCTTTTTGACTAACAAAGGTTTTCCCAATAGGAAAATATCTTGAATTCGAACGCAATGGGCATAACTCATATTCTACTTGTGATCATTGAACTGAATAGATGTTTTTGTGCACTGTTTCTATTTTTCCCCATTATGTTGTTAGTCTTATTTTTCTCTACTTTTAGAAACACTAAACGCCATGAACTTGTGGGATTTAATCGTGATTTTTTCGATGAGCGCTGGTCAGGAAAACGTTGTGTGACGGCTTTGGAGTGGTCACATGTTTTTCCTGAATTGCTTCTTGCAGCATATAGTTCGAATGAAGATGCACAACACGATGCCAATGGGGTGTGTTTAATATGGAATATAAAATTTCAGAAGACGTCTCCAGAGTATATTTTTTATTGTCAATCAACTGTTACTTCAGCAACTTTGGCAACTTATCATCCCAACTTGGTTATTGGTGGAACATATTCCGGACAGATTGTGTTGTGGGATAATAGGTGAGTATTCTACTAATGTTTACTTCTACATCAATGGGAGGTTTTCTCTTGTTCCTGTCATGTTGTCATGCTGACAAAAAAGATGCTATTACTGATGCTTATTTTTTTTACAATTGCACATATGATTTTAACAATGTAAGGACATTAAGAGTTAAAGGTTGATAAATTTCCGATAAAATCCACTAAATGGCCTCTGATAGGTAGCAGAATACTGTACACAAACAGTAGACAAATGTCAAATGAACCTTTAGTTTCCGTGATGAAATTACGCAAACGATTAGTTTATTGGGTCTGATGCAAATTCCCGAATGAGTGAAATGGTCAGCATACTAAATCACTTCGTGCTCTGTCCTTAAAGTAAAGTTGATTCAGAGTACTCTTGTAGCACTATCTTACTTTTGATGATGATGAAGAAGCGTATACTCTACATTTTCGAGCTTTCGTCTTGACAGTTCTGAAGACTTCATTTTATTGGCACCTTCATCGTAATGATTCAATCTTTTGCGATATTTTTGTAGTAAAATGTTGATTTCTGCTTTATCTAAGCTAAAACTTGTCACCATCTCAACTAAAAAACCTGTAATAAACTCATCAATGGTTAGCACTGAGTATCCATACGGGATGCTGGTTTGTCATCACCTCACATGACACTTCTTCGTAAACTCTTATATGATTGCATGAGTTCAGGTAGACTGCATACTTCCTGGTCACTCTTCTTCACAGTCACACACTGGTATACAGCTTTTCAATAGACGAATTTAAATACCACCTTCAAGTCAAGAAATACACCAATCTGATGTAAATATCTCATTTGGCCATACAAAATAATGTTTCGACTAACCTAGTCCATTATTTATCGCCATCATCTGTAGAATTCTCTAAGTCCAAGTCATCAAATCTTGTTACTCCACTGCTTCATAGATTGGAGATGGTCAGATAAGTATGAAATACCGTATTAATGTCGTGTGTCATACATTAGTGTGTTCATTTTTCTTCTATTACAAATCTTATCGGAAACTATTCTGTGAAGGTAGTGTTTATCACATTGGAGGCGTCTTCACTATCAGTTTTCTTGGTAATAACAAACGTACAATCTACATAGCAGACTCAGTAGTATTTTTCATAGGTTTTTGAGATTAGATGACAGTTTTAAAATCTAATGTAACAGACTGGAGGTAGAGATTGATAACGAAAGCTTTATTTATAGAATCAACTGCAAACACATAGAATAGGAATGATTCAACACATGTCCACCCGGACATCTGGAAAATTCTGCTAACCCCACGATGAATAGGAAATAACAAAGAAAACTACAAAACGAAAGTTTCGAAGTTGTATGATTATAACTGACATGATTATGAACAATAAATTGTGTTCGAAACTTTGTTATCCAGTTAACAATAATACTGTTTCACTGTGTGATATACCTTTTTATGCAAACAAACAAAACTTTTGTTGTCGTAATTTATTGCTGATTGGCCAATCTTACACTCGCTTGAAAAGCACAAGAACACATACACTGAAGCGGGATTACTCGGATCCATTTTATCTCATAGGTGCTATGTACAAGTTATGACACCCAGTTAAACCAGTTATGATACAATTTTCAGATACTTTAGTTCAATAATATAAGTCAGTCTTCCAGTAATAGAATTATATTACAACGTCATAGTGAAGTAAAACACAAGGATGTAAAGTTTTTGAAAATCTTTTTAGAACGAATGTTCTAGCATCCAAAGCTTCAGTCTGGATAGATCACGAGAACCACCTCTTATGCTATGGGTCGCAATGGGAACAAAATCTCTGATTTGAATGCCGATAAAACTGCCCGATGGGGGTCCCACGTAGGATGAAACTCGAGTGGTGGATATCACTCCTAGCCACCGTCTACCACATTGCATCAAATTAACCTGAAGATATCGTGCTAGAAGTCGATTTGCTAACAGAGACCTCATATAAAGTATAATTATATTTTAATAGTTTACACACAATGATAAGTTTTGTTATTGGTAATATTTCGAGCAAAATTACTGCCCGTGTTCACACCAGTGTTGGAATTGTTTGATTCGGAATCAAACAATTCCAACACTGGTGTGAACACGGGCAGTAATTTTGCTCGTAATATTACCAATAACAAAACTTATCATTGTGTGTAAACTATTAAAATATAATTATACTTTATTTGATCTAATCCACAATGCTCAAACTTTTTACTGATAGAGACATCATATTTTAATCTGATAATATCAAAAGTTTCAACAAGGAAGTGTCACTGAACGTGTTAAGATTTCAGATATTTATTCTCTTCACATTTGTGCATAGTTTCATTTATGTAGTTAGTATCCATGGTAAATTTCCATTAGGAAGTGTTATTTATTATTATTTATTATTTATTTAAACGCAGAAAAACTTGGTACAATATGGCACCAAGAAAGATGCGCCACACAATAATAATAAAACAACATAGATTAAAAGTAAAAATATAAGTAGAAAACGGATAAAGAACTTCATCTGGAAGGAAAACAGTCATGTTTAACAAGTTCAAACAGTATTCGTTAACTATCATCAGGAAGGGAAGAAAGAAGGAAATTGCAACACGTTCGCCATTGATTACGATTCTTGGCCATATCCGATAACGTTTCGAGCCATCGATTCGAGCTATCTCGCGGACCCCAACCAGGGAGTCGTGACACACCAACCGATGCTAATCTAGCACAAATATCCTTCATCCCACGACGCCACGTCATGGACTGACCACCCCTCCGCCTTTTCCATCCCGTCCCAGGGCTAGCGAACAGAGACCTGTACGGAAGCCTCTGGGATGACATTCGCAGCACATGTCCAAGCCACCGGAGCTGGTGTTTCCAGATGACGACACTCAATGAATGGTGATCTCCACTGTGTTCAAACACACGCCGCCGAACCTCAGAATTACTCACGCGATGATGCCATCGAACGCAAGCAATCCTGCGGAGACAGCGATGATCGAACACGCAGAGTCGCCTCACATCCTCAGCTCGGAGAGGCCAGGTTTCACAGGCGTAGAGCAAGACAGCCCGCACCGAAGCATTGTATACCCGACCTTTGACAGCCAGGCTAACGTCGCGACGGCGCCAGAGGTGGCACAAGTTGATGTATGCCACCCTAGCCTTCATTATACGGTTGGAAATCTCATCCGTCACCCCTCCGCCAGCACTCACACAACTACCCAGGTACACAAACTTATCAACAACTTCAAGCGGTTCACCCGCAAGAGTGAGTGCAGGTACAGGCTCCTGCCAATCTTGTAACAGTACTTTGCACTTAGACGGTGCAAAGCACATACCATACTTACAGACACTGATCGCCAACTGATTAAGTGCGATTTGGGCAGCCTGCATGCTATCGCACAGTAAGACGATATCGTCTGCATACTCGAGGTCGAAAAGTCTATCTCCAGGTAGCAGATCTACACCACCTTCACGCACATCCTTCAGAGCTGACTCCAGAATGTCATCGATGGCAAAGTTAAAGAGAAATGGAGAGATTGGGCAACCCTGTCTAACCCCACTGTTGGTTGGGAACAGTGATGATAGTTGGTTGTATGCCCTCACTCTACCTGAGGTGTTTCTGTATAGGGCTTTCAAGATGTTAACAAATTTCTCAGGTACACCTCTCTCTAACAGACAGTTCCAGAGCACAGTTCTGTCCAACGAATCGAAGGCAGCCCTAATATCAAGAAACACAACGATCGTTGGCCTGCAATACGTGTGGCGGTGTTCCAACAACTGACGAAGGGTGAACACATGATCAATGCATCCACGACCTGAACGAAACCCAGCCTGCTCTTCGCGAATCAATCCTTCACGTATTTTGCACAGCCTGCGAAGCAAGACAGCAGCCAATAATTTAGACGCGACTGGTAGCAGACTGATACCCCTATGATTGTCACACGAATTACGTCGACCCTTTTTAAAGATAGGGACGATAATGGCTTCGTTCCACATTGATGGTACACTCTCAGTTTCCCATACCTTCCTGAACAACCCAGTTAGAGCCATTGTGAGAGTCTCGCCACCATCTTTAAAAAGAGCCGGGGGTAAATTGTCTGGGCCGGGCGCCTTATGGCGTTTTAACACTTGGAGTTCCTTACGGACCTCCGCTTCGGTGGGTGGGTCGGTATTAACCGACCAAGGAGCACTGGGGCTAATGACAGCAGACATTGAAGCTGGTGGCCAGCTAAACTGTTTCCCGAAGTGCTCTGCCCAGCGTTCCAGGCGTCTTTTCAAGCTGGTAATTGGCGTGCCATCTGCCTCACAGACCGTCTCGCTGACACCTTGTTTCTTGCTGCCGGTGGCTCGGATGAGTTGGAACAGCTTCCGACTGTTGCCAGATGCAGCAGCTGACTCCATCTCACCCGCACGTTCTGACCACCAGGCCTCGCGGTCCTTACGTAAACACTGTCTTATCTTGCGCGTCAGCGCCTTTCGCTTATTGCTGTATTCGCTGCCAGCCGGAATGGACCGGCGTTCATCCAGGAGTTGCAAGGAACTCGCAGAAACCCAGTGGTTTTTGGCGGAGCATTCTTTCAAGCCGCAAGCGGCTACACTAGCTCTTTGCATGGCACCTTGCAGATGGAGCCAATGTTCATCTATACTACTTGGGGGGTTGCTGGCAAGCATTGATTGTAACTCATTCTGATATTTCAAACAAGTAGCAGGTGCTACTAGTTTGCTCACATCAACGTTTAGACGACGCCTTTTATGAACCCCACCAAATCGCAAGACGAACTTGGCACACACTAACGCATGATCGGAGTCCAGGCATGTGCTCCAGAAGGAGCGACAGTCTTGTATGCATCCTCGCCACCGGAAACTGACAGCAATGTGATCGATCTGAGTCCAAGCTTGGTTCGCAGAGGGAGGACGCCAGGTAGCGCTACGGCGATGGTTGTGCCGGAAGTTGGTGCTGGCCAGAAATAGGTTGTGATCCGCGCAAAGCTGCAGAAGACGGTCCCCATTATCTGACCTGCGACCATGTAGTCCCCATTGACCACCTAGACGATTCTCCTCTGAGCTCAGACGCCCGACCTGTGCATTCAAGTCCCCAGCCAGCACTACGATATCCCTCCGACCCGCCTGTCTCAAGAGATCGTTAAGTTGGTGGTAGAACTCGTCCTTCATTGCATCCGGGCTGCAATCTGTTGGTGCATAGGCAGAGACAACAAATAGACACCGCCTATCTGGCCTACTACTCCTTACTTTCGTATAACCTTCCAGCCTCACAGCACATAAACGACTGTTAATGGGAATCCAGTCGAGCAGTGCAGCTTCGGCTCTAGCGCTCAGTGCGACGCCGACACCAGCTACGCCGGATGCCGACGCCACAGGGTCCCCGGACAAGCGCAGGTGGTACATACTACTAGAACTTCCAGATGGAGAGGATAATCGAAGCACTTCACTGGGATCTTGAATGCGAGTCTCCGAAATGCAGCAGACATCGATAGCGAGGCTTTCCAACGTTCTTACCAACCCTGCCTGTTGTCCGATTTGCATCAGCGTCCGAACATTGTAGGTGGCCAGCTTGAACGCGGCACGCGGTTTCAGGATATCTGTGTTAGATGTCACATTGGGGACAGCCATTTTGAGGGTTACTCACTAACATCTCGAAACGACACAGATAGGCTAGGAATCCAAACAAAGGCGAAAGGCTGTCGAAGGTTAAGAAGTCAAGGTGAGCAAAGGTAAAATACAGGAAACTAAGTATAAAAATAAAAGTAAGGTTGGAAAGAGATATATCAACTGGGACATCATTATTGCTTGAGAGCATTGTTAAGAGCGCGCGATGAGTTTCACTGATAGTTTGTTGCTTCATTTAATTAATTGTGTGAGGGCTGAGATACTGCCCGGGCGCCCAGACCGAAGCAGGTGGTTTTCTTAAGGGACCACCCCCCGAGCCTTTGACTTGGAGTCTAATCCGCAAGGCAGCGGAGCAGCGTCAGGTGCTGCGTTCCCATGGTTGCCGGTGACCCATATGGGTTCGTACGCCATTTGATCCGATTGGATTCTGGAGCCCATGTACCCCATGGTAACTGCTTTTAGTCTAACCGCTATCCAAACAACCTTCCTGGCATGGTAGGACCTGCAGGGACATGAGTCCCAGCCAGTTTAGCTTGTTGGGTCACTGCGGCATTCAAGCCCGACCACCACGGCAAGGTAGCAGTTATCGGTCGGGGAAGAAGTGTAGAAAATGAAAGAAGTGATTCAGCGAAGAGACTTTTTTCAACGAATTTATTATCAAGCCGTAAAATCGTGTATATATGGCATTTTTAAAATAATATGATTTGCAACAAAATATTTGTGATTATATTTATTGTTAAACACCAAGTCACAGAATAGTTTATATAATTTATAAAGTAGTTCTTGGAATGTGCGAATTTTAGAGACGGGTGTAGAATCAACAAGACTAGTAGGTTACGTAAGAATTTTGATGACAGCGTAAAAAATCATACTGGATTGAATAAACAAGTGAGAAAAGACTGAAAGTTGTCCGTAGTGAAAAGAGTACCGATCGTAATAATGAGTTACGGTTATACAAACTGAATAGGCGAAACGAAAAAAAATAAATAGGGCCGATGAGTACTACAGTAATTTAACATAGTCTGATTAGGACTATGAAAGTAGTGTGGTTGAACAAGCGCTTTCTGCATACAGAGTTCTAGTGATTCTATTTCGATCTCCAAAGCCTGAGCGATACAAGTGGGTCGAATGCTCAATTATTTGGGCAAGTTATTTCTTGCTTAACAAATGACTTCAAGGTAAGAGGTTGTTCATACAAGATGATCAGTGTCGACCAAATTTTCTACTACCACACCTCGTATAGGTCCACTTCCACATGTTAACCGCGCAGGACAGTGTTCTCATAATTCTCAATTGTTGTTTGTTTAAGTTTATCTAACAGTTGTAGTCTTTTTGATTAAATATATATGAAGTGTATTCCTAATGTCTGTCTCACGCGTACAACACAATCGCGTGTAGATTATAACACTGAACCGTGGTGTGCACCTTTTATGTTATAACTACTGATGCTATCTGTCTGCATAAACTCTAGTATGTGATTTGAGTTGTGAAATGTCATTATTATAAACCAGTCTGATTTGTTAATAAAAGTAGCTTTGGTTGAGTTGGTTTGCAGTCATGTGAATTTGCGTTTTTGGGATAAATTTTTGTGAAAAATTTTGTAAAATTCACAGTATTTAACTATAGTTTTGTTTTTGAAGTCACAAGCGGAAATCGCTATGAAAAATGTACTGATCACAGGACAGCTGTCGTCTCTAATTTCTCACTCTTCAGTGATGCGCCTCCACCACGCAATCAGAGGTTGAATCCAAGACCAAGACAACCGCATTTTGACTTTTCACTTATCTGTTTGAAATCTGATAACCGCTAAATTCAAACTCCTATCTATAGGCAGTATAGCTCCACGATCATCCAATTTGTAACTATCTTCAAATCCGACTGGGTGGAATTCCTCTATCAACAATTTTCACTTTTTTGAATAGATACTTTCTGATTATGTGATCTTGTATTATTTCCAAATATATAAACTTTGACTTATGTAGGGGTTTTATGCGAAGCTATACATAAATATAACTATCACAGGTAATTGCATTTGCCAATTTAATCACAATGAAGTGTCATATTTGCCGAAAAAAATGAAATAATGAAAATAAAGTTTTTGAGTTGCTATTTGCTTTAGCATATCTCTAAGGTGTCAGCGTGTACACATGTGTTTGATATCAGTTTTCGTTTTAAAAATAATAAAGTATGACTGTTTTCTTCTAATTCATTTTTAAGGGCGAATAAACGTACCCCGGTACAACGAACTCAACTCTGTGCAGCTGCACATACTCATCCAGTTAAGACGGTTATGATTGTTGGGGGATTAAATTCACACCATCTATTAAGTGTAAGTTCTGACGGTAAACTGTGCACATGGAGTTTGGATATGTTAAGTCAACCTCAACAATCAATTGAATTAACACATAGGCAGGCACGTACTGTGGCTGCAACATGTATGTGTCTTGCAGATGCAAATGTCAACAGTTTTCTAGTTGGTGCAGAAGATGGGCGAGCTTACTCTGGTTTGCGTCATGGAAAGTAAGTTGAAACCTATTGTTGAATTTTTGTATCTGGTGGTTTGTCCGAAATAACATCTCTGTGATATATACATATGTACACTGTAATATATTTGAATTCTTTGCATATAATTCGTATTATATGTTATTTACAATTCTCTTTGCTTATTATTCTGTTAATCAATTTCAAACAGTTTATTAGTTGTATCACAACACACTGTTTAATTACTCTGAATTTATCGGTTCATATTTGGTTATAAGTTATAGTTTAAAGCACAAATGTATTTCTACTTAAGTGGTGATTGTAGCAGTATTCAAAGTCAATTCTATGTACAATTTCATCTCTTGTTCTTTATTACAAATGTTCCTTAAAATTTAGTAGTGGAAAAAGCCATGTTTTTCACTTCTGTGTCCGTGTTGAGATTTCGTGAGGGATCGGTCGGTTGTGAAGTAGTCAACACGCTGTACCACATCTCTCTGTATCTTTAAGCTAGGAGTAAGTCGATGTAGTCCAGTGCAATTGTGTAGCGTTATCTAACATATGATAGGAGCAGGGAAATTCAGTCGACAACTGCGTTGTGAATTTACATTGACTTAGATGGTTGGGACGTGTGTTGAAGTCACCTGCTAAAAGGACTGTATCTCAGCGTCTTCCGTTTCTCAGATAACTAGACTGTTTTTGGTGGAACTCATCCTCTATTTCGTTCAAACTACAGTCAGTTGTGGCGTAAGCGTAGATTGTGAAGAGACGTGGGCGGGTAACGCAGTTATTCCTTCCTCTAACGGACCTGTTCAGATGGATCGCACACACGTACTGGAACCCAGTGAATAAGAGATTTTTGTGCCCTAGTACTCAGTGGTATCCGTGCACCTGTGAGTCCTCTCAAACTCGCCGAAGAATTTCCTGACAGCTGTTGTTAGGTGACATAGGGTCAGGTTGAAAAAGAGCTTGTAGTGGTCAATCCAAAACATGGCCTTATCAGTCAATGGAATCTACAACAGTTAGTTTAAGTGACGTAGGAATGTGTAGAGTTTCTTGTTGGCTGGTTGTGGTCCTCTGGACGGTGAAAACCAATGGTGGCTGGAGACAATTGGTGATATGGCTCGAAATCGTTCTCAGTGGTGCAGATGCATCCACTCTTTGTGACTAATCCAATAAAACTATATTGTTCTTCGATATTACTATTCTTTTCGCTTCATATCTCTGTTTACTGTCTCTACTTTGCATTTCGTTTTACTTTCTTCTCATGCTTTGTGTGCTTGGTGAAGTGTGGTGACTCGAACTGCTGCACATCTGTGCATAGTTCGAGTTGACACACTCCATGTAGCACACAAAGCAAGAGAAGAGAGTAAAGAGAAATTCATCCTGTTCGCGAGGTGTGTTTAACTGAATAACCACACTCGGGTGTTGTATGCGTGTGTCCGAAAGACAATTTGAGAATGCATGGCTGCAGATACAAGAATTTTGGTTAGTGATGACTGTTGTCTGATTGGGCAGAGGTTCCTGACGTTAAATGTGCCAGTAAGAAGTTGGCTGCGTGGCTTTAAGAGACTATGGTTAGTGTTTTTTTGCCTGTCGTCACTATTATTGGTCGGAGAGTGAAGAGAAGATGGTGGGCGGAGATTAGAATGTAGAACAGTATTGACAGTAGGAGGGAAATCAGATGGTTGTAGTGATGGTGGCATAGATGTAGGTGGATAATGGTCAGGAGAGCTTTGTGTGCTTTTGTTAGTGTGTGGTTGGTTGTTACTTCGCAACTGGCCCCAGCATTTATTGAAGTGGATTATTTCTTGAGTTACGTGCAACAGGAAGCGAAAGAGATTTATTGTTGCTTGACGTCAGTGCCTATGGGACTATTGCTTGAGGTTGGTCACACACGATGACCTGTTTGAATTGACCTTTCTGTTTGGTTCCGTATCAGTAGCTTACCGTCGGTTACGGACCACTGTGATGTAAGTCGGGATGTACAGTTCTCGGGGTCGAGCTTTTCTTATCCCCAATCTGAGGAGAGGGCAAACAGCTTAGCTGGCCTGCTCGTCATCTGGGGAAAACACGTTACTGTTGTTAAATCCCTTCTGCTCAGCAGTACGACTTTGCCCACAAACCCTCCGCGTGATGTAAAATTTCTTACACTGTGCCGGTAACTGTTTTTAATCTAGTTGCTGTCCTAACAATCTTCATGGCATGGTAGAACATGCAAGGAACATTAGTTCCAGCCGGTGTAGCTTGTTGGGCCATTGGGACATGCAAACACGACCGCGACGTCAATGTGGCAGCTATTGGTTGGGCATTAATACAGCATTAATAACGGTACAACTTTTCGACCATAATATATTGTTCGTTATCATATCAGTGAATATGTACGATTTCGTAGCCCCTTTATATATAGCCTTATTTCACTTGTACGTTGAAATTTCTTTGACAATTATTAGGTTGGCTTTTAGGGGTAGAGTCGCTAGCCCCACTCCAAAACTTCCGACCTTGGCGGCCTGCTTAAATCTTGGGCTACCAAATACCTTATTCATTACAAATCATATTGCATCTAATTGCTCATTTCCAATTTATTTTAAACAATTAAATTTTATTCTAATATGTCCTCTAATCGGATTATTTATTCTCGTGAGTATTTAATATCCTTAAAACCTACTGATCGGAAATGCCATAAAAAAGACAAAAAAAAGCATCATGCCGGGTGGCAAAGAGCCTTAAAAAACACCCCTATTCAATTTATGACCGTCCCTGCAATCATGAGTACTAACTGTCGCTCCCTGCCAGCCAAGATTAACTGTCATCAATCACTTGTGTCTTCCATTATATATCGTAATACTGGGATCATATCACTTCAAGAAACATGGCTACATGATCTATACGATGACAATCTAGTGTATCTGCATGATTTCAAACTATTCAGACAAGATCGATGTAGTTCTAGGAAGAAACGTGGTGGCGGTGTCGCCATCTTCATAAATTCACAATGGTGTATATCTAATAAAGTATGTTTCAAATTCTCTAGTGACAACATTGACTGCCTCACCGTCAAATGTCGACCTAAGCATTTGTCAAAATATAACTACATATACATCTCAAACATTTATATTGCGCCTGGATGCAATTCCACTGAATTGTCTTTATTTGCTGATGAATTTACCTCCTTTGCTGCCACCTCCTTCGGAAACGCCTTGTCTATAGTTACTGGAGATTTCAATTTTAGTGATCACAGTTTCCTTATTTCACTTGGTCATGATAACATTGTCAACTTCCCGACTCGAATGGATAATATTCTAGATCTTGTGTTCACAAATGACATTAGAATATTTGAAGCTCGGAAAAGAGCCCCACTACTTAACTCTGATCACTGCATCATAAGAGTATTGCCCAAGGTATATGGAAAGCTGCACAAAAGGGTCTTCTCCCACCTTGGAAAGAAAACACAACACAGATGTTATTCACATGACAACATACAGAATCTAAGGACAATGTTAAAAGACACAAACTGGGACCTGTTTACTGAACAAGCTCTTGACAACACAATTAGTAACATAACACATTATCTCAATTTCTGTCTTGATACTTGTTGTCCTAAAGAGACAATCTTCTTAAAGTTCGACCGTTTCGCCTCTTCTCAACTCAAAAAGCTTCGCCGTGAAAAAGAGAGGTTGTACAAAATGAGAAATAAATCTGGCGTTAAGAGAATGAACACTTTAATTAAAGCCGAATTACAAAGACTAAATGGTCTCTATAACCAAAAGCTTCTTTCATGTAAATCCTCATCTAATATGTGGAAGCTATTAAAGGAAATCACAGGTGGTAAGCAAATAATGAATGATACTTCCGTTGATGTTGATATGCTTAATAAATCCTTCATATGTATCCCTGCAGATGTTATGATTCCCAAATCTAATAGTATAAATAATGACTGCTTCTCATGTTTTAACACGAATGATGTCCTCAAGTGTCTTCAATCTCTCAAACCTACCCAGTCCCTTGGTCCTGATGGAGTTCCTGCTGTTATCCTTAGGATGTGTGCTGACATCTTATGTTACCCATTAACTGACATTTTCAATGAATCTTTTTCCAAAAGTAGTATTCCTGACTCATGGAAAAATATCAAGGTTGTTCCAGTGCCCAAATCAACAAGTGGACCTACTGTCAAGTTTAGACCCATTGCTATTACCTCACCTTTTTTAAAAGTTATGGAAAGACTTATTTTACTTAATCTTGAACCCTCTTTAAAGCCTTTTAATGACCCCAACCAGTTTGCCTATAAACATAGTAGGTGTACCTTAGATGCCGCTGTAGTTCTATATCATAATATAGTCTCTAGTTTAGATAGAGGAGCCAAATATGTTCGGTGTGCCTTCCTTGATTACACATCTGCATTTGACTCTGTACCTAGGTCTCTCTTGTTAAGTAAGCTTGCTGCAACACAGAGTGAGAGCTGGATAAATAAGTGGTTGTATTCCTACTTTTCTGATAGGAAGCAGTACACTGTCTACAATGGAAAGTCCTCCACTACCTCACTTACTTTAGCTGGTGTTCCTCAAGGTGCTGTTCTTTCTCCATTTCTGTTCTCTTTTTTCTTACATGACTTGCCCCATTCTGATGTAGCAAATTTTGTCAAGTATGCTGATGACCTCTCTGTCTCCATGCCTGTCAACTCTCAGTCAGACTGTTCCATATTAAATAACTTTCTCTCGGAAATTAGTCAGTGGTCCTCTTCAAACGGTCTTAAGCTGAATCCGTCTAAATGTCAGGTAGTAAATTTTACTTTCAGACGAAAAAGTGACCTACAACAACTAGCTAGCTCACATGGTCCCACTATCATTGACGGCATAGAGGTTGAAACTACATCTAATGTCAAGTACCTTGGACTGAGTATTTCCTCCGATCTTTCCTGGTCCTCTCACATCTTGCTAGTGACTAGAAAGATGTTTCGCTTAACGTTCTACGTTAGGAAGTTTAGGCAGTCTGGTATAAAGCAGTCTTTGCTTTCTCAGTTTGTCAATTCCTGTATTCTACCCATCCCTCTTTACTGCTCCCCATTAATCTTCCCTGGACTACTTAAGAAAGACTTTGCTTCGCTGCATAGGGCACTAAAAGCTGTTAGTAGGGGAAGTGGGATTTCGTTAAACCAATTGGTTAGCACAATTGTGGATAGACATATAATGTCATGTAAGAAACTAGCGAATTCTATATTGTCAGACCCCGAACACCCTCTCCGTACGCAGCTCTCTCCTTGCATTTCATCTGGTAGAACTAGAAGCAACTATAGGAAGCTATATGCCAGGACTACCAAGTATAAAAACTCCACAATACCTTATCTGGCACAGCTGTTATGTGATGAGAAAACTGTTAGGCATGACACGATCAACTTACTGCGGCACTCTAACAAATAGTTCCCATTAGCTTTTGTTCTCCTTTCTTTGTTACTATTATATTTTTGCTCATATATTCTATTACAGACTAATTTTATATATCATATCCTGTGGTGCATTGTTTAAATATGTGAATGCAATGCTGTTCTTTTTATTTCTTTTATTTCTCTTTTTTCTTTTTGTTGTTGTTGCTTTATATTTTTAAATCCTTATAAAATTTATGAGGCAATTAGATGCAATATTGTAATGCACGCTGAAAATTCCATACCTGTACCACAAATACTGTTTGGAATAAAGCCATTATTATTATTATTATTATTATTATTATTCCTCTTTTTCGTGCCTGGGACCGGTTGGTTAGTAAACTAGGCTAGTTTTTGTATAGCCTTACACCCTCCTTTTTGATTGTATTTTTCCATATGTGCGAGATAGGTGTTAAGTGATTTCGATTCCACGTGTTTGATGTTGGTTTGATAAGCAAAGGTGCAGTGACTAACCTGTCTACACCGAACTAGATTACTTTTTGATACTTTTACCGTATCCTACTGATTACATGCAAGCAAACAGTGAACGGTATGAGGTGCTTTTGGGATAACTTTCTTTTAAACCTCAAGCGGCTTTTAGTGTTGTCTTGTATTTACAGGCAATGCTGTTCTATACTATTTTGGCGGGTCGGGTGTGTGTGTTTGTAGATTAATAACTAGCCTTGAGTCCAATTATGTTTGATACTTCCCAGTGGTGGATTTATTATTTGTAATCAAATATTGACAAGTGAGATTTGTGTCTATCAGATAAACTAGGACTGTAACTGCAATTGCGAATATCAATGCAATGCCTTCTTTCTTAGTCTAGTTGCAACTTAGCCTAGCTTTCTTTAGTATTCTTGAAGTATGTACAATCGATTTCTAAACACTATTTGTACCGATACCGTAATTAGTTGATGTAACTAGTGTTAGTTCATTCCAGTCTTATAAATCAAGTAGCCGGTTAGTTGTGGCGTATTCATGCAACAAATTTAAACAGTCACAAACAATTTTAGTGGCGGAGATTTGTTTATTGCACCTACATGATATGTTTTAGTCAGAAAAATATCTGACCTATTTGTCAAAACTCATTCAATTAATTCTTAATAGATAAATTGAGATCAATTTTTCATTTGAGGCAGGAGATCATCGAATCCCGGTTAAGCTTCACTGGCATATTGATTCAACAATTTACTTTCATTGAGTTTGGAACTCATAAATTGTTGATGCTGTTGCTCACCATATTTGATGAACTACTTGCACAGTTTGAGTTCAAAATGAACACACTGAATGATGTTGAAAACCAGTTTGGATAACGTAAAATTTATTGTTCCTTTCGCAGTCTTTCTGGTATCATCGAAGCATATGAAGGTCACCGAGCCCCAATTTTTTCAATTGCGTCGCATCCTATTGGAGAAAGTGAACTATTTTCTCCACTGTTTCTTACTACATCGATGGACTGGACTGTCAAATTATGGTCGGTTAAGGATAATGTTCCTCTCTGCTCATTCAATGAATTCTCAGACTATGTTTTTGACGCCCAGTGGTCACCTGTACATCCATCTGTATTTGCTACTGTGGATTGCGAAGGAAATCTTTGTTTGTGGAATTTGAATAAAGATATGGAAGTAAGTTATTTTACTTTCTTTTTCCCCTCTAAATTATGTTTTTAACTTTGTGAATGTAACAGTTGAAAATTATTGTTTCATTACAGGATATCTTCTGAAGTGTTGTCAGTTTAATTTTAGTAAGGTGAATCAATATAATGAATCAGCGACTTTGATAAGTTCTCGACTAAGTTAATATGTGAGAATAATACTTCTCAAACTGACGCAACTTCCCTACTTGGGCACGGAAGTTGCTTGTTAAAATGACTGTATCAGTGTCTTCCGTTTCTCAGATAACTAGACTGTTTTTGGTGGAACTCATCCTCTATTTCGCTCAAACTACAGTCAGTTGTGGCGTAAGCGTAGATTGTGAAGAGACGTGGGCGGGTAACGCAGTTATTCCTTCCTCTAACGGACCTGTTCAGATGGATCGCACACACGTACTGGAACCCAGTGAATAAGAGATTTTTGTGCCCTAGTACTCAGTGGTATCCGTACACCTGTGAGTCCTCTCAAACTCGCCGAAGAATTTCCTGACAGCTGTTGTTAGGTGACATAGGGTCAGGTTGAAAAAGAGCTTGTAGTGGTCAATCCAAAACATGGCCTTATCAGTCAATGGAATCTACAACAGTTAGTTTAAGTGACGTAGGAATGTGTAGAGTTTCTTGTTGGCTGGTTGTGGTCCTCTGGACGGTGAAAACCAATAGTGGCTGGAGACAATTGGTGATATGGCTCGAAATCGTTCTCAGTGGTGCAGATGCATCCACTCTTTGTGACTAATCCAATAAAACTATATTGTTCTTCGATATTACTATTCTTTTCGCTTCATATCTCTGTTTACTGTCTCTACTTTGCATTTCGTTTTACTTTCTTCTCATGCTTTGTGTGCTTGGTGAAGTGTGGTGACTCGAACTGTTGCACATCGATGCAAAGTTCTATGTTGAAACCAGTCAGTCAGTCAGTCCACCTGACACCATTAAGGTGTCAATATATAGATATTTACGTACTAGTCATATACACCTGCATGATATGTATTGTCTAAAATTGAAATCCTTTTTTATTTTGAGGGGTGATAATGTATAAAATATAATTGTAGTATATTATTCTGTTTTGATAAATCCATCATTTTGTATGTATGTGTACAATAAGTTTATCAAACAAAAAATACAATTGGTTATGGTTATTTGAACTAAACAGGTGAAGATTGGTAATTGGAGTTACGTAATACAAAATCAGTCAAGAAAATTAGGTGTTAGTGAAATTAGGGTAGTAACAAAGGTGATGAGTTGTCACAAACAGTTGTTAAAAGAAGTTATGTAATAATGTGAATAGTTTGATGAGTGAGTTTCACTCAGGATGCACATAGTTCTTTAATTGCTTATGATTCTTGTATTAATTTAGAACTCTTACGCAATTTCGTATTATCTACTTTGTTCCTATGTGCATCCTGAGTAAAACTCACTCATCAAACTATTCACATTATTACATAACTTCTTTTAACAACTGTTTGTGACAACTCATCACCTTTGTTACTACCCTAATTTCACTAACACCTAATTTTCTTGACTGATTTTGTATTACGTAACTCCAGTTACCAATCTTCACCTGTTTAGTTTCAATCCGTCATTGTATTGTTCAGTAATCTGATTTAGCTCAGTCCAGTTCTTACTAAGCATCAAAGTCACGTAGGGTATTATGTTACGTTCAAGTTGAAGATTAATCAGCCATCTCCCTTCATAACTTTTATTTGGTACCATTTGATGTCTACTTTGGAATATATGAGTGTGCATTTATTAAGCTCATGTTAATATCAAAAGATTGATTATTGAACAAGGAATATTCTTTCCTATAACTTCGTCATCAGGTTTTACAGTTATATGTACATAGTAATGAAAGAATTGTATTTAACATTGTCTTTAACAATAATTCTTTCATTATTATGGACATATAACTGTAGAACCTAATGATGCAGTTTTCGGAAAGAATATTCTTTGTTCAATAGTCGATCTTTTGAGATTTCGAATGGGCATCTTTATTCAGTTAAAATTTTGTTAATATGTTTTTCGACATAATCATTTCACACTATCAGTGACTTCCTTCAGATTTGACTGCATTAACTTCACATATATGACTTTGCTCGAGTTGTTACACTTCAAAAAGCACAAAATTAGAGGAAAGATGTGTTTTTTTCTTCCTTCACGTTCCCCAGTGGAACATAGGGCTTCAAGCTAGTGGTTTGAAGTTTCTGTAGCAGTGTTTATTTTACAGGATGGGGTTGCTAGCCTCATGCCCAACCTTTCCTCTTCACCAACATTATTTCTGGCTTAGAGAGGTAAAGGAGTGCGTCGGCCGGGGATCGAACCTCGAGCCATGTGCCTGGCCGGCGAGCGTCCTAACCGCTATACCACCGATGCACTGGAAAGATGTGTAATGGAGCCTAATTCATCCAAAAAAGTGTGGAAATGATAGTATAACAGGAGGTGAGAGTGTATGGGGGCATATACCAAGACGATACCTGGACCGGATAGTGCCTCGACTGTGCTGGTTTTTGTTCAATAACATACTAACACAGCTTGGTTTCATAGTTGTTTGAGAGTGTAAAAACCCTGCTTTGAGTTTAAATTGTATAAGGAGTTGACATTTCTAGGAAAATATCGGTCAGAATTCGGGTATTCAAAGTAACTTAAGATGTGGCGTACAGAAAAAATTAATACAGTCCAGAAAAAGTCAATCGTCATTCGTTTGACCTCCAAAGGCGATGATTTATCTACTTTATTTAAAACGCCAACCTAGTGCAATATGGTCACTAAGAGATGGACCACACAACGGTAATAAAACAACAGTATATAAAGAAAATAAGGAGAGATTGAATGAAGTACGTCATCCACAAAGCAAGCAAGCATACTAATCAAGATCATTCAACGTTCATCACTTCATTTTACTTCCAGAAAGGGAGGAAAGAAGAAATTGCAGTATTTCCGCCATTGGTTGTGATTCTTGGCCATATCTGATAATGTTTCAAGCCACCAATTCAAACTATTTTTCGGACCCCAACCTAGGAGTCCTGACTCACCAACTGATAATGCTAACCTAACACTTGTATCCTTCATCTCACGATGCCGCTTCATAGGCTGACCACCTCTCCTCTTTTATCACCCACTTCCAAAGCTAGCAAACAGAGACCGATACGGAAGCCTCTGGGATGACATTCGTAGCTCATGTCTAAGCCACCGAAACGGGCTTTTCCAGATGGCAACATTCAATAAGTGGTGATCTCAGCCGTGCCCAGATGCAAGCTGCTGGACCTCAGAATTATCCACACGGTGATGCCGTCGGACAGAAGTGATTCGATGGAGACGGTGATAATCGGATACACATAGTCGCTGCACATCTTTATATCAAGGAAATCAAGTTTCACAGGTGTAGAACAAGACTGCACTCACCAAAGCAAAACATCATAAACCCTAATCTTTAACAGTAAGACTACGACGGTGCCAGAGGTGGCTCAAATTGGCCATTCTACCTTACACTATCCAGTTAAAAATCTCTTTCGTCATACCACCAGCACTCTCACAACTATTTAGGTACACGAACTTGTCGACAACTTCAAGCGATTCACCTGCAAGGGTGAGTGCAGGTTCAGGATCCGGCCAATATTGTAATACACACACAGCACACACCATACTCACAGATACTGATTAAGTGCGATTTGGACAGCCTGCATGCTGCCGCACAGTAAGACGATATCGTCTGCGTACTTGAAGTCAAAAAGTTTTCCCAGGAAGCAGATCAACACCACCACGCACCTACTTCACCGCTGACTCTAGAATATCATCGATGGGAAAGTTGAAGAGAACTGGAAAGATTGGACAACCCTGTCTAACCCCATTGTTGGTTGGGAACTTTGTAGGTGTGACAAGCTTGAACGCAACGCGTTCATATATCTCACTGGAGATCAGCATTTTGAAAGCAATCCACTAAAGCAACTCAAAATGACAGACAGGCTTGATAATCCAAACAAAGACGAAAGACTAACGAACCTGCAGACACCAAGATAGTAAAGCCGGTAAAAGTAAAACACAAACATTAATGTATTAAAATAAAGTCACTGGGGAACACTTTGAAAGATATATGACTGTAGTTCATAATGGTTAGCGTGCACGTATATTCTCATGAATCGTTGTCGCAATATTTGCCCAGGCTAAAGCCGGTGTTTGTCTACCGAGTCATTGGCTTGAAGTCTGATCGATAAAGCAGTGGAGCAGCGTCAGGGGCTACGTTCCCATGGTTCCCAGTGACCAGAACAGGTTCATACGCCACTTGTTACGTTCGGATTCTGGAGCACAGCGCCACCATAGGTTTGGAATCAGGGTTTCCCTTCTGTCTTATGTAGGTATCGAAGTTCACCAGCCTGGTTATATTAAGCGCTAGACGTTTGCGTTCACCCTCCCACTTCTGTGAAGAACACACCTGTCTTATAGAGGCAGTCAGTAAAACTTTACTGACAGAGACTGTGAACGTGTGGCCACTTTAGAGCGTTTCGAGAGTAGGACTGGGTCTCAAAGGTGGTAATATATCACAATGGATGAACAACAAACTAAAAGACCATAACGTCGTCGACCTTAACTGTTTACTTTACTGTAGTGACTTTCAACCAATAAAACCGACTAAGACGCATACGGTTGTACACTGCATCTCAACGGGCGAAATTAGGTTGGTAAAATTATTTCTGTATTTAAAATACAGACGTTACTTAATGGACACCAAGCATTGCACCGCACAAAACTAATAAAGCCTAGAATAGTTGAGAAAAATAGAGAAATTGAAAGACACTCATCAGGAAAAGCGAGCATACTTATAAGTAGCATTCAAAACACTTTTCATGTTATTTCCCAAAACGAACACAGGAAATCTCAGCGTGTTCGTCATTTGTTTAAATTCTCAATTACGTCTGATAACTTCTCACTGATTCTGATCTGTCGGACCTCACTCGTGGAGTGGTGAAGTACCAACAAATGCTAACCTTACACAACCACCCGTCATCCCGTTACGCCACTTCGTGTTCTGACCATCCCCCCACTTTTTCACTTAGTTCCTGGGCTAGCAAATAGTGAAAAGTGTAAGATGGATACAAGGTGTTGACGATAAAATAAAAGGTGACCATACTAAGACGTTACACTCAAACTCAAACATTGTCTAAGCTGAGTAGAAGAATGTAAGTTGCCTACTTAAACTGTAAGGACTAGTGGTACTAGCATTGTTACCTTGGTAAGTTGACGGAGAATTTCGAACTTGAACCTGTGGTTGAAAGTCATGCGGTCTAAGACAATGGGCAATAACGGATGAATTTGTCAGATCATAACAAATGTTCCTTTTTCTGAATATGTTTTACCTGGAAGAGATACAGCTGATGTTCTTGATCATGGAGGCTTATGTTGACACAAAATTTTATGTCAATTATCATTTCTATGTCTTTTAAATTCAAGCATAATATTATTATTATTAATGCATGAACATGTTTATTTTTCTCTTGTGAGTGCTACTGTCTCTAGAAATTCGCATTGTGTGTTACAGCGTTGACCGTGAGTTAGGTTTGTCTGTGCTCTTGTGTATGTTAACTTAATCAATATACGCATCAGCTGAATTTGCACAGTGACTTTTATCAACAGTAACAATGTTTAATGTGTCAATAAGAACTAAGCCTAAATAAGAGTTTGTTCAATATATTGACGAAGATATTGAAAAGATTTATCAAAAGACGACTTTCCTTTTCATTGCAAAAGTGTGTTGTATATTCACTTTAATAGAGAGTGAATGTTTTAACGAGTGAGTGAGTGAGTGAATGAATGAGTAGGTAATAGAGAGAGAGAGAGGAGTATTTTAACATCACTCATGTAGATTTGTTCTCTGTGTTATGATAAATAACAGAACAGAGCAGAGTTTTTCAGTGGTAGGCAAACAACTTTTCGTTTCTTAAGGGGTGGGAAGGGTATACACCGTGAACTTCTATCTATCTTAACAGCAGATTACCTTTATCCAGCAACAATATATCTCCTACTCTCCGTACGCTCACATCATGTTTTTAGCTGCTCATCGAATAGGAACCCTTGATTATTATGACTAGAAATCATAGATCACATAACTGCAGACATCCATTTTTTAAAATATATAATTGAGTATCCCATTACTCTCCGTTTACTTTATTTTGTAATTCTCCATATCCTTTCAAGTTACTGTAATATTCATATGTATTCTCATTGCCTTTTATGTGTTTCTAAGTAGTGTATTTTATACTGACATTTATAGACTTGTGTTTTGCCATCTTTCGGTACTCGTTAGCATGAAGTGTCTTCCAATTTTAGCGCCTTCCCACCTTTTGCAATAAATTCTGAAGATTTTCTTTATCGGTCGCTGAAGGTTTCAACAGACTCATTCTGGATACAGACTAATTCATATTTGCATTTGTCATTAAAAAGTATTTTGTTGTGAAGGGACATTTGTTGGTAGGATATGTAGTCTTTTCAGCCTGCTGTAACTTTATGCAACTTTTTGTCTAACAGATTATCTAAATTTTTGCATACAACCGGTTCCCTTTATTAGTTTGAATAAAAGACAGAGTGAACATACTTGCAGGATGGATAATACGAGCTCGTTTTATCTCATAAATTCTCTTCGACTGTGTACATTCTAAATAAATCAATTACATGTTACAAAACATTCCGAATATACTTTTTACAATGATTTGAAGTTAAAGATAGAAAGTATAAGCAACATAATTTCAAAGATGATCTAAGTAGACAATTATTCAGTTTATGTATAGTAATGTATGTATAGTAATTAGACAAAGGGATGGAGTTCTGATTCCGCCTGAAGACAAGGATGGACTAGAGACAGAACACAAGATAAAACAACAGAGTTAATTTATACATATTATGGTGGAGATTTCAGGAGGGTAAGGGTGAATAATGAAATAAAATTATAAAATACTTAAAATAATTTAATTTAGTAGATTTGGAACCTTAATAGTGAGTTCGACTCGGTGAGTGCAAATCAAGATTGAGTGGAATGTCATGCAGCAGAACAGAGCATAACAAGGCACACAAACAAAACAATCATGGTTTCCAGGGTAGTGAGAGATTAGTCACACTATCTTTCTGTATGCATAGGTTGGGTCGAAGTCTTCTGATGGCAACAGCTTCTACGAGTCCTACGTGGCTGTAAAATTCAAATTATTGTGATAAAATAACTGAAGATAATACTGACCAAGAGAATATCTGCCTAGAGGGTTGAGGATCACAATTAAAAGGTTATGTAGAATTTCTCGATTGTGGTGGTGATAGTGGTTGTACATATTTCCTCCTGTATGTAGAATCAATCACATTCACACTCTATGCTTATCTTAATGAAGTATTTAACTCTCGATGCTCCATGAGTTCCTGAGTGCTGTTCAAGAGATTGTTTGATTCACTGACTAGAGACGGTGTCCCATATGTTTCAAAAACCTTTTTTATTATTACTATTACTGTTATTATGCTTCACTTGGTTCCCAGAAGAACATAGGGCTTCAGAAGCACATCACTATTTTACTCTCTTCTCTACAATCCTCTTTATCTACCTCCACAATTGCCCATAAGCTGTCATCTGCTCCTCACACAATCTCCTCCATGTCACTTTCGGAACCGCACCCGACTCCTCGTTTCCAATTCGGGTTTCAGTTGAATGCCTATCTGGCGCTTGATGTCACTCAAAGGTCTCCTCAGGGTGTGTACGATCAACATTAATTTTCTTAAGCATATTTATTGGGCAATAGGTTATTGGCTGGTTAATTACCTGCTGGGGTATTCTGTTGCTTATCCTTTCTGGATCAGTGTCGGTGGCACATCGGTAGAATGCTTGCCGACCACACATTTGGTCCGGGGTTCGATCCCCGGCCGACGCACTCTTTTACCTCGCTAAGCCATTAGTTAGACTGGTAAAGAAGAGAATAGGCTAGCAACCCCACCCCGTAAAAGTAAACTCCACTGCTACCGAAACTTCAAAGCCCTATGTCCCACTGAGAACGTAAAGGGATGAAATAAAAGTAATCCTTTCTGTTTGACCATTGAGCGAACGAAGGCAGCTGTTCATGATCGTCTGCAACAGGCTGTTAGCAATGCTTTTTACGACGCACAATCAAAGTTTCTGAACTGTATAGAAACAGGCATTGACTTGACATCAGTGTGCAGTAGATTTTGACTTGATTTCAGAGTAGAGATGTGTCTTGCTTTTCCGATCCTACCTTGATCGTCCTTATCCGTGCTGCTAGTGGTTGACACTGTGCTGCCTAGATAAGTAGAATAGGCGACTTTAGATTTCTTCCATGGACAGGGATTAGTGCTTGTTGTTGTTTAGTTAACTTCATCACTTTACGTCTTCACTATGTTCGCTTGAAGTGCTGTCTTCACTGCTTGCCTCTTCTGCCAACTTACTGGTTTTCGCATGTAGATCTTTGGGTTTTTGTGACAGTAGGCATAAATCGTTCGTGAAATCCAGGTCTTCTAGAGTCTTTGATAGAACCCATTAAGATTCATTTCAGAAAAATAATATACTCTGTAGTGATTGTGAGGTCACTTACGTAGATCAAACTAGTAGATCGGGATCAACTAGATTATCAGAACGTAAAAATCTAGCTAGACGTAGAATGGTTGACCCTGCTAAGTTAAATAACGGAGAAAAAAGCTCAACCACTGCACTATATTCACTTTCATGTAATCACAAAATAGGGTGGGACAGGGTGAGAATATTGAAAAGTATTATAGTTAGGTGTAGAGAGAAGTTAATCACTGAAGCTTTTTTTATCGGTTCAACACCGTACACATGCAATCAGAACCACGCAACACCGCCCATACCGGAGTAGTGGAAAGTGACAACCAACAACAAGGGGAAGAGTGAGACAGAGAGAGAGGAAAAATGTAAAAGACAAATTGTGAAAGTGTGTGACTAAAATTGATAGAACAATGAACAATATTTCATGTTCGAAACCTTATCATCCAGTTTTTAGTGCTCCATCACTGTGTGTTATTTAAAGTAAACTTGTTTAATATGGAACTTCTCGAGTCTTCTTGCGCCCTACGGTCTTTTGCATAATCCAGTCAGGAACAATCTCTAGTGTCATCGGTGATAGTCGGCGACATTTCAATATTGTTTACACTCTTTCGTGTACACAATAAAGTGTTCAAAACATTTTATGAGGTAATAGTAATTATAATCTTTTCTTAATACATTCTAGGTTCCAACGGTGCGTACAGTGATAAATGGTCAACCAGCATTGAATAAATGTCGATTTCACTCATCCGGTATGAATATTGCCGTCGGTGATGATAGCGGACGTGTGCATTTATTCGATTTAAAGGGAGTAAGTCAGGCTTGTTTAGCTTGTCGAAAGCAGAAGGTGTAAATCATGTTTTAGAATTCTTTAAATGCTAAATTTTGTTACTGGTTGAAATATTTACGACCGATCTGGATTAACAGACTCTACATTGGTGGTAGCTGAGGCTAAATAGAGGTGTAATAAAAACTATTGACAGCGTCAAATTAATTCAACTGGTTCGTACTGGTCACAAAGCCAGCATTAAAGAATATTTTTCCGTCATCCAGCTAGAACGGAATAAATTACCAAAACCCTCTGAAAACCGGAAACTTCAATCAACAGAAACCAATACATTTCTCCTTTAAAACAACTAGGAGTGAGTACAAAAGAAACCAATGTAGCCAATGTCGCTACCCTAGTCTGTAGGGGGAGGGGGTGGAACCCACTGATTCACAAATTCTGTACTATTTTTTCTTAATTTATCTGATATTTAATTTAGTACCTTATATGTATGCATGTTATCGCATATACAAGTTGTTTTTCTTTAATGACTCGCTGATATTTAGAAAACAGTAATGTTATTAATGATAATATTTATGTGATTACTGTTGAATCTGATAGCCAAGTAGTCAATCAGTCTTTTGAAATTTAAAATGGGCATCCGTAATCAATTTAACACCTTTTTCGTCCTTCTGGACATCACCCATCAGCGGTGTTACCTCTTTCACTTATCTAGGAAGCATTGTCTAAACCACAGGTAGTCAAAACGGACGAAGATGTCAAAGGTAGAATTGGAAAGGCAAGATACGCCTTCACCAACCTGAAATTGTTTTGGAAATCTGCCCTGATTCTCAGTTGCATAAAGAACAAGATTCACATTTTCAACAACAATGTCACATTGGTCCTTCTATACAGGTTAGAAACTTGGTCTACATGTCACGAAAAGGATTTC
Source organism: Trichobilharzia szidati (assembly GCA_944472155.2). Lineage (NCBI taxonomy): Eukaryota > Metazoa > Platyhelminthes > Trematoda > Strigeidida > Schistosomatidae > Trichobilharzia > Trichobilharzia szidati. The sequence continues at coordinate 152,687,666 of OX235279.1, forward strand.
TGACAGCCAATTACAGACTTTTATCTACAGATGCACAATTCGCACACACTTCTGCAGATCAAATGGTCGAAGGAAAAAATCATTAACAGGAAAGTGTGTCTGGGAACAAACCAACAGGTGAGAGGCGATTGCTCAACAAATATGTAGGAGGAAATGGAGATGGATGACGCATACATTTCAGAGGCCGTGGAATTATATATCGCGCAATGCAGACCATCGCTCGAGTGGAATCCCAGTGGGAAGCGACGAGTGGGTTGTCAGTTAGAGGGTGACATGGAGGCGATCGTGTGACGAAGAGATGAGAGATTATGGCTAATCGTGTGGCTATCCAGCTGAAGAGGATGGCAGAAAATAGAAGAAAGTGGAGATCTGTTGTTGACTGACTGACTGGTTTCAACATAGAACGTTGCATCGATGTGCAGCAGTTCGAGTCACCACACTTCACTTAACACACAAAGCAAGAGAAGAAAGTAAGACAAAACGCAGAATAGAGACAGTAAACAGAGATATGAGGCAAAAAGAATAGTAATATCGAAGAACAATGTAGTTTTATTGGATAAGTGACAAAGAGTGGATGCATCTGCACCACTGAGAACGATGTCGAGCCATATCACCAATTGTCTCCAGCCACCACTGGTTTTCACCGTCCATAAACACCTCTGGAGTCATTCCATCAGGTCCTGCTGCTTTGCCTCGTTTCAGACTAGGGACAACCTTAGTAACCTCAGTTAGGGACGGAGGACCGGTGCTTATATTCCTATTCAGGGAGATGTTGGATGCTGGGTAAGTTGAGCGTGACTGTAGGCCAATCAAAGTGCCCCTCAAAGTGTTCTTTCCAGCGTTCTAGTCGTCTATCCCGGGAGCTAATTTTGGTGCCATTTCCCTCAGAGATTGTTTCACTTATCATTTGCCTTTTACTACCTGTTTCCCTTATAAACCTAAATGGTTGTTTGGTGTCACCAATAGTCGATGCCTTTTCCATCTCTTTTACTTTTGTCGCCCACCACTGTTCACGGTCGTTACAAAGAGTTCTTGTTGGCTTGTATTTGAGCAGCTTTCACTCCTCATCATAATCGGAGCTCACCGGAATCAGTGTTCTTGCGTGAAGCAGTTCGGATCAGGTGGTAGAAATCCAATGGTTCTTACTAACTTTAGGTTTCAGGTTATTAACAGCTTTTACAGCTGTGTACACAGCTAACTGTTTGTTTTGCCTGGTTACCTCAAAAGGGTTACTGCTGTCGACCTCAGATACTCGTTTCGCCATTTCTTCCTTAAATAGGGATTCAGAGTCTCGATCTAGTTGGGGCCGTAACTGTTTCGCTGCTAGCAATTTTTTATATCCGTCAAGACGTAAGCAGAAACGTGGGCGAACCAGAGCGTGATCAGAGTCTGCGCACATGCTTCAGAAATAGTGGCAATTTTATACTGACCGTCGCCAACGAAACACAATCGCTATGTGGTCTACCTGAGTCCAGCGTTGATTTAGTGATGGAGGTCGCCAGTTTACACAATGTCTCTCTTTGTGCTTAAGGTTAGTGCTGACTAGGAAAAGGTAATCGTCTGTAGAGAACTGTAGAATACTATCACCGTTATCGGTTCGTCGGCACAGAACTCCATACGTACAACCTACATAGTTCTCAGTCTGGCACAATTTCCCTAGCTGGTTATTGAAGTCGCCTGCTACAACAACTATATATGAACGTTTTGCTTTTTGCAGCAAATAAGACAGTTTCAGGTAGAAGTCATCCTTTAGTTCATCCGAACTGCAGTCTGTTGGGGCGTCAGCAGAGACCATGAAAAGACAACGACAGGTAACGCCATACTTCCTTCTTCTAATGGACCCATTCGGACGGACCGCACACATACAACTATATGCTGGGATCCAGTCAAGAAGTGATTTTTCTGCGCTAATACTCAATGCTGTCCCCACACCTGCGAGTCCTCGCGAACTAGCTGAGGGGTCTCCTGACACGCTCAGGGTGAATTTTGCAGATTCACCTTGTTGGCCCGGTGAGGTTTAGTGAATGACTACAATCGGGTCTTGTATGTGTGTCTCCGAAACACAACATACATCCATGGCTCGAGATGTCAGAGTTCTTGCTAGTGATGCCTGTTGACCGATCTGGCCGAGGGTCCTGACGTTGAATGCTCCTATATGAAGTTGGCGACGTAGTTTAAGAGGCTGTCGGAGGTATTTCTATGTCTCATCGTTGTTTCTGGTCACAGAGTGAAGTGAAGCTTACTCACTAACCAGCAGAATAGTACTGACTGTAGTAGGGGGGTAAAATAAAAATGACGAGGGTGAAGGGGAATGGTGCTTGGGGAGGCTTCGTGTGCTTTTGGAAGTGTGTGGGCAGTTGTTACTTCTCGGCTGCCCACACCGTGGAAGTTGATTGATTCTTCGGGTATCTGAAACAAAAAGAGGGTTAGTATTTCGTGAACATAGAGCCGAGGGACAACTGTTTGAGGCTGGTCACACACAGCGTGTATGAACTGGTCTCTTGGATTGGTTCTGTATCAGTAAACTTACCGCTGGTTACGGACCACGGCAGGGTAAGTCGGGATGTACAAATCTTATGGTCGACATATTCTAACTCCATCTCTTCGTAGTGGGAGAGACAGCATAGCTGTTATATCCCTGTTCCCCAGCAGTATAACTTCGTCCACAGACCCCCAGTGTAGTGTAAAAAAATTCCTAGACTATGTCGGTAACTGCTTTTAGTCTAATCGCTATCCTAACAACCATCCTGGCATGGTAGGACGTGCAGGAACAATAGTTCCAGCCAGTGTAGCTTGTTGGGTCATTGCGATATGCAAGTCCGACAATCACGTCAAAGTAGCAGCTGTCGGTCGGGAGATGTGTTGTTGACGCCCTATGTTCCACTCGGAACCCAAGGGAACAATAATAAAAATGCAATGTCCTAGTTTAATCCTTATTTCGTGACTGGCAGTTGATTTACATCTCTATTCATCATTTTTGTTGACTTGGAATTTGAAATTTCTTGTCACGTGATATACATTTTATTAGCTGGTAAATTTGGTCTATACTAATATGTTTGTTAATGGCTGATATATTTGAGTGCCAGGCTTCTATTCTTTCAAAAGCTGTGTGTATCATTCTACCATTTCAAGGGGTTGATATACAAAAAGTGGTTAAACGGGAGAATTGCCAAAGTTGTTGGAAGTAGTAATTGTGCTGCGAAATTCGGATTCTTTTAGCACCATCAAGAGAGTGCTTAAGCACTCTGCGAGAGTCCGACCTTTAATTCTAGATACTTCCAACTGCATATATTAACTACAGTTTGTTTATGCAGGCAAATACGTAGGCCATGCTAAAAGGTGATTGTCGACTGGCGAGATGGATGGAGTATTTACCAAAGCTTAATTTGGCGTATCAAAATGTTCAATAACAAAGCATCGTATCGACTACAGACATAATATTGACGCTGTCAAGTCACTCACTGTTGTCAGCAGACGGACAAACAGAAAGATACTTGCCTTTACGGAGGCCTTTGCAACAAGGGTTAATAAACACAGTTTCTGTGTACAGAAAGAAATAGTGATCCCTTTGAACCGCCTATTTTTAAGGTTACTAGGTAAGTTATTCAACCAGTAGAAAAGTAGAAGTTGTTCAGTAACAAATTTGGTGTTGTGTGAATGACGGACAGTGAACAACTTCAACATCCTCCGACAAGCTTGCTGTATGAAAGTATGACAACATTGAATTATCTGAAGTGTCAATACTTGTTAAATCGAAGCTCATAGTTTTCAGTATTTAAGAAGACACGTTGATGGAACAACACTATATATAATGTTCATGTAACTAGTTTTAAGATGATTTACATCTGTGATTACTTCAAAAGCAAGTTGACTTATCAGATATAGGATATTCACAAAAATGGACTTTACAGAGTAGTTCCACAGAGGTTGAAATGTTAACATAACTGAGTAATATCTAGATGGTTTTTGGGGACAACGAACTGAGTCATCAGCACTAGTTTTGTGTTTACCGTTGTCATTAAGATCCAATGTTAAAAGTAGTGTGTTAATTATTTAGACAAGTTTTCTTAACATTCGTCAGCAATAATACTACTGGTCAGAAATTGAAACATTTTCTTATTGGTTGTTTTTTAATGAGGACTATGTGAACTGCTCACCAAAATTGTGTACCCTTTTAGCACTTTTAATTCATAAGAATGCCGGTAAATGTTATCAGTGTAATATCTCTAAAACAGTGAGATTTTGATGGTCGCATCGCGACATCTTCTCATGAATTAAGCGGTGATAGTTTTTTCACACAATTAATTTATTATTTCCTTTTGTTTTTAGTCTCTGGTGTATTCTACAGGAGAGGATTACGTTGTGTTTGCTCGTACAGTCAACGGACTTAGACAGAATGTGGCTGAACAAAAGGAAAGCGAGACTGATCAATTGTTAGGTCTAATGGGAGGATCTCCTTCATCCATCCATTAATCATGTGATAACAAACATTTAGGCTAAAATGCCTTCAAATCCTCCATATTATTATCCGGTTTCGCAGAATAAATGTCTACTGATTTCTGATTTGTGTTTTAGTTGCCTAGTGATTGGGGGGGCTCGGTTTTATAGGACTTTTCACAATAGACTGACTATTTGAATTATTGATATGAGCTTGTTGGAGGCATTCGGCAGCAAGCCTAAGACCTAGGTTTCGTGCTAGTTGACTCTAGATAGGATACAAACACAATCATTAAACAATAAAATTTCCGGCACTGCAGGCGTGTAAGCTTATGACTTTAAGCAGAACAGTCGCCACTAGTTTTTGCTACGTTACTGTATATCCCGGTAATATCGTTTACGATTCTCTGCAAGTTAAAAGTGGACATCAAATGACCAAGGATTTTCGATAGTGGACAAAATAATACTAGTGAAGAGACAGAAAGAAATAGAATTCACTTGTCAGGTATTAAGACAGATTACGTCCATTGCAGGTGTAGTGATCGAACGAACTTCTGTATGCACAGTTCAGGACTTAGCAAGTGAATTGCCATTGCTTCTGCAGTTTGATGAAGACTGCTACGTATTTTGTACACGACATCGAAGTTTGTTTAGGTTGTAGCTTGGTATGCGGAATCTATCAGATGTTCTAAGATAGAGCTGGGGGGCATCGTTTTTCTCCTTTGTAAAACTATGCTGGTGAGTGTTCGGTGATACGTTTGGAAAGTGAACGCTGGGTACGGCCGACATATGTGGCTCCAGACGAGCAAGTGACTTGGTAGATACACATTGATGAGGCCAGCAGTGGTACCTTATCCTTCACGTTCAAACGAACCATAGGTTTCGTGGAGAAGGTTAATCGTAGTTCAGCTGCAAAGAAGGTTTTCCTAAGTAAACGCGACAGTCGTTTTTTCAGTGTTTCCGCAGATGAAGGTTCATGTAGTGGAGTTTTTTCGGAACGCTAAGCGTGGGTTGCTGTTTGTGGTCTAGGATTCATGGATTTTGCAATAAATCGTTCTGGGTAACAATTCTCCATGAGGATTCTCTTGAGATTGTCCAGTTCGTCTTCTATGGTATCCGGGGTGCAGATTCTGCGAACTCTGTATCTGAATGAATGGATCAAGTTTCGTTTGGTGTATAGGGGTTACCCACCTGTGAAAGTTAGTAAGCTGTCCGTTCCACGTCGACTTTCTGTAGATAGGACTTTTCAGTGTTCCATCCTGTTCTCGTCTTGTTAGTTGAACGTCAAGAAAGGATATTTTTGACTCTTTCTCTAACGTGAACTGAATCGCAGGGTGGCAGTTGTTAAAGGGATTTAAGAAGTCGTCTAGATTTTCTTCATTGTTGACGATAATGAAAGTGTCGTCGACGGATCTCTCTTATGGAATTCGAAGGAATCGATCATTTTCTTCAGGTATGTGTTTTCGACTTTTACCATGAAGAAATCTGCAAGCAGTGGGCCTAGTGGTGAGCCCATAGCTATACCATCCTTTGGGCGATATATGTCGTTGTTAAAAGAGAATTGAACATTCAGGGTACACCTCAGTAGGAGTTCTTTAAGACACTCGGTGGGTATACCGATGTTTGTTCCCTTTGAATGAATAAGTTCGCATGTGTAGCATATTGTATCAGTCAGTGGGACGTTTATGAACAATGACGTGACATCTAGTGAAATCATGGTCTTGTTGGATACGTTAATTTTGTCGATTAAGTCGAATGAATCTCAAACTGTGTGTTTCTACCTGTGATTACCTCTGTTGCTATCCTGACCTAAGTTGAAACATTTTAGTCAATTAGATTACATCATCTAACTTACTAATTCAATCTTACTTTAGTTGCTGTCTGATTAACCTTGTTTCTAGATCAGATCATTCTTGTATTACCTGATTAATTATCTAAACTTGACGTACCTCATGTACATACACACACAAATAATATATAAATGCGATTGTACAGCTGTGTGAAATTTCCTGGGTAACCGTGTTGTTCAGTCGAAATTTATATTTGGAATGCTGTACAACATAGTCAGTCTTTCCCTTGGGTTACATTAAAAATCATCAAATCAACGCAGAACTCACCTAGTGACTGGAAGTCCTGGGTTCGAGTCCTGACAGGTACGTACCGCTTACCATCCCCAAACGAGGACGAGGTAGCTGTTTAGTACTCCTGTTTTTCAGTGACTCTCTAATTGATTTTAGCTCCTGGTCAAGCCCATTAAATAGGTACAGAATTTGTTTTGTGTCTCAAAATAGTTGTTCTGCGTGTTTGCTTATAAGATCACACGTATCACAACCTCATTACAACTTTAACTCCCTTCTGATGTGACATCTTCTGTTGATCAGTTATCTACCTGCCTGCTGTCTAATTTAGTTTCAGCTTACAGTTCGCACTGCACAACATTCTCACTGGGTTTATTCATTTAGTTTAGTTGTAAGCTTTTCTATTGTGATACATATAATCAAAAGTTCAGCTGAGAATTTGCTCTATCGTGTTATAGTGTGACGAACGCGTTAGTCGTCATCTCAGTTGTTATGCGTGTGTAGAAGCTACATCATATCTGAAGTATAAAACCTTAACTCATTTGGCAGAAGTTTACCCACTGCACAATATTTTTCAATGTATCGTAAGGTGAGCATAAAGAAGTACTCTACACATACAGACTCTGTTATCTGCCTCACAGCTTATTTACTCAATGAATGTCACATTTTCAATCATTGCATATGTAAACCTTTCTTAATGGGGAAGGGATCTCGTTTGATAAGCTAATAATGGTTGTAAATTGATGATAAGAACGCTGCATTATTGCTATTAATAATAAGTCATTGCCACTTCGAAGGTAGATACACAGTTGACTACATCACACTGATTATTACTACCACCATATTTTTATGAACCTTTATTTCATATATGAGTGCCATATTTTAAGACCACTCAAGTCACAAAAGGTGAAGATACTAGAATACCCGTACTTGTATAACTTCAACAGAAGTTACTTCACAGAAGTTCTTAATGGTCACTAATAGTTGTGTACAAACAGGTTTCCTCAGTGATATTGCTTATTGTTTCTGTTTGATTGCGTGGAGGATTTCATCATGAGCTGAGATCAGTTAGAGAACTACTGGAAAACCTGGGAGTACTGGACAGCTGTTCCGTCCTAGTTTGCGACCCTTCACAGTACGAACCCCCTAGGATTCGAGCTCGCAGACCATTGAGCCACAGGGACACGATCCAATGGTCAATGGATTCTAACTTCTGCCAATTCACGAAATGGCGCGACTATTTCGCAATGTCTTCTTCGATGTGTTACTGCCTCCTCTTCAACCTGCTGTACCCTACTGGTCACGGCTTCTGTATTACTCTTGATAGCTGAAGTGGTGCTTTAGATTGTTAAACTTGAGTGAAGTTTCATTTCACTAGATAATGGTACGAACCTAAATCTGCTCTTCTCTTGATCTACAGTCCAGTAGGTTGCACCTGCATTTCCTTCAGACTGAGATGAATTTCATCTCCAATATTGATGTATATCTCTCTAGCAATCTGCAATGTTGCCAGCGAGCAGCTTCTGCATAATAATCATTAACTTATGATTGTTTGAGATGTACAAAATTAGAACCAAGTTTAGTTGCCTCTGTGGGCCATACTACTCTTTAGCCCATTTGGTGCATACTGATCACAAACACTTTCAATCTTACTTAACTGCTTAGTGGCGATAATACCTTATCCACCTTATTTCGTCATGTGTAGAGGAATGCAACTCCTGGTTTATGGCAATACACGTACCATTATCAGTGTCCGCTTACGTCCGGCATCCCGCTCTACCATCATCCTTACATCTACGGTAGAGAATTTTAGAACAACTCTAATAAATCCAATAACCTATATTTCGAAAACATTGGGAAGTTAAGTGAATGCGGAAACACTTAAATTTTAATAGTAAAAATTCCAAGATGAAGATCTTCGCACACACATGTAGAAGGTTTGCACAAAATTTGCATTTGTCCTAGATTAACATGGTTACTAACGATCAGTGAAAACAAATCTGATCCGATTTTCGGCCTCCACACTTTGCACTAAAATTACGCAAAATTCCAGTGATTAAATTTCAGAATGCAAAGTATTAAAAAGTTAACTTCTTATTGAGTAGAAATGTCAATAACAGGAAAGGTTCATCGGAAGGAAATAAGGCCAGCATCGATCAATTTCATTAACTTGGATGCTATTTCAGGATTATTCAGGTGTTCGCGAAGGGCAGTAGGATCTGACATTTGGTCTAAAATAACGCGCATGGCTGGATCAGATAGGATCGAAGCTATTTCGGGATCGTTTACGGCACGTTTGCGAGCTGCTTCCGGATCATCATCGTTGGTATACGATTGCATGAGACCCTCCCTGGCCTCTGTACAGTCTGAATCCAGTTCTAGAGCCTTCCTACAAAAATAAACAACGAGAGACTGACGTTACTAGTATGTTAGTAATAATGTTAATAAAAAGAATTACAAAGTTTAGTTTAAACAACCGTCGATAGCCAGATGATAACTGACTGCACACTAGATGGAATCTCGTTTTGCTTACTCAGTTATCTGTATGATATTTCATTTAGCGTCAGCCATTTGTAGCCTTAATTCACCCAGATTTCAGCAACCAAGGCATATCATAAGCATTCGCACTAGATGTGATCTAATCAGGCTTACAAATCTCCCTGCGCATTCACTAAATTGAAACGGGTATCTGAAGAGTTAAGTTAAAAATTAGTGTACTTCAACGTATTCATGCAAGGACACCTCTTAAAAGTGAAAAAGGTTTAAAAAACTGATCTGCTTACAAACGTGAATGGCATATTACTCAGAAGCGATTAGTCGACCAGATACAGCGAGTTCGCGCGATATATCTAAAGGCCTGATCACACATTTGTGAGACTACCCGTTTTGTGTAAAAATGAAGACAGGAAGTAATAGATCAAGAATAATGATAGTGAAGCGAGAAGTATTTGAGAAATAGATTCACAATGCAATGTGAGGAAGTAAAGCCTACTAATATAATGCATAACATAAAGCGTTTCAGGTAAAACCTTATTTCGAACATTCTAGCAAATGTCTTATTTGCCTTTTTACTATTGTTTACTTCATATCTACCTAGGTTGTGTGTTATCTGGATGTTAGTGAGCCAGCTCGCATTAATAGAAAAACTAAATGAACGCTCTAGAGTTGAGAAAGGGTCAATAAACAGGTGTATGGAGAAATAACAGAGTGTATCACATGATAATTATGACAGCAAATTCAAGCTGAAGAAAGTAATCGACGCGTTGTAGGCTTTGTTGCCCTTCTAAATGCTCAATAATTAAATTAGTCTTAAATTGGAATTGTGGTTCATCAGTTCGTGCGTTCGAGTTTAAACTAGTAGGCTGCGAATTCGCTTCACCTACTGCGATTCAAAGAGTGAACAAGAACGGAGGTGGTATGTGAGCTATAGATCAGAAGCTCAGTTAAGAATGGAGTTAAAGCTACTGGGCTTCTAGATGAACGCGAGTTGTTGGTTGGTATTACTGAGAAAGAGGGATAGACCACGTGACAGACAGACAGTTGGATCAATTTAGAATCCCGTAGAGAAGTTCAACGCCTTTAGTTGGTAAACCACAAATTAGCAGTAATGAAAGTGAACAGATGAACAAAGGATACAACAATAAACACAAATGGTTATGTTAAGAAAGACAACAATTCAGTAGGGACTAACGTTCGGAACTTCAAAATTACAGAGGGAAATATTTTAGTGCTACAACAGTAGAAATTTTTCTAATCATTGACCCTGAGAACACCAGCAAAGAAAATTTACGATGTAGTACAATGTTTTCTTCAAAATTTGTCAATTATTTCAGCTAGTGAGGGGAAATGATCCCATTAAGTCGGTGGTCAAAGAAGCTAGAACAGGAGATGAAACCCCTTGCTCTAACCAAATTATACAAATAGTACATAGTTTTCGAATATTTTCTAGCCCTCAGGCAGAGTAGTGAACAGGTTTCCCTCGTTTCGTTAGGCAATGAAGTGTTTTCTGTCACATTTTTTTCCAACAATAACTGGAAATAAGGTGTCTTGAGTACAGTTGGAAACTGCAGTGGTGCATTAGTTTCACTGACAATAACTTAATAGCAAATGATGGGTGTAGAATAGAAATATAAAGTTTCAGCTTACACAGTCTGCTTGACTTGGGTTCACTGAGCGCGGAATTATCACTGATTTTAGTCTTTGTCTTTAGTGTGGATTCAAAAGACGACTTCGCAATTGGAATATGAAGAATGAGAGAAAACAGTTACACAGTCATCGTGTGTATATCCATGGATTTAGAGATGAGCTTATCAACTAAATGTGGTATAAACGCCAGCTTTAGTTCTCTCTGTCCTGTTAGACATGGCACTGTAGGTTAACAGCAGGAAAAGCCTGGTTTTTTCATCGACCTTCTGTAGGCCTAATTTCTCACGCAGAGTTGACCATGGTGAATGCATATGTACGCCTCAAAATACCAGGTATTGGGGGGTGGCGAGTCAATCGTGAGGGCTGTACAGCTCCAAAGACATAAGGGGGCAGAATAAATCATAATGTCTATACACCGCCTGCCTAGACAAGCAATACTGGCTGATATGGGATTAGGTGACACAATATCAAGGTGTGGTTAGATGAAAATAATGTACCAACCCATCAAGTGTACGGCTGTTGATTTAGACTACATTGGGATGTACCCACACTATGCTAGCATCAAGATTCTGTGAATCTCTGCCTAATTATTCTCTCTCACACACACACAACTGCACTAATAATGGTTCCACTAGGATTCATTTCTCTACTTTTATGTGTGTGGCAGTATGGATTGAAAAACGATTCCACATATGATTGTCTGTTGCATCAATGTTTGTAAAGGTGAAGTTTAGAGATATGAGATCTGCAGTCTTACATATTCAGACTTGGAGGTCTAGTGCAGGAGTTCTGTAACATTGCTGTAAACGGAGTCAACCGATAAGTGATCAGAGAGGTGTTAGTTTTAAAAATCTCCAGAGCACCTAAATCCTAAGGAAGTTTTGGCTTGTTGTACCTAACGAAATCTAATCGATAATTATGTGTGCAGTATGATGGTTAGTCGCGGGATGGAGAGCATCTGACAATGCCATACACGAGCAGTATCTCATTCCTAGCAGAATCTACGAGATTTTCTGTGGCGCATCTCTGCACGGCCACAATGTATGAAGTCCGTGTTCTAGTATGAGAAGTGATAGTGAACTTTCGTACTGTCTCGATTTGTCCCAAGTGTGAATGCAGAGGCCATTTGGTTTACATGTTGCTTAACTACTGTCAAGGAAAAAACCGCGGCTTCATTCAAATCACTTTTAAGCAACCAAAGGATTCGTAAAAATTACACTTACCGGAAAGCTTTTCTTGCTTGAGTGAAGTCTTTCATTGCATTGCATGCAGCGCCTTTTCTAAGATAGCCTTTGATGAAATTCGGGTCGAGCTCGATGCAAGCGTTACAGTCACTGACAGCAAGTGGGAATTCCATCAGTTTGGTGTAACAGGCTGCGCGATTACTGTATAATTTGGCATCAGTGGGGTTTCTTTTAATTGCCTCAGTGTAGTGTTTAATTGCCTCCGGATAATCACCCTTCAAAAAGAGCTCATTGCCCTTAGCTTTTTCAATTTCCGCCTGCTCTGGGTTAACGTACGCCAACTTCTCTTTTTCTTTGATGAGTTTATCTAGAGCCCTAGCGGCCTTCTCAACATCTGGTTGTCGCGATTCCGACAAAGACTTGTCATAAAACTTCTTCGCATTTGCATAGTCTTCTTTCTTTTCAAAAGCATGGGCGGCGCGAGCGTAAGCCTTAGCCACCAGCTTGTAATCTGCTCGATTTTCCCGTCCCACTTCAACGGCCTTTTCGCACACCTCTATACACTTGTCGTATTCACGTTTCTCGAAGAACACCGCGGCTTTGTTTGTATAGTAAGTTATACATGTTGGATCAAGCTCAATTGCCTTGTCATAACAAGCTATAGCAGTTTCAAAATCCTTCTTTTTATATGCTGCATTTCCTTTCTCCTTCTCTGCATCTGCTTCTGGCCTTCCCATGGTAACAATTGAAGTCACGCCAAGAGCTTCGAGAAAACTGAACGAAGAGGTCTGATAACCAACTAGTTCAACTTAACAATCAAGGCAATTGAACATTTGGTCATTCAATAGTGTATACTTAGTAAAAAGATACTTCTGCAATATCCACTATGATTAGCAAAATTAGGCCATTTCCAAAAATATGGTTTTCGAAAAGTTAGTTGTGAAAACCTTCTCCAATCTTTCGTGTGCTATCAAAATGGGACAGGTCGACAGATGATTTTATGTTTATTATTTTCTCTTTACTGGGAATTTGTCAAGCGTTCTCGGTTTCCGTGCATTATTAAAGGCTCTCCGTCTTCAATTTTTGGTTTCTCCTCAGTTTATACTGTTTGACAAAGGTTTTTCCTCAGTACGTAAGTCGTTAAACCTTTAGATGGTCAGTCCTTATGAAGCGATCTTTCGCATATACTTTGTGGATTATATTATTTCATGTCATATGCCCTTGGTTGGTGAGCTGATAAAATACTTGTAGAGGTAAATAAATCCACAAAACTATTGACCTAATGCACTCGTCACTCAACCCTGGATGCTGTCATTCACTGTCCTAGTTGACTCGTTTAGCTGAAAGCTCTCAGTCCAGTTCCCACGCCATCAGACACACGGTCGTTTTGTAGCACCACAATATTGAGCTTGGCTGTACGCCTGCAAAATTAATTCGTGCACGCGTGTACGTTTCACGCTTACAAAAACCAATTTCACATATGCTTTTGGAATATCTGCCATTGTATTATTGAACATTCCTTCTCGTTTGTTGCCTATGCATTTCACACGGTTATGCACTTTTCACGTCCTCCTCGTGCTTTTTGAAATTGGATTTCGTTAACAATACATCCTTTCAAGTCTTTGCTTGTGCTTCCTATACCACTTCGTCCGTTTTTGACTACGTACTATGCCAGCACATAGCAGGACGTAAAAACGTGGATGTACTATATTTTCATGATCGGAATCAAAATAAGTACGCCTTAAATTGGCAAGCCCAACGTATCGAAAGATTTGGCAGATAAATGTCATTCCAATTTTCATGGATCTATACGTATTACATACGTTAAACCTATTTGAATGTGCCTTCTCAACACTTAACCTGCATTTTTCGTGGTAAGCATCATCATTCTTGTTTTGTCATTCACCATATTCATTTTGTGTGAATTTCGCTACTTTTTGTGAATGGTAATATATTTTACACTAACTGTGATTGTTTTGAGTTGGGATCTGTTAGTAATATCACTCTTACCGCACGAATTTTTGAACCCGGAGGCCACTATCTTTGATATGCTAGACTGGAACATTATTTTACTGGCAATTTGCATTCTTCTCAGAACTCTAAATTTGGCATTTTTAGTCATTAACTATGGACGAAATCGCCGAACAAGTACGCGAATACATTTTTAATCCAAGCACAGTCTCGATGAGATAAATTAAAAGAAGCGGTATTACGATGCACTGTGCTCTCCGATAGGCAAACACTAGACCACTTGCTAAGTAATGTCAAGTTGGGGGTTAAAACACCGTCCCAACGCATAAGATACATGCAAAGCCTCGTGGCATATAAGGAAGTTGATAAACGACTCCTCTATCAAATCCATCTACGACAACTACCTGCCAACATTCAAAAAATCCTTGCCTTTGGGGATGGCGGCATTAGTATAGATAAACTCGCTGAAATCGCTGATCACACGTTTGAGAGGTCAACACCTCAAACCATCGCTTACACATTCAGGAACGGATACAGACTCTGGAACAATAAGTCGATTACTTGCTGGGCCAGTTCGCATGGCTAACTGCACACACAGGATCCAACCGTCCTAGGAACTCATCTCATCAACGTTGTTCCAGGTCACCCAACGTATCCAGATATGGTGGTAATATTTATTGGTACCTCATTAATTGTGAAAGTAATGGGCTGCGTTGCCAACCTCTTTGTCATTTTCAGACAAGAGTATCGGATATCCTGGGATTTCTGACGAGTTCCGCCACAGGCAATCTACAGTCCAGCAGTCGTTTCTTCTATGTAGCGGATGGTAATGCTGGCACTACATTCGCTTTCGACACATGAGCAGAAGTGAGCGTTATCTCTCCGTCCACGCAGGTGCGTCAACATCTTGACAGCGCAGTTACGCTCAAATTCCAGTACTGCTAAAAATGGACGCAAACCTGTGAATTTGGATTTTGGTTTATGGAGTACCTATACTTGGTGTTTTTCTGTTGCAGACGTCCCATCACCCATCTTGGGCATCGATTTCTTGCACCGCCATAAATCAATCGTAGATCCAATAAGTCCTAAATTGATCGACTCACACAACCAAGTGTACACTGCTGGTACAGTAAGCCAAGCATCGTCTTTAAATCTGATGGTTGCACACACGCCGGCATCCCCATTTTCTGAATTCTCAACTTTGGCTGCCTAGATTGCCTAAGAATATATAGCGAGTTTTGGCTTCTGACAAAGACTTTCTAGATATCGGTAGATTAAATGATATTGATGATTTCATTCGGGGATGAATACCGATACAAGATCGGAATGTTTGGGACCAGCCGAGAGCAGATCAGCTTTCAACATTTTGACACGAGAGTTATTTACCCCAGGCTTACGGAAATAACCTCCTGGATATTTCAAGTGGCGGCCGCGAAGTTGTCGCATAGGTCCGTTTACAGAAATTGTATGTTGGTATCATCGTACGGTCGGGAAGAGAGCAACAGCCTGTTTATTACCCAGATAATTTTAACTGCCTACTTGTTGGGGGTAAGGAGGTGGTCAACTGCCACTTCTGGGGAGCACAAGGCGAGCAATCATATTTTAGTTTTAATCAGTAAGAAAACAAGATCAGAAATTCTTTCAGATACGAGTTTCCGAAGTCCAAACAATACCTTCACTCGGTGCGGTATCGGTAGTTCAGGCGAAAAACTGAATTTTACGGAACTAGAATACTGAGACTTGCTTTTGGCTGTAGCATGTTGTTTAAGGGGGAGATTATCACCACTGGCATAACTTTTCCAGCTGGCAGTATAAACCTCTGCCAATGATTGTGAGAAGCGCACTATATTTCTTTTTCGGTGAGGACATGAACTCCCGCCATAACCTAGTTATTTACTTATTGATGGGAGCGATGCAGTTTGAGGTATTAGTGTGCATTATCTTGGAAACTATTTAAAAGCCAGCTGACTGATCTTATTTTTATGAATAAATTTTTATATCCCTTTACTTTCGGCGGAATGATAAATTACAGAATTTCATACAGGGTTTCCCCGCTACAAATTTGAATAGAGCAAAAGCACCTGCGTAGGAAGAAACAAAGTAACGTAAACTACTACAATTTGTGATTGTACAGTGGTAAAAAATCTCACAGTTGTTTACATTACATATGGCACGTAAAAAGAAATCTGGTAAAGTGTGGCGATGCAGAGACTACAGAGTGTTGAATATGCAGACGTTCGAGGACAGATAAGCTATCCTGCATTCCCATGATTTGCTAAGCTTTTTGCTCCAGAATTGACTCATTTTGAACCCAATATTATATCCTGAATGGAGGATCTTCCCAAGACTACTGTTGCTGCTCGTTGATATTAATTTGAATTTTCCTACATGTCTATCACACTAACTAATGTGTCACAAAATGTAAGGATTTGTAGCGGTAAATAATTCCCCAAAATTATTAACCACAGCAATCATCACTCAACATTGGATGCTGACCATCACTGTTTAAGTCGACTTGTTTAGCTGAAGGCTTACGGTCAAGCATCCCCGCCATTTGGTGCTCCGTCGTGTCACGTGCGTGCACGATTACTAGCTAGCTAAGCATTCATTCCTACCCGCGATTTGGTCCAAATATATTATCTGTTTGCTTTGCCATTTGGTACTCGAAGAACGAACACTATAGTGGTTGTTGGTATAAGATCTTGCGTTAGTATAACCCGTACAACTCGCGAACGTTCGATACCTACACTCCCTAAAGATTTGTTTAACCGCACAAACTCACATAAGACAAATAGGCTTGTAATGGCTGTTTAAGGTAGGTCCTACTCAGTTTACGGAATATAGTGATAGTGCGCGAGCCAAGCCATTTTTAATAAATACTGTGGCATCTCATGTCCTAACGATTTCTAAGAGAGTGTTCTATCTAACCTACTACATTAAGAAACTTAGACAATCTGGAATCACCCAACCTCTACTTTCACAATTCGCCAATTCTCGTATCTTACCTATTCTACTTTACTGCTCTCCATTAGTCTTTCCTGGGCTACTATGCCATCCTGAGAATGATGTTGGAGGTAGTTAGTAGGGCTAGTGGTGTAAAACTCAGTCAGCTCGTCACTACTTTAGTAGAAAGGCCTCTGAATAAATGCGACAAATGGTCTAAAACCATACTCTCCGACCCCCAACACCCCCTCTATTCCTAACTCTCGCCTTGCATCTCATGAGGTAGAACCAGAAATCAGAATAAAATAATATATGCTCGCACAAGCAAGTACAGGAACTCAATTATACCATACTTGGCCCGTGTTCTAAGTGACAGAGACAATGTTAAGCGCTAAACCTATGACTTGCTTTGTTGTTAATAACATAATTTTGGCTCTTTTATTTCTCTCTGATTTTGTATTCTATAGTGAACTCCTTCTTAAACATACTTAGCTACCTAAATTATTAACATTGGCTTCCTTTTTTGTACTTTACTGTATCCCTTCTTTTGTGTGCCTACCGGTTCCGACTATATTGGCACTATGAGTATTACAAAATTGTCCTGTCATTAACCATCATGTAATTATTAGTTTTTGTGGTTGTTGTTTTTTATTCTTATTTTTTAGTTTTGTTCGGCAATATTAACTGACAATCATTAGTTCTGAATGCCAGGATTACTCACACTACCACTACAAACACTGCATTAGACTTGACAATAAAAAACAAAACAACAACCCTGAAATGTTATTTTATGATTGTTTAGTGTTGTTCAATCGAATTGACTGAACATCTTGGCGATAAACATTCTTGAATATCATTTCATAACTTCTTGTATGACTATAGCTTTGCTGTCATCATGCGTAAACATATCTTTGCTTCCACTACCTAATACTGAGATATTATAATGTGCTGTTTATTTTCCTTTCTACGTCTTGGTATTTTTTCGCATTTTTTAAAAATTATTTTGTGTTTTTTTGCTGTTGTTGTCTTTATATTTATTTTTTTTGAAAATACTCCTTTGAAACGCCAGATAAAATTAGATGCACATGTTGTAGATATGTGCTGAGAATTCCACACTGTACCACTAGTACTGTTTCTGGAATAAAGCGAATTATTATTAAATGTTGAATGTGTGGTAATTTCTACTTCAATTGGTGCTCTAAAGTGCCCAAGAGGGTGCCAATCATTCTGATTTTTCCTGGGTACTTTCTGTGATGGTGAGGCTGACTGAATATTCGGGGGCCGAATATTCTTCAACTCGATCATGTAATCAAATTCGTCTTTCACTGTTTTCAGCCCATCCGGGGCCAGTCGTTTCAGCTTAACCTAATTTGGGGGCTATATCTCCTTATAGTATTGGTAATTTCCGGCCGCCTTAGAAGTCTGGGCTTGGTTGCCAGCAGCGTTAAGAATTCCGCTGGTGTTTTCCGAAACTTCTGGGTTAATGTTGGCAGAGATTGGGTTAGACTGAACAAATGGTGATCGCTTGCTTTACCAGCCGTAAACCAGAAGGCTTCTATCATTGTTAAAAGTCCCTTTTGAGTATCTACTACTTAGTTTTGCCAAGCATTGCTAGGGCTACATTAGCAAAAGTGAAAACCCTTGGCAGTAGTCGCTTAAACCCGAGGCAGAGAGTTAGTGTGTTCTTCCCGAACATAGTGGTTAGCATTATGCATTACAAATGCATACTATCATCCCGAGGACTCTGTAGCTCCTTCTTGTATATATATTGTAAATATACTTCCAGTGATTTGTCATCCATACTTGCATTTTACACCATTTTGCAGTTTCCCAGGAAGTTCTCTTTCTCCCTCAAACAGCTTTTAATCACGTGGGGGCATAGCACTTACCCAAGTTTATGTTGTTCACTGGTCGACCATAACTATCAGTGGGAAACGAAACAAAGTTTTGACTGGCACTCAACCTTGGTGGTGGCCACAGTAATATTTACACGAAGCTCTTTTGATTGCTCGTACAACAGTCGAACAATTTAAACTCTTGATAAGGTGCTAATTTATAAAATTTCACGGTTGTGATCTATTAAATAACTGATTGTGCCTGCACAATGGCACGTATTTCATGTAAACGTACTCGTTTATACGAAATGTAAACATTATTATTATGGAAGGCTCCCGTACAGTTGGAACTAGTCTGCCAATGGGATTGAGGCCCAAATCCAAAGAAAAAAGAAGGTAAAGAATGTTTTCTCAGTGCCACCGACAACGCAAATGTGGTAGGAAGAAGGCGGAATTGTACTGACCACTGAGAGCACAATTGGTTAAGGCGTTCCTCAGATGATAACTCTGATGTTCCTAAAGGTAATATAAGTGCAGACCAAACTGGAAGCAGACAACGTCGGTGTGGAACACGTTATGGGTTGAGACATTCTTTGAGCAAAATGAATGAAGACGGAGAACTGTACACAGACTTTTACTGACTTAATGACATTCTAATAAGAAGAAGCATTAACAGTATAAGAATGCCTACAAGGCGGTTTCCATTTCATCACACGGAGACTTTATCTTACTCATTACGCTGACATTCTCATATCGGCTTTTGACTGGGCTTTATTGCCCACCTTATTTTCTTGTCAATTTTTATATTAGCGCTTCAGTCTACCTTGGTGCCGGAGCAAGTTTCCAGGATTTCATCACGAGGTGACATTGATAACAGGGCTATTGAAAAACAGGTGGGGATTATTGGACAGCCTTTTCTTCCTAATTTAGGACTCTTTGGTGGGAAGCTCTTACTTGTGCTCAAACCAAGGACCTTCAATTTACAAGGCGATCTAGTAAACCATTCTGCCAATGGGACTCGATCCAACTTCTGCCGATTCATGACATAGCATGACCACCAGCCAGCTTCATAGGCGAGTGTTTGTCTTCACCTTCGGCCTGCTGCGCTCCACTGATCACTACTTTTCACTAGAACCCCGTAACTACCTACTTGAGTGTTATTAGATTGCACACGGGGGAACATTTAATGACCTAGAGATGGCTAACTTCTTTAGGGAATCAATCCGCATTCAGAGAACTGGTAACGTTGTGAACGGCATACAGCTAATATTTCCCTCACGTGGTTAGCTTGACATCTTAGGGGCTATTATTCTCTAAGTTGAACCAGATGCGGTTATGCATCTGGTGAGGTAGCAAAATCTTGTTTAAAACCTCACAAGATCCTAGTGCATAGGACGCTCCATTCTTCAAACAGTAGACCCTTCACGCCACACTGTTCTGGCACTAATTAGAGAGAAGGATGCTACTGAGAGTGAAAACATTGCGTTTTATCCTCTGCCTGCAGAAATGGATTCTCAAAATTCTGTTTTCTGGAGGCCTATTGAGTAACCAAGAGATTTTTCGTGAGAAATGGGGGGGGGTTGTTGGACTGCAACGCTAAAGAATTTTAAATCGATAGGAAATCCTGGAGCTGAATCTTAGGAGTGTGTCTAACGTGCACGTAAGCATTAAGGGCACATGGACATGAACTGTCAGCACACCTGCAGAAAATATATCTATGGCACTACCTATCATTTCACAAAATCGTCTGGAGACCGATCCCATAATGAGGCACGAATCACTCAAACAACCACAAAATGGAGAGACGGTAGCTGTCGCTGGGGTCACTTATTGCGTGCGTTATGAGTGGCTGAAAAGGCTAAGACTACATGCTTCCAGCCACTATATAGCAAAGGATGACTTTCGGGGCATTAAAATGGAAATATTTAAACATTCAAGGATAGACATTCAGACTGAAAGGCACTACGGTTTTCGTCGGAAAATCCCATCAGCTATGATCAACACTAATGTCGTTTATTTCTTAACTCCAAAGCTGACTGTTAGCCAGATACATTCCTGACAGGTGTTACTATCTTTCTGTCGGTTGATAGATTAAAGAATAGGCCTGTTGTCTGTGGAAAGCTGATCGGTTTTCGCGATCCCAACGATGGAGCATATCAGCTCCTAAGTCCTCTATTCAAATTAATTTTACCTAACTAACACTCATTGTCTTTTAGTTCTTACTTTTAACTCATTTCTTTTATATTATTTTCATAATTGTTCATCGTTTCTCCTTTGGCTACTGGCTGTCTTATGAATAGTTTTTTGGTCTCCCCTCTTCTTTCCACATCTAACCATCTACTCGATTTATTATATCTGTGAATCGATAGCAGGCGAAGTTCAACAATGATATCCCAGGAGTGTGAACTCTCCAATGACATTGAACGCATGCTAGCCGTTGGCTAACGTCATCTGTCATTATCATAGCTGAAATATCAGCGCCATTCGCCAACTTAGGAGCGAATTTCACCCAGATCACGTTTTTACCTACTGTTTGGACAATGTGTTAATAGCTTTTAAGGGTTAGGATTAGGGCTAAGATAAGCATTGTGATTAGGGTTAGGATTAGGGTTAGGGTTAGAGTCAGGATTAAGCTTATGATTACCATTAGGGATAGATTTATAGTTGATGTCATTATTTGTAATTTACAGTTTACAATTTATTCAGGATAGTAGGCTATATGCCTGTGTTAATCCTTTCGATTTGTTACACACAGGAGGTCCAATCTCGCCTCGAATGAATCAACGGATGGCGCTGATACGACGTGTTCCGGTAGGGAGTTCCAATGGTTCACAATTCGATGCGAAAAACAGATCTCCAGACGCAGACGATTCGACCGTGGTTTTTGAACCTTGAAGTGATGTCCTCGCAATTGGTTGGTGCTAGAAGGAAGAAATAAATTAGATAAATTAGCTCCAAAATCATTTCTTAGGATACGGTATGCTAGTATTAGGTCACCCCTAAGTCGTCTGTATGACAGTGGAGAGGGTTGAGAAACCCTTTATGAGCTTAGTTCCTACTCTTTGCACCCTTTCTAATAAGTCTATTTCGTATTTGAAACACGGGCTCGCTGCCTGGATCCCATATTCCAAATGAGGTCTGATATAAGTCGGATATAATATACGAAATATTTCAGCGTCAAAGTCCGCAAAAGCTTTGCGTATGGCCCATAATATTCGAAAACCCTTAGTGGCTGCAGCTCTACAGTTTGTTGCTGTTTTCAAGTCATGCTGCACAACCACTCCCAAGTCCTTATACTCAGTGACCATTGGGAGAGTAATGCCATTCATTGAGTAATTGTGCACGTGACTATGAGATACATGCATAACTACACTCTTGCTTAAGTTAATCGCCAAGGCCCAGTGCTTACACCAATCACTTAACAAGTTTAAATCTTCCTGCAAAGCAAGTTGATCACTGTCATCGTGTAAAGCCCTCCATATCTTGATGTCATCAGCAAACAGTAAGCAGGATGACTTAACTACCGATGGAATCTCATTAATATAAATCAGGAAAAGAAGTGGGCCTAGAATTGTACCCTGAGGAACGCCACTCTTAACCGATTCCCATGTTGATAAGACCCCGTTAACTCGTACTCTTTGTCTTCTGTCCTTTAGAAAGTCTTGAATCCAGTCGGCAACCACTTTATTGATTCCCGTACTACCTAACTTTACTAGAAGACCTGAATGAGGAACCCTGTCAAACGCCTTGCTAAGTTCGATGAATATGACATCCACCGGTATATTAGCATCAGCTGAGCTTGCCCAACTTCCTCTGGCCAAAAGAAGGTTGGTCAAGCAAGAATGACCTGCTCTAAAACCATGCTGTTCCACAGCGAAAAGTTTGTTCCCTTCAATGAACTGAATGATAGCATCACGAATTATTCTTTCTAGTAGTTTAACAACAATACTGGTCAAACTAACAGGACGATAGTTCTGAACCAAGTTTCTAGATCCGGTTTTGAAGACCGGACTAATGATGGCATCTTTCCAGTATCTTGGACATTTAGACTGGTCCAGAGACATATTGAAGATTACCGACAATGGCTCGGCTATGTTTTCAGCCAATGCTGTTGATATACGTGGGTGGAGTTCATCAGGGCCACTGGACTTACCAGGATTGAGCCTTAGAAGCCACTTTAGGACAGTATCCTTTCCAATATATAAGCGTACCATTTTCAAGTTACCTTCTGGAAAAGTTACAAAGCTGGTATCAATATTATCAGAGAATACTTGACTAAAGTGCTTGGACAAAGCCGCAGCCTTAGTCAAGTTATCCTCAGCCATGTTAGTCTGGTCATCTTCAAGCATAATAGGTGGGATAGCATCACTCTTACGTGTTCTTCTCTTGATATATGAGAAGAGTCTTTCTGGGCAGCCTGGTGAACTTTTGACTAACTGGGTTTCGTAAGCTATCCTTGACTGGTGAATCAAAGTTTTACATTGGTTTCTGGTTTCACAGTATTTCAGCCGGAACTGCTGTAGCCCAGTAGAAACAGAGAGATTCCAGAACCTTTTTCATATCAATTTGATATGATTATGAGCAATGGTTTGTGCTCGAAGCGTCATCAGTTAATATAACTGTACAACACAGTGTGATTTATCAAAATAAAATCTTAACCATTATGGAGTTATACCTAAGACATATTGTGTCAGGGCATTTTCCATGGTAGTCAAGAGTAATCGGCTGTCAAACTTATTAGCGGATCCTGGAGATGTGACAGTTACCCAGTCTATATCAGGTGCATTAAAATCACCTAGAATAAGACAGTTACTGTGTTTACTCCATTGTTTGAGGTGATCTAAAATAGAGTCATCACACTGACAATAGGGATTTCTATACAGAACTCCAATGAGTAGAGTGCCAGTTGCGAAGCTTACTTCACAGCTAATTACCTCACTTATCCCACTGTCATGCTCTTCAGATTTCACGGAACGAACATGTAGGGATTTGTTGATGTACAGAGCAACCCCGCCACCTCTACGACCCTTAACCCTGTCGCTGCGCAAGCAACTAAATCTGCATAGCTCAGGTGTGTCATCTAATCCAGAAACCAGCCATGTTTCAGTAATGGCCACAATACCTGGGATAAGGTCTTCCACTAATACACCTAGCTCGTGAAGTTTGTTCCCGATACTACGTATATTAGTTTACACTACCTTCAGGCTTCCTATGTGGTCCGGCTTATCCACACAGGTCTTGGAAGCATACGTTTCCAAGACCTGACTATTTGAAAACCCACCAGTTTAAGGTTAGTCTCACCATTTTTACGTCTTGTTTCTTGCTGGGACAAAACTTCTTTTCGTTTAAGTCTGTCTTCAAGAGATAAATCAGGTCTGACTGAAATTCCTGACCCAGCAAGGCTGTGTACATTAGCCAGTAGATGATTCCGTTCATCAGGAGAACCTAAGACTACTTTAAGCAACCTACGCTGATTAGAACATTGTTTTATTATCCACGTTTTCCTGGTAAGTAGTCGTCTGTCCTCTTGCTGGAAACCAAAGAAGTTCAACTGAAGCCTTTTTTGGAAGACTGCAAGCAGGATGAGAGATAAACGATTCACAAAAACAGTTTACCTGCAGTCACCTCGGTGAATACATGTACATGATACTCCTCGTTATATTTAGGACGTATTTTTAAGCCATGTCAGGGAAAGATAACCTGTTTAATGCGTTTTCAAGCGTTTTATTGTCAACATACATCATTTTTTGAGCAAACATTCTTCATTTTTAATGTTTGGTCAGCTGAAGGTCACTCGTGCGTTCTCACTCCTGGGACGCTATTGTTGGACTTTGCCCTATAACAATTTTCGAAGTCAGTCAAAGATATAGACAGGAAAGTTAGTGGCAAAACCAACAATGTAAGCTCATCAAAAATACATTGAATATTAGGTGACTACTAATCAAAAGTTTGCGGCACCGTTATTCTGTTCAAGGCCAACAGTGGGGTTAAAGTACAAAATGCCAAAACGTGTTAAACCGGAGATCAGTGCATCAGAAGAGATTGAATGTAAACGCAGAAATACTCTCTTCAGGTTGATTGGCTCAGATATTTCGGGTAAATACGCTTAGTGATGAAATATATCGTAGTTTTAATAAGTTTTATTGAGTCTGTCAGTGATGAAAATGTGGATGAAATCGTTACTGATGCTATACTCACAGGAGATGTTATGGGAATACTTAAATACCTAGATACTGGCCAAGACCGAAAGCACACTGAGGTGAGATTGCTTTTACAGTCCGCAATGTGTCTTAGGTTATTGCAGTCCTGAAGTCACTCTATATAATTATTTTGAGATCATCTCGTGAATTGGCTGCTAGTTTTCCCACCTTGGCCAGGGACTTAGCTGAGGGTTTTCTGGAGGATTCCCGCTTGTCATTATGTCTCAACTTGATGTGGAAGTCACAGAGTGCTGAACTTCTAAAAGTTTCCTTACAGCTTTTGGCTACTGTTGTAACAGTGAGTGAGGATTTGGCAAGAGGACTTTTAAGATCTATCGACTTCGAAAGTAAAACGATGACTAAGTGTTCGAAAAGAAGAAATCTGTTGGATAAATGTGATGTCCGAACTTGCTTTATAAATTTTTTGGCTTCCTTCGTATATCTAAACAGCAACGTAGTTCTAAGGGAATTAGTGGACAAAAAAGGTGAGAGTTAATCTAACATCATAAGCTTTTTTAAAGGTGCTTTGCATTTACTTGTATCTGAATCGTTTGTGGACAAATACTCAAATGTGATGCTGATCTTATGTGTCTTACAGAAAGTAAGTATATTTTCTAGTATTTCTTCTACATTAGGTGGCAGAGAACAGGTCAGTAAGCAAGACTCAAAGGGCTCGTATTTTTAATCGATACTGTCTCCAGAGATTGGTATCTCTTTACTTTTGGCGTGGTGAAGGGAAGAGCGTAAATGAGGTGTTGAAGAAAGGCGATGTTGATGTGAATGAGAATGAAGTGTCCTCAGTCAGGTGCGCGGTACACAAACTTCTTCTTCATCTCTTCACATCCAGTCGTCTTGGAGTTGTATTCTCAACTAAGTTTGACAGTGAAATGTAAGTTCTGCCGGTAGCCCAAACTGTTTTCTCAGGCTTTTACCATTGCAATGTATGCTTTTTCTTGTATTTAGATCAGTTAAGTAGACTTTCAATCATTGGCCAGATACCCTTAGTTCTAATTCGCACCCATTCACCTCAAACTGGTAGCTACAAAATTCGATAAGTGTATTCTACACTAATTTTGACAGATTAACTTTCTGTAGCTTTCTTAAAGTGATTGGAGTATCACTATATAACTTTGCACATGTGTGTACCGTTGTATGTTTTAACATTTTGAAAAGACGTACATAAAAGCAAACAAAACATACGATGAGCAACCATGGCAAAGAAAGTATTTAAAGATGGTTAGAGGAAGCGCAGAATTTCAATGAAAATGAATTCATGCATCCGCACTTATCAGGTACTTCACAGATTAATATTTAGCATTTTCAAGATCCAAGGTAGGCAAACATCACCAGACGTAGTTTTTCTGACTAACAACCAGTCTGTTCGTAGCTTATCGCCATACTTCAGTATTACATACTCTGAACTGACCTAAAATTTTCCTGTTTGTGAAGTTGAATCATGGTTAAATTCAAATTGTATCAGTTAATACTATGATGGAACCGCATAGTGTTTGTGTTATTTTATTTTTCCTTAGTCAGTACAACGGGTTAATACTACAATGTCTAACATGTGCTCAGATGGATGGTGCATATATGGATCCTTTACGTACCGAACTAGTTGTCAAGGCACTTTGTAAATGTCCAGACGTGTTTGTACCTTACCTAGATCATTTGGCTCCAACGCTTTATCCTCGTGATTCATCCGGTTGGTTTGGTGTAATGGACTTTGTTCTGCAGGTGAGTTATTTTTATTATCGTTTTAGGGTGATTTCCACCTTGTTCGACGTAGATTTTTCTGTACAGAGTACTAGCTGTATGTATAATGGGAAATGTGCAGTTTTCAGGTCACTTGCATGGTGGCCCTAAGTACTCATGCAGTGATGTATAGGTTTCATTTGTGGGATTTTTGATAGACTCTATCAGGAAAATTAGGTGAACCTTTCAGTTCCTGTAACAATCTGGTGATTTGGAAAGTTAGTGTATAAAATAAATAGTTGCAGAATTATCGTTACAACCAAAAAAATTTTTTTAACTGAAAATAGTTTTTTCTTCATTGGTTCTTAAATCCTGCTTTAGTTTTAGTTAGGCAGCTTGGTGCTGGTTGTGATACTGAGGAAAAGTTTTAAGATTCAATTTAGCTGTGTAAACATAGTCTTAATCCTTGCAATTTTTCTTTGACCAGTCGTCAGATAAATGGTTCATCATGTGAAATCCTCTTAAAATAGATTTACCACTATTTAGTTTTAGTTTAAGAGCAGTATACATCCGAGGATGTAGTACAATGGATTTTGGTTGAGGAAAATTTTAAAAAATATGTATGAGGTATTTGTGAAAATCTAGGATTATTCAATCACTGAAGTGAATATATCCACTTTAAGTGGCAATATTATAGTGGGAAATAGTAATAATAATATGAAATCCAGTAAATCTGAATAAGTATATATTGTACAAATTTCATATATTTTAGAGGAAAGTGATCAGTTTTAAAGATTGGTCTTAGCTAGTTGACTATGCTAGTAAGATAGGATCTAACAAGCTCTGTGTGAGTGTATAGGTGTGGTCTTAAGTTGTTTAGTAGTGTGTTAAGTGCAATCATAAAGCATTTGAAATATTCAATAGGTTTTTATAAATATTAATAAATAAGCATTCTTGAGTGGCTTGAATCAGTTCAATGTACGGCAGATATTATAATTAATCTTCAATTTCTTTTGATTAACTGTTTCGAGCAGTGCTTTTCATTGTGAAGCATAGGAGCACATTACAAAGCAACATTGATCTTGTTACATTAGGCATCTTATGATCACTACCGGAGGTTTTTCATCTTTGAAGTCCATAAATTTTAAATCCAGAAATGTCTACTCTTTTGGAACAGTACTGCTGATTTTTAAATTGTGTTTGTTTCGTGTTTCTCAATAAGCAGTATTTTCATTTCCTGTTCCTTATTAACATGAAGTGGGCTGTACTGTAAAACTTGCGTTGGAGATTGTGTAACTAGACTGTTTCCTGAGTACACCTAGGCGTATCTGCAATTTTTAAATTTTAAGGTAGAATATACCTGAAGTAAGATGTATCGTTTCAGCTAACACGTAGAATTTATTCGAATCACTTCACTAGTGCCTTATATACTGCCGTTCTACATACAGCATGTATCAACAGCGAGGTTTTCTAGAGTTCTGGTGGAACCTGACTGTTGTCCGATTCGTACCAATGTAAGAATGTTTTAGATGGGAAGCTTGAAACTGAAACGTCTTGACTAGATAGCCGTGTCAAGTGTTACTGGAGTCAAGCCTTCTGAAGCTTCTTTTAGTATAAACGGAGATTTCAAACACCAAAGAGCCGCTGATGAGAGTAAAGATATTAACAAGTATTGAGATAAAACAAAAGAGGACAGTTCATAGATGACAATAATCGATTTAATGACTGGCTGATCAGGTAGTAGGTATGGCATGCTGCGAATGCGTAGGACTCATTTGAACTTTCTACTGAATTGTCGCAGAATATTACATGTGAGGGTTAAGGTGCTACCCGACCCTCTGGACAAAAAATAAATATGTAGATTGCTTTATCCAAGTATTTTTTGCATATATATATATATAATCTGTATCACATCATCACAGCACCTTTAAAGTGAGTCGACCACTAAGTAACCACACAGACACCACTGTATTGTTATCCTTTTTTTAACAGATTATTATAAATGGAAAATTTCACCTCAGAGTGAGCTAATTGTAGATATCCACACAATTATTTGTAAATTATGCGGTTGTCATGGGAATTACATTCAGAATAGTAACGAAACGGTAGTTGCAGTCAGATAATACATCTTCGTTGCATAATTACTTTATTTAACATACAGTTCACTATTCAGTAACAGATTTGTATATGCACTTCTACTTAGCATATATGTTAAATCAAAAGTATCTTATTTGTTTTCCTCAGTTTACCCTTGCATATGTTTAGAAACATGGTTTCCGTATGAAATATGACTATTTTTGATACCATGTAGTTTAAAATTGTTCCATATTCCTTCAGCTTTACCAGTCAGTTGGCAAATACATTCTTCAATTCATTGTAAATGCACTAAGTTATTCACTCACCGTCGATGTTATGGCGAATGCTATTACTAACTTCTGTGTTTTGTCACCAAAAATGGTTGACCCAATCAGTCAAGCTGTGAAGGTTGGTGTTTTTTTTTTAAAAATTTCCTAAGTTGTCATTTAAATAACAGTGGTTCTGCTAATGAGGATTACAAAGCAGAATAATTTGATTAAAATTTTTTAATTTCTAAAATCTATTATTGTTTTAATACATATTGAAGTATATAGAGCCGACCAAAAATCGCATAAAGAAAAGTCACTCAGTTCATGAAACTTTATTCAATTTACGTTTTATGCACAAATAATCTGCATTAGTTTGTCAATCTTCTCAGTAATTATGAGGCTACTTTGTTTGAGTTTTATCCGTCTCCCTGTTTATAAAGCCAATTCAGTTCAAAACATCCGACTTCTGACCAGCTGCTTGGGCGAACTGGTGTTACCATGATTCCGATTAGTTAGCAATTAGAAAATTTTGGATTTCACTTTTTTTATTCAGTCCCTCATTATGTAAATTTTCGCGTAGTCAGATGCCTTAATTTGGACAGACACAATTCATCACGTTGATGAACATCTGAGATGTTTAATCATTTAGTTCATTGGTATATGAGGATCTTATTTCGGTTCCAAGATAAATTTCATTATGAATTAACGTGAAATATAAAGAACTACCAAAATGAGATCCGGATTTTCAACTCCAATGTGAAGTCAGTGCTACTCACTATACGGATCAGAGACTTGCACTGCGCGTCATAAAGAGCATCTCAAACAAACTACAGACCTTCATTAACAGTTGTCTTCGCTCAATACTCAAGATCAGATGGCCGGCCAGGAAAGATCAGCAACAGAGATCTCTGGCAATGAGCGAACCAACCAGGAACCGATTGTGGAAAAATAGGCAGGAAGAAGTGGAGTTGGATTGGCCATACTCTGAGGAAACCATCAAGTGAAATCACTAGACAAGCCATTGCTCGAGTGGAACCCGAAAGGGAAGCGGCGAGTTGGTCGTCAGTGCAAGGGTGACTTGGAGGAGGTCATGGGAAGAGGAGATGAAATCGTGTGGGCAGACATGGAGCCAGGTGAAGACTCTAGCAGAGAACCGAACACAATGGAGACGCATGGCTGAAGCCCTATGTTCCTCTAGGAATTAAAGGAAACAATAATAATAAATGATACCAAAATGAGGAGCATTGGATGGTTGCTTCATCTTCGTAATGAGAACTACCATATGTTTGTATATATATATATATATATATATATATGTACACTTTTTTGTTCAAATAATTAGTATTGTTCTCATTGTTGTTGGATTGAATTTCTCTTGAAATAAACATCGATACTGCTGTTCGAACAATCTGAACAAAGAAAATGTTCCTATCATGTGTACAATACAAAATTATGTATCGATTTCAACCTACTGAATGCTATACATATATATATATTTATGAGTTTTAAAAGGTTGCGGAGTGTGCATAGTCATGCAGAGTCAGGAAGTATAAGATTAAAGTGTATTATTATGCAAAATTTTTTAAAATCTTTTTGCCTTAATCTTGTATTAAACTACAAGTGTTTGTTAACAAAAACTTTATTATTTCTTCTGAAAGTATAATGAATCCTCTAGGGTTAAAATCAAAGCTGTTGAACTAATGACCTGTTTAAGACAACAGTTGAAAATACCATTAACCTGGCTGACGTTAAACCAACTACCGAGCGGTACAGGTTTCACCTCTGATCAGTTAAAAGCAAAGATTGAGATGTTTATGCGTGAAGTAAGTTTGTGTTTTCTGTTTACTTTCTATTATACAAACAAATTAATATATATATATATTATATATATATATATATATATATATATATATATATTAGTTGTTTGAAATCGAAAGGCTGTACATGTTAATCGAACATTCATACAGTGTTGTATCAGTGTGTACATCAATCCATATACATCTTTCGATGAAGAAATTTTGTAGTAGGAAGTGACGCTAAATTGTCAACAGCTTACCTATTTGTATTAATACCAGCCTTCACGTATTACTAACCATAAAGTAATTCAAAGCGTTGAATTTCATTCGGTCGATTAGTTTATTGTGGCTAGTTTATTTTTTCGCTTAGTACCAAATCAGTTGGTATACCTTTTTGAAAGTATGCTATACGATTACTTACGAAAGAAAGTATTCAACTTCATTTAATAAATGTAACAGTCCACTTATAAGCTGTGCAAGACGTACACTTCTTTGTGTGGCTTAACATCAGTCTCTGTTTATTGAAGACTGACCTGACGGAGAGAGTTTCAGATTTGATCGTGAGTTGACACCAGTTAGAAAATCATTGGGAAACCTGCGAGTAGTGGACAACTGTTTAGTCCTGGTTTGTGACTATTCAATAGTTACGCACCCACTGGTTTCAACATAGAACTGTACAGAAGTGCAGCGATTCAAGTTGCCGTACTCCATGTAAGAGAGAGAGGGAGGAAAAGTGATTCAAAAGAATTATGATAAACAGAGATGTGTGGGAGTAAGGATGATAGCATGGAGACAACATGAAGATTTAATGAATTTGAGAAATTGCAATTTTTAAACATTGTAGATGTTTTTTAAATAACATTCGATCATCAGGAATAAGTTTATACGGAAAGACAGTGTGATGTTGTTTCATTTAAATGACTTTGTAAACACTGCAAACCTGGTCTGCAGACTTGGAACTTGATAGGAACTTGATAAAATCATGTATTCTCCTTTGATGTCAATTCTGAGCTATCTGATTTCATTACTGATTCAAATTATTCAAGAAACCAGGGAAATTAAAGGTTGTCTAAAGGGTTTGGATCATAGTTCGAGTCTTCTCAATGGGGGATGCTTGTACTCATTTATGCTGACATTTAACTAGGTGACTAGTGACTGTGACCATCTTGTTACCTGCATATTTTTCTTCTTGTTAATTTATTCTCAGTGTTGATGTGTTCCATTAGCATGTATGAGTGTACTGTTATCTGCAATTTTAACTATTCGTTTATTGTTCAGTTGAAATCCAACTGATAATATCTTGATACTCCGGGGGAATTTCTTATCCAAAAAGATAAAATTATCCCAGGAAACATGAAGATGGATGTATTGAAGCAGTCATCTGATATGGTTCAAGGGGTATTTGTTACCCCCTTCCTATCTTGACTTGTCCAGGAGACTACTTATTTCCTACTACTCCTTCAAAATTCAATGGCACACAAGATCCACTGCATTTTACAAAAAAACATCAATTTATGTTATGTCACTTACAGTTTCGCTATTTCTTCGTTTGTAATGCTAATAAAATAAACTGTGCAATGCGTCATAATTTTTGATAGTTTCATAGTTTCACTTCTGTCTTTTAATTTTCTTCAAAAAGCGTTTACCCGGGACAAAATGGTTGAATCGTTTCAAAAAGGTATTTGATGAGACTTTGAACGATCAAAGCATATTGGCTGATCAGATCCTAACTTCTAGCAATCAGGATGAACCTGGTAACCCTTTATTATACTATTGTTTTCTTTGATCATTCATATCAGTGGATATATATATATATATATATATATATATCACACCTTGGCGACGTGGTCCACTGGCTTAAGCGTTTGATTTTCAACCAGGGGGTCCCAGGTCCCTAGTCCTGCTCCACCCACGTCAGCTTGAGCAACTTGATGGTGTCACTAGTTCTCACACGATAAAAGTTTGACTGATGGCCTTGAATATGACACTCGAAGATCTACAGGTGAAAACCAACAAGTTGGCAGAAGAAGCATGGAAGACAGGACTTCACGCGACTCGAGAGAATACACAGGTGATGAGGATAACTAATCAACAACAAAAAGCGCCAATCACTATCAACAGAAGAAATTTCAAGGGGGTCACTTCCTTCACTTATCTAGGGATTGCTGTTCTAACTACAGACGACAACATGGATAAGGATACCAAAGACAAAATGGGAAAAGCAAGGAAGACATTCTGTACTATGAAATCAGTTTGGAAATATTCTATACTCAGAATAAAGGACGAAATTCGGGTTTTAGACACCAATGTTAAGTCAAATCTTCTATATGGGTCAGCAACTTGGCGTGTCACGAAGAGTATTTCTGGCAGACTGCGGACTTTTATCGATCCATCCTAAAGACGACATAGTCTAAAAGGATCAATAAAAAGGAACTGTAGCAGTGAACCCACGAAGAACCTATTACCCAAAAAATATCCTGGAGAAAATGGAAATGGGTTAGACACCCTCTGAGGAGACTGTTGAGTGACATCGTGTGCCAGGCCATTGCTCGAATGAGGTCCGAATGGAAAACGGCAAGTTGGGCTTCCTAGAGTGACACGGAGTAAATTGTGTGAGGTGGGGATGGGAGCTCATGGGCAATCGTGGAGCCAGGTATAAAGGACTACGGAGAACAGATCAAAACAGAGAAGTGTTGTTGAAGCCGTATATTCCACTCATAACCCATATTTATGTGTATGCCAGTTTTGTCGGTGTTACCTGTTTGTCCTTAAATGCAGTGTATTTCCATAATAGTCAATAGTTTTATATACTATCCAAATTTAGCCAATTAATCCAAAATTAAGTGCTTGCGTATCTGAACGTACGGGGCTACACTTTTAATCAATACGGTAATTTGTCTAATTTTCTCAGTAATTATGCTATGTCTGAATGAGAGCAATTTCAAAATAATTTTTACCATAAATCAACATCAACTGGGAAAGTAACAAAGAAAATTACACTGAAAAGCTGTGCCCTTTCACCATGTAGTCACGAGATTGGAATATCTTATTGATGTTTTTCAACTTGTGTCAACTCATACTATAACCACTGAAGTCAGTTTAATTGGAGAGGGAAGGGAGAGTGTATGTACATTTATTTATTGCTGATGATATATGGTGGCAATGTTTTATATTTCTAACTGATACAATTTGAAAAACACAACCCATTGACTGTTAGGTTGAAGTCTAGATGACAAAATTGACTTCTCGAAACTTAACAGCTCTCTGAAGTCGGATTTACACAGATTTTTCCGCTCTATTTGATGCTCCTTTTCCAATGATTTTTTGGCTTTATTTATGCTGAATGCCACTTTTATAAACGTACATGTTCAGCGGAATGAAAATTGTACTCCAGGAATTTCAGTTCGATTTTTCAAGTAGCGCAGATATTTCCAAACTTTACATTTATCCTAAAATATCTTAACTTAAGTATGGGTGTGGTTTTGAAACACCTAATTTTTGTCGCCAACCTTACACATGTGTATACACCTTGTACTCTGTGAATTATCGTGTAATCGTTTGTGTTATATTAATTTGTTGATATTTGCTTTTCAGAGGAGGTTGTTGAAGAGGAACCGGTAAAAGTGGAGGATATGGTAGAATCTGTCAATCAGTCTCTGAAAGATTTGCCTAAAAGTATGTCTATTATTCCAGAAAAAAAAATTGATAAATGCATATTATTCTAGAAGTGAGAAAAGCATTCAAACTGTTTGAGAAGTTCTGTATTCCCAATGACTGTGATAATAACATACCTGAAGATTTGTTGGATACTTTAAGCGAATTACCAGAATTGACTAAAGTGTGTTTCGAGTAAGTTATTTTGTTTCAACTAATTAAGAGGGTGTCTACTGCTACCTAGTTAGCAAATTGTTGTTTTATTCCAGAGATTTTTGTGAGAAGTATATTGAGTATTGTGTACATTATGGTGGATATTGATTAACAGGTGTGAATAAGGAGTGCTTAATTGTCTCTCCCTCTCCCTCTTCTTAAAAGTTAGTGATCTAGACTGCACTGTCAGGCACCATTTACAGATGACCTTTTGTAATTTAACACAATAGCTAATTTGTAATGCAAACTTCTGGATATAATTTTGAATTGATAATTGTATGTTTTAGGGAATATTCATTATTCATTTCATCAGTTATGTTAACCTAAATATCTGTGGCCAAATTATGATTATATTGAGATAAATATTGTCGTCGTAGTTTGTCAGTCCAAGTTATGACGAGATCGAGTGTGCGAGTACAAAATAATTAACAAAAAGGAAGAGTCAGACAAGGCAGTTCCATTTCAATAAAGTTTTTTTTGCATGACGCATTTTTAGTTGTATCAAGGAATTTTAGTTCAGTAGGTGGATAAATGATTACTGACTGACTGGTTTCAACGTAGAACTTTGCACAGATGTGCAGCAGTTCGAGTTGCTACACTCCCTCCATGTAGCACACAAAGCAAGATAAGGGAGCAAAGAGACATAATAAACAGAAGTAGGAGGGAGGAAGAATAGTAATATGGAGGAACAATAGAGTTTTATTGGATATGATAAATCTAAAAGAGTGAACGCGTCTGCGCCATTGAGGTTGATTTTACGCCAACCATTGGTTCTTAGCATCGTGAGGACTCCAACCCACCGAGTAGGAAGTCTACACCTCCCTACGTGTCTGTTGTGGATTTCATTGACTGATGAGGCCATGTTTTGTTTTAACCACCACTGGCTCTTTTCCAACCTGGTCCTATGTCAGGTAACATTGCCCGTTGGGGAAGGGGATGGATGGCTAGGAATGCATGCGTAACACATGTCCTAACCATCTCAGTCGATGTAACTTGACAACATCGTCGTCGATTGATTTTCCCTGCTAACCTAGCACTCGACCGACGCCTGAGCTGAGTATTGCTCACCCTATTATATCTCTTCACATGGGAGATAGAAATGAGACACCTATGATCACAGACAGCTAGCCAGGCTTTTGATGTCTTCCACTTTCAATGATGATGTCTCGCTGACAGCGAGCAAAAAGGAGGATGGGAGCGAAGTGTTGTGCAATAGACACGTCGTTTGATCGATGGATAGCCAGCGGGATTTGACGTCTACTAAGACGGAGGTGGCGTAAGTCGCCGAATGCTGAAGGAGCCTTCTGTATCCGTGCTGGGGTCTCGTGAGGCATCAGTCGGCTGGGGGCTGATGCAACTTTCCAAACACGCTCCACCACTTCACTCTCTGTTTTTAAGCCAACTAGGAATCAATGTGGTCCAGTCCTGTAGCATCATCTTACATTTGATAAGAGCGAATCGCATGCCAAACATTCGAAAATTTCTGTTCCAGGTGTTCAGAAGACTCTGCATTTTATCTACGTATTTATCACTTAGGAGGAGAATATCATTTGCATTTTTTAAGTCGACGAGATTATTCCCTGGTAGCAAGTTAGTTCCTGAGTGGCTGAAGTCAGTTAGGGTTGTGTTTATTAGTACGTCTATGATGAAATTAAACAGAACTGTGGACAGTGGGCATCCCTGAGGGACACCACTAGTTGTCACCACTTCAGATGACAACTCTCAGTAAGCTCTCACCTGGCTGCATGAATTCGAGTCGAGTGCCTTGATCAGTGAGATGTATTTTCTCAGCATTCCCAGTTTTACAGATACTCTTTTATCACAAACTATTCCCACGAAATGTGATTTATTTAATATGATTGCATAACCACGTGTTAGGTGAAATAATAACTTACGATAAAAAGTAGTAGTGTCAAATGTCAGAGAATAAGGATAAATATGGAGTGGTAGATAAATAATAAGTCATCTATCTTAACGATCACATGCAAATTTATGCACTAGACAATATTCCACAGCAGTTTTGGAGGTATGTTGTACCACCTGACAGCCTAATTTTGGTATTGAAGACAAGATTCATAACTCACCTGTTGAGATTTGATTACGCTAATATTAAGTACAGATGTTTAAGAAAACAAGTGATCCAAATTGTGAAATAATTACCTTATAAGTAGAAAATTCACAGTCGGTTACTTTTAGAAATTAATTAAATTTTCCTCCATTCATAGCTCCATGAAACTAAAACATATATGGTATCTCGGTTTGTTGTTTTTCTTTAGTCATACCAGTAATACTGATAGTTATATATTTTGATCAGATGTCACGACCTATGAGTTCCATCAGATTGAGTATAAGGTCAGATGCTCGTAGGTAATCCTCAAAAGTTAGAATTCTCTAGCTGTTGGGTTCCAGCCCACTGGTTGAATGATAGGCGTGCGTATCTCATTTTTAGTTCCATCTCTAGTGGGATCGTGTGTGTGTGTGCTGCGAAAGGGTCACGTAAGAGCTGTCCTGGTTTTAAGTGGACTCGTGACGGAATTTATTTTAAATGTACATATTCGCGTAACTTTTCTGAACTCGGATTTTTAATTAGCATTATATTCACAATCAGTACTAAAATTCTGAAATATGTAAAGTCGTTTCTACCTACTTATTAATGGGTTCTTTTGACTGTCAGCTTTTTACTACATTGACTGAAATGTACTGTTTTATATGCGATTCGCTTTAAAAATGTATATGCTTGTAAATTTCTACTTAGTTAAATGGATGGATATGTATTCAGCTGGCCTGAGTGCATCCATAGATTCTGAATAATTAGGAATTTGCTTGAATCCATACTGTACCTATTAAAGCAATGTAATAGTCTGACTGACCTTGAAACGCATATAGCTTAGAGTTCGACCCTTGGAAGGAAATGTTTTTGAGACAATGAACTTTCAGTAACACTCTAGTTACCATGTTCATCAGTGTGAATATAGCACTAACGAGGTTATTTGTATCACCATCAGCATAATTTGATGCTGTATCTCCAATAATCACTTGCATTTCCGTGCAGTTAGTAATAAGTCAAGCCTGTTGTGTGACGGTTAATCATACTATCTGGCTGTTATGCCTCGGTGGGTAAAGCCGATTTGAGCATATGATTCATTGTTTGGATGTTGTGCTTCACTACTCTACAGAGCTATTTTAATCTACTTAAATGCTGTGCGAGTCACTTTAATTTAGTGGAATATGCAATCATATATACACATATATATTATTGTTTTCCCTTTTTTCATAGAAATTATTCAACATATCCAGTGGTGTACCAGTACTTGTCGAAGGCTATTCACCTGATGTATAATAATCCTTCTTTGTCTTCATTACACAAACCAAAAGTATTCTTAAGCTTATTGAAAAATCATGTAAATCTAAATTCAATACTGTCGAGTAGTAAATTGCCTAAAGTGGCGGACGATTCGAAATATGCAACAAGTAATTTGTCTACTACTCAGGATAATTTACTAAAAGGTAATGTAGATGTTTTTATTTTTATATATCTCACTGATTTATCCTATTTATGTAATTATTCGATGAAAACAGCTGTTTCCACACTCCTTTTTTTCTCTTTCTCTACGGTTGTATCTGTTTCATTGTAGAAAATTTATTCAAATTTCTATTGGAGATAGCTCATGTTACTCCGAAACTCGTGTTCAAATCGATTCCTGTCCTATGGATTTTGGCTGCATACAGTGGTACAATGAGCTCACTTGGTAAGCCTTTGTAGTACTTAATAAACTTGATATATTTATCAGCTATACATATATATACATGTTTCAGCTAGAAATTGAATCTAACATCTTTGTTTTTTCCTTGAGCAGTTTATACAACTGTACCGTGATCATAATTTTTTGAAATTTTCGCGTAAAAACCGTATACTACTGATCGACCAGTAGTAGTAATCTAAATCGAACTGTGTAAATTACAAACTGCTAATTATTATTACTTTATTCCTTTACATTCCCAGTGGAACATACGGCTTCAAGCTAGAGGCTTGAAGTTTCTGTAGCACTGGTGTTTATTTTTACGGGATGAGGTTGCTAGCCTCATGCCCAACCCTCTCTCTTTACTGGCTTATCGAGATAAGGGAGTGCGTCTGTGGCCGGGGATCGAATTCCGAACCGCATGAGGCGTGGTTGGCGGGCATTCTACTGCTGTGCCACCGACGCGAGCTAATTATAATGCATATTGTGAATTTGATTTAAGGTGTTATCAACTCGCCCAAGTAGCTAGCCAGACTTATTCGGTGGTCTCAGCTGAGTCAAATCGGGTACACTGCTGGTGAAGTAGACCCCTGACGACCGGAATGGCCGTCCAGTGTTTTAATATCGCCTCAATCTGGTTGATGTGAGTGGTATGAAACGACTCATCTCAATCAATCAATAGTATGGCACTTTACGCATTTATGCTTTCTTGATCACTATTTGTGACATCTAGTGGATCACATACTGCCATCTGAGTGATTTCGACTGCCGAAGAAAACTGGTAAAATCTCACGGCTCAAACTCTGAGTAAATTGCAAATCACTTCTTAAATTGGGAATTCGATTTCTGAAATTTTTTTTCGAAATTGTTACTCAGTCACCTCCTGTCATCATATATTGATGTGTAGCTGTTCGGATCAACAAATACGGCCATACTGTCATATAGTGTCTCCTGTGTTCCGACCATCAAATACGTAAGCTTACAAATACGATTGCTGTGTTAGATTTGTTTTCACTTTAGCATAGAATGCATAGTCATGCATTGACTTCTTATTAGTTAACATTCTATTTTTCATTCCAATGATTTCAAATAGAAATGTTTTTGTTTCTTTAAGTTTTGTGTGTGTTTCTCAGTAGTTGTATTAGTTAAGCGCTTTTTAACATTACTTACGTGAAAAGAGGCATTTATGTTGGTTTTTTTTTCAATGTTCATATTTGTTTTGAAGATCGAACTATCTTGAAGTTATTCTACGTATTAGAGAAGTACTCACCAGGATCACTACTTCAGTGCAAGTAATTTCCATTGGTTTTTTCTCTCCTTTGTTTATGCTTCTTTTGTTTGTTTAAGTTATCTTTTTCAGTTTGGTAGTTATGCTTATTCTTATTTAAAGTGAAATGTGATTGCCAGCAATCTGTTTTAGAAACCCGGAATTATATACACATTTCCATTACAATTTTGACATTACAAATTTGAATGCTTTATGATATATGCTGCAAATTCACGACAGTGGTTCGAATCATTCACACTAACCATTAATTTCTAACATGCAAAGTGACCAGAAATCCTGGTAGCTGGAATGACATTTGAATTGTTTAAACTATTCACATCTTTTAACTGCTTGCATTGGGACATATCGTTGTTGAGCTTAGGCCTACACGAGTAAAATGACTGTCTGGCGTTCACAAAACCACAGTCTAGTTAGCATAAGTTGTTTTCAATTACATTTAAACAACCAGTGATAATTACATATATATATATATTTACGAGTTGATCACGGACTGATATCAGTTAGAGAACCATTGAAAACTAGGGAGTACTGGACAGCTGCTGTTTCATCCTAGTTTGGGAATCATCGGCAGTACGCACCAACTGGGATTAGAACCCAGGACCTTCCGGTTACAAGGCAAGCTCGTATACCATTCAGCCACTGGGACCTGATTCAATGGCTCATGAATTCTAACTTCTAACTGATATCAGTCCGTGATCAACTCGTAAAAACATAACAAACCCTTACAAACCAAACTATATATGTACATATATATATACATATATATAGGATCAGATGGCCGGAAAGAATCACCAACAAGAAACTATGGGAACAAACAAAACAAGAACTAATCGTCCAACAAATATGCAGGAGAAAGTGTAGATGGATTGGACACTCGCTGAGGAGGCCGTTTGATGACTTCGCGCGTCAGGCCAACGCTCGAGTGGGACCCGAAAGGGAAGCGGCGGCGAGTGGGACGTCGGTGCAAGGGTGACATGGAGTAGATCGTGTGAAGAGGAGTTGAAACAGTATGGACTAACATGGATGCAGGTGAAAAGTACAGCAGAAGACAGAAACAAGTGGAGACGTGCAGTTGAAGCCCTATGTTCCACTAGGAACCCAAGGGAACAATAATATATATATATATATATATATAAACCGTCAGTATTTGCGTTAGTCACGCCTTCACGATTAACAAAGAAGCTTATCCGTCCTACCCCATATATCTGTTAGGCCTTTTTCATAGACTGATAAGAAAGTATTCTTCTGTTGATTCAGTAAGTAATAATATGATCAATCTTAGATATTAAAAGACTGCGCTTCAAATTAATTCCTCTATATAATGTTCATCTGGATACGAAACTCCGCCCGAAACAAGCTGGCTGGATTCAGGGAAGGCAAATCATGTGGTGCTGATCAAATTGCAACTCTACGCATCGTCATCACAGAACAAAGCATAGAATGGCAGTCAAACCTCTCTCTGCCTCAATTTCATCGACTCTGAAAATGCCTTCTCCAGACAGCGTTGACTGGGAAGTAATTTGGAAACTACTTGAACACTACGACGTGCAGTACTTAAAGTCTTTACTTTATCAACCTTATTCAACAGCTGGTTATATGACAGTGCCACGTGTCAGGTGATTCACAACGGACAACTCAGCGGGGCGATCAAAGTGAATACAGGAGCAAGAAAAGCTGGCTGCGTATTATCACCGATGATATTTTTAATTGTGGCGGACTGGATTATGCATCAGACAATGCGTTTGGAGCCAGAAGACAGGAATGCGCTGGACCACCGATAAGAAGACTCAAGAAGATCTGGATTTCGCAGGTGATATATGTCTCATGTCATCTCACAAAGTCGAAGACTTACAGGTAGAAAGCAACAAACTGGCTCAAGAGGCTAGCAGCAAAGACAGGATTACAGGTGAACATAGAGAAGACGGAGGTGGTGAAGATAACCACGCACCAACAGCAAAAACAACAACCAGCACCAATCACCATCTACGGGAGAGATTTGACACAGGTTGCCTCCTTCACTTATCTAGGGAGCATCGTTTCAACCACAGGCAGTTCGAACGAATGAAGATGTCAAAGCTAAGCGGAATCCGAAAGGCAAGATACACATGCCTTTATCAACCTGAAACCAGTTTGGAAATCTGCACTCAGTCAGTATAAAGAACGAAATTCGAATTTTCAACACAAATTTAAAGTCAGTCAGTTCTCTGCGGGTCAGAAACTTGCACTGCATGTCGTGAAAAGCATTTCCAACAAGTTACAGAGCCCACTTCGCTGGCTCCATACTGAAAATCAAATGGCCAGCGGCCGACCAGAAAGAATGAGCAACAGGAAACTCTGACTGATAACAAACCAATCAAGAGCCAATCGCTCAACAAATATGTAAAAGAAAATGGAAATGGATTTGGCACATGCTGCGCACAATGCAGGTCATCTCTCGAGTGTAATCCCAATGGGAAGCGACGAGTGGGTCGCCAGTGCGAGGGTGACATGGTAGAGATCGTGTGGCGATGAGAGATTATGTCCAATTGTGGACCCAGATGAGGAGGACAGCAGGGAATAGAAGAAATTGGAGATGTGTTGTTGAAGCCCTATGTTCCACTCGCAGCTCGAGCGAATAATAATCAATGTTCATTCGTTTTCGTAAGATAAGATGTTGCAAATCAAAATTTGCATGTAACAATCAGGCTAATTATGTAGTTTTATGTTTTAAATTGTGGCTTATTGGTTGGATTCTTGATTGTCAAACATCAAACAAGGTTTGAGCAGCGTGGTAGTATCGTAAACCGTTACTCGCTAGACGGGGCTTATTGTCATTGGCACGGGCATGATATATACATGTTTGTTGTATAGCCTTGTATTCTCTGACGCTTATCGTTAAATCCTTTCAACTTTTCTTTTGATATCTGAAAAAGATACATCATTTGGGGTCCAAATGTATATAAACATTGTCAATTCGACGTACAAGGTAACAATTTGATTGAACCAACATTATTACTTGAACCAAATGTAAATACCTTATTCACCATGTTGGATGATCACCAGCTGTTAGATTCAGCTTTTAACTTTCCCATGTATCGGAAATGGTTTGTAAGTTGCTTGGATGATTTACTTTACTTATTTGTTGGTATTGAAATAACTTTTAGAAGAAAAAAATATCAGCTTCAAAAACAATTTATGCACATTTTTTTTTCGTAGGCATTATTATAGTATGTAAAATTGACGTGGAAAAAAAATGGAATATTAAC
The DNA here is from genome assembly GCA_944472155.2 of Trichobilharzia szidati. Lineage (NCBI taxonomy): Eukaryota > Metazoa > Platyhelminthes > Trematoda > Strigeidida > Schistosomatidae > Trichobilharzia > Trichobilharzia szidati. The sequence continues at coordinate 152,730,433 of OX235279.1, forward strand.
TTTAACAAGTTTTAATTAGCAATAATAAAATATTGAATCTCGCCTTTAAATTCACCTAGGGCAAATATCAGCATTTTATATTCGTAGGTACATTCGTTATCTTTTATTTTCTGACTACGCTTCGATTTTTTTTCCACCGCTCTATCCTTGTGTTGTTTCTTTGTCCGGCAGCAGTTTTATTGGCTATAGGTTACTTTGACGAGGTAGTCGGGCTTGCATTTCTCAATCACCCGACAACCTGCACTGACTGAACCCGATGTTCTTGAAGGTCTTATCATGCCAGACAGGTTGTTTGGATGGAAGTTAAGCTAAAAGTAGTTACCGTCATAATGTAAGTTGTCGTGGTTCGTACTGATGGGGAATAGGGGTGTAACATCATTAAGGTGTTTACTTCAGATGACCAGCATGCCGGCAATACCGCTTCTTCGCTGATGAGAGGACGGGGTGTTAGAAAAGGTTGACGCCGAAATTTGCGCATCTCGACTTACGTCTTGGAGGTTCATAGCCAGCTGTAGGATCTTATACGGACACAGTTTCAAAAACCACTCCAGGCGGACTGAGTGTGACCGACCCCAAGCATTTTTCCACTGGACTTGGGAGTCACGCAACACTAATGCTCCTTCTATTTCACGTACTCCAAGAAAAACCAGCTTCTAAGGCGTTGGCAGCCAGGAAGCAATAATTACCCATACACTTCCATAAGCACACAAAGCTTTCCTGGTCATCATCTATTTTAACTACCATTACTTTTTAGAATGCATCACACTGCATGTGACTTATTACAGTTAAATTTCCATGTTGTAAACGATTTTGAAGGAAGAGGATGTCGAGATCAAATCAGTGGTGCCGATTAGGTGTTTTATTATCTCACTTGTGACTACAACTGGTGGTGTTCTTGAACCTGTGGACGTAACCGAAGTCGATCAGTCAATATATGCAGCTTCATAGGATCAGGAGAACTGGTATCGAAGTGAACAATACTAGCAAGACCAGATATAATGTTCATTGTGTCAAAATACGATGTACTTTAAAAAATTCATTAACCTTGCGTTGATCACACAATTCCCAAATAAAGAAATATAGTGATAATTATATTAATAATATCTTCCTTGTATGCGTATTATTGGATTCTCCTCATTGTTGTCACCTCGCCTCTCTTCATTGACTTTTCCATAGACTAACAAACTATTTGTCAGGAGATGGTAATCGACATGCTACTTATAATTACTCGTAAGTGGTATGTATCGCAGTATAAACACATAAGACTGCTTAAATGAAAGTTTTCGCCTTTCAGGATGTTGAAAAGTACTCAGATAGACAACACTACTCTTAGTTTTGTCGTGAAGAGATTTCTTTTAGTGGAGTTTGGAATCCTTCTCTTTGGGATTCCAGCAGTTGGGTAATGTTCGAAGTCGAATGTTTTTGTTTTACTTATTGCAATAACTTGGTAGTTGAAGATAGTGCTTGAGGTCGGTGACTTCAGTAGCTCTAGTGTGCGCTGTCCAGTTCCGTTGTCAGATTCCAACCACACCGGCACCATAAAGCAAGTAGTATTCCTAACTATGTATATTACTCAGTTGGTTATAGTTCTTTCTTGTATCTTTCATTGGTGTTAATTCCACTTTCTTTTCTAGGCTGGTCCAAATTCGTACTCCAGTGATTTTGAGACCATTGAAATTAATTCTACGCTTGATCCATGCTTTATTCTACACGTACTGGATTCTTATCTTCGACAATGTAAGTTATAATACTATTTAAAAACAAATATTTTGTTGTATCTGTTCATTGTCTAATTTAATTGTAGTTTTAAGCCCGTTTAATAATCGTCTCACTTTCAATTAATGGGATTGAGACTTAATTCTTATCCTGTCTACTCTGACTCGAGGTATTGTGCAGTTCTGTTTGCCTGCATACGTAAAGTTTAACTCACATCCAAGTAAACAGAATATCTGTGGTCAACACGCCCAACCATTTCACTCCCTCTCTTTAAGCTAGGAGTCGGTGCACTCCAGTCATACGTCATCATCTTACATTTGATAGGAGCAAATTGCACGCCAAAAATCCGAAGATTTCTGCCCAGGGTGTTCAGAAGACTTCGCATTTTGTCAGCATCACCAACTAGGAGGACAATATCATCCTCATACTCTCAGTCGAAGAGACTGCTCCCTGGTAACAAGTCAATACCCAAGTGACTGAGGTCGACTAGCGTCATTAACACATCTATGATGAAATTAGACAAAGATGGGGATAGTGGGTGTCCCTGTTGCACACCACTGGTTGTAATCACTTCAAGTGACAACTCACTATAAGCTCGCACATGGTTGTGTGAGTTCGATAATTGTGGTATGATTAATGTGATATAATTTCTGTCCACTCCCTTCACGGCAAAACATTGTCATAGTACATCTCGACCGACGGAGTCAAATGTCTCCTTCAGGCCTAGAAATATGGCGAGTGTTGGGCGCCGGTAAGTATCCCGATGTTCCACAATCTGTCGGAGGGTAAAGATATGATCAATACATCCTCTACCTGGTCTGAAGCCTACCTATTTTTCTCGTGTCTGTTTCTCCCGATCATCTCTTGGTTTACGCATGATTATTGAACCTGGAACTTTAGATACTATATTAGTTAAGCCTATTCCCGTATAATTATCACATGAAGACTTGTCTCTCTTCTTATAAACTGGAATAATCAATGACTTAAACCAATCTATCCTGACTATCCATTATTCACGGACATCTTAATTAACCCAGACAACAGTTTTTCACCGCCGTCCTTAAATACCTTTGAAGTCATTCCATCTACATTGTATTTGCAGATATATTCTGACGGAAAATCAACTGTTTTCAGGGTACTTTATGTCATATGTGGAGTGTTTGAAAACCAAAAAGAGTCTGAGACTTTTCAGCGTTCTCAAGCTATGATTTCACAGATGATCTTGTTCACAGCTGTCACTCATTTCGGCTACCACTTTATCGGTCCATTTCTGTTATGTTTCGACATGACCACTATTAGGAATCATTCTTATAGACTCTGTTCTAAGAGCCATCAAATATTAGTCGATAAAGATAAAAGGTTAGTGTGTAACTGTCTTTCATGAATGAGGGATAATGTTTTTCCGAAATACCTGGTGGTTCAAAAGGCTTAAATCGAATCCGGAAGCTAGTCAACATGGACCAGTAGAAATTAAAAATAACTGAACCACTGTTGTAAATCATTTATTGGCTACTTTGTCAATCAGTAACATTTTCTAACCGGCGTATATTCAAAACCCTGAATGATCTGTAGGCTTTATTATTAATCTTGTATTTAACCCGAATGGATTGTTGTTTGTCTGGAATAAATTTCTTACTTACTATCCTATAAGCTACAGATAATGTATAAAGACTACCCAGTTGCTCTGGAGGCAGTAGATGGAAGAGGGTTTGAATCTTAAACATGTTCATCAATGGGCTACATCTCCACTGTCGCATAGTTTCGGTCTTGCAAATGCGATTCGTGTAATTTTTTACCTTCTGTTCCACTAGGAGTATCACAGGCAAAAGTTGGAATTCATGAGCTATTTGGTTTACAACCCAGTAGTTAAATGGTTATGTGCTCGTCTACAAATTTACTTCTGAAGTTATCATTAGGTTCTAAGAATGCACACCGATGAGAAGCTACATATTACGACAAAGCAGATGTACAGCTTTCTGTGGTTTTCAATAATTATTCATCTGAAATCACTCCGTGATTTATGTTCATCTTGTAGTTCATTCTGACTTTTGGTTCTTTTTAAATTTCCTTGAATTACACTAATAATTTTAACTGTTAATGTTTTAATTAAACTTTTAGACCAATGTCAACTCCATGGTGACAATGACGCTATGAAGTCAATTCAATTTCTAAAGACATTTTATATTAAAAATTGTCTTAGTTATGCCATTGCTGGATTATCAAGTTATTCGAAACACATCAGAAATATGGCTAAATCGATTATTGCTGTGTATAGAAAGCTAATTAATGCATATATTGCAAGCAGTTCCACACCGTCTACTACTGCCGCTACCACTCCTCCTGCTAGTACTACTAAAACTAATACCATTAGTAGTAGTAATCACCAACCCTCCAAACTTTTGTCGGCGAAGCACTTTCCTGAAGGCCAACAGGTATGTTTCAATAGTGGTGAATACGCAGACAACTTACATGTTATATATATATATATATACATATATATATATAATCCTGCACGTTAGTTGCAGCTAATTTATCATTACTGAGGAAATGCCTAGGTAGTCTTAATTAAGGGACCAATCTCCATTAAAATATTTTTTTTTCCCAACAGTTTCGATATCGTACAGTGAGTGTGGCCCGCAGCCCGGTATCGGATAATTGAGCTCTAACTAACTAATTAACCATAAACCATAATTTTATGTGCGAATGGAGCACATGACTAGTGAGTCTTGTTGCAACCGTTTTACTATTCAACGATTGGGTCAGAATTCCATAGCTTGCCTCTTGAAGCCTTTGCTAGTTCATGATAACGCATCACAGTTGTCCAGTTTTATTTTGTGAATGACTGGTTTCACAGTCAATTCGATTGAACTGGACGGCTTTCCAAAAGCTTATTCTTGAATGATGTTATCAAGTATAGTTGCCTGATGCAATGCACTGCCTTCACAAAATCTTATTATCCTCCTTTATTTTCGTGTATTTGGGGTGTCATATTTTAAATTGCAATTTTGTTATCTCAACCATTGTTTCCGTCCATTTCACTGGTAAATACCAACTAATATATTTCCTGGAGTCGTTTAGATACAACAAGGATCAACTTAGTTACCTGAATAGCTTATTGATCAGGGTGCAACAGGTGACACAGGATCGTATCTACAATGGAACATGAACCACCTCAGTTTTGCAGATCTGCCTTACTGATCGATGTCGACAAGAATAAAATCCTAATCAATTAGGTCATCCTACCGGCTGACACTTAGGATATAACATGGAAAACAAGTGGACATCATAGCAGTTATTACTGCCATTTTCATCTAGCTTAGGAACCACATTTCACACTTGACTGACAAATGTCGATTGGCCTGTAAACGTAGACAGTTGCATTAACTGCAGCAAGCCTTAAATTGTGGAATGTGAAATGATGTGGACGAATGTGTTGACTGCTTCACATGAGAGATTGTATCGGCCGTGATAGGTTCGTTAGGGATGGTAGGTAGAGGCCTTTTTGGCACCTATTAACTTGCATCATTTCTACTTACTGAAAGATATCTGTCAAATACAAAAATACTGCATAGCGTTTCTCCTGACTTTTTCACCATGCGACGTAGTCGGTGAAGTCAAAGAATGTGACAGATTTTTAGTTGTAAGTGTCTTCATATCATTGTTGGCGTGGTGGAATCACAAAGTTAATGATTTTTGAATTTCACATGCAGTGTTCGTCAGTGGAAGTAAATTAATCAATGACCCGGTAAGTTTGTTCCGAAGTGCAACCCAAGCCATCACTAATCTCAGTAAATAATGTTAAGTGTAGTAAAATCAAAATGAAGCTACAAATGATGAAATTAACTTACGAAGTTTTCCAACTGCTGATGTAAGTCGTATGTGAAGGGACGGGTTCTCTGACTAGAAATCTTAGTAACCTAAGAATTATTGGTTGGAAAGCCCTGGGAAAATTGCGTCAGGTATCCCTAGTAGTGGGGACGTCGAATGTTTTATTGAAAAAGGACTGTTGCTCGCTTCATTGAAGTTTCACATATCAAGTGATGATTATACGTAACAGCAGAAGACAAGATACGAAAGCCAAGGTATGTTTTTCACTAATCAAACCGCTGTTTATATCCATACAGTTTATATTCTTTAACCAATCACTGAGCGCGTGATTCCGGTTTACATTAAACGACATGAAATAGAATGTTCAAATACATATATAGTATTCCGTAGCTAATGCCGTATTGAACTGTGGGAATATTTGAGAATAATATTACGTTGGAACACATTGTCTGTGTGACACCACCACAACTTTTATTTCTACTCTTCATTTCCAGATCGCTTTTCTTCTTGATACATTAAGAAATAGTTTATCTCACGGTGGTGGGTCTGTCTTTGGAGGTGGGAGTCGTAAAGCTAAACTGTTCCATACACCTATGGATTCAGGTGGACGTTTAACAAAACTTCACGCTAATTTCTTCATTAAAGCCTTGAATTTATTCAGTCGCCCTGGTAAGCATTACATTTTCTATATCAGTACTACTGTATGTTAGGTATGTTATTAAACTTCGTACATTACATTGAAGCTGGTGGGTATAATGATGGTATACTTTCCTACTACTCTGAAGTCTTTTTGTATTCTGCTGTCACTGTTTCAAAAATCTCTTCCTTAACTTCCTTTGAAATGCTTCATCCAACCCATGGACCAATATCAGTGGGGAAAAAAACTTTTAGAGGCCAGAGAATCTCCCTTAGTGGAAAAAACCAAAAGTGTCAAGTTAAAAAGGGGAGTGCGTTGCTAATCGGCCACTGCGTTGCAAACCAGTGGTGTGTGATTAGCAACTTCTGCCAGTTTTCAATAATGTGTGGTATATCTGGTTCGACAGCTAAGAAAACTGGCTGGCGCCCTTTAATTGTCACTGGTTTTTGTTTTATGTTAGCCATTCATGAAATGCTACATGGTGGCAGTCAGATCTTTTAAAAATTTGCTTGGTTTCAAGATGGATTTCATTGTGAACTTACATCATTTAAAGAAACATTAAAAGTCAGGAAGAACTGGGCAGATATTTTGAACTCTTCAGCAGTGCATATCTTCAGTTCCACCAAGGACTGAATCCAGAACCTTTGTTGAACGATGCTGATTATTCAACCAACGAGGCGACTCAGATGGTCCAAGAATTTTAATGTTTATCAATTTGCAATATAGGCCATCTTTATCCAATATTATTGGCGAGTATTTGTCCTCACAAATTAATATTGGAACTCCTAAAAGTTAATCTCTTTCTCAGTCAATCACTAATGAGCAGTGGATTCATTTTCAGGAGTTGGGTTGTAGGGAATTAATCGATTTCAAGGTGGATTTAGTCCTGTTCCGTTAGTTCTTTTTTTTCAAAAAGCTAAAATTATCATTCCTTATAAAGAGTAGGACTGTGGTTCATTGGTATATGCGCTCGACTTCCAGCCAATGGTTCATGGGCTCGAACCCCTCTCCACAGATCAAGATTCGTGCAGCTAAGTGGTATTACTAGCCCTCATGCATACAATAGGTTTGCTTCATTACCAACCGCATGGAATTGTAATTCGTTAATGAATAACATTTCATTTTTATTTCTCTATGAAGAATACCATCAATAATTTTAGAGCATTTTAGTTTAGAATAATGGAAAATGATATTACTTGTTGTGTTTGTGTAACTTCATGTCTTATTAGCTTGTGAAAGATAGTCAGAATAAAATTGTTTTACAGAACATTGAGCTTCAAACGTAATTACTAACACTGAAACATCAGTTCACTGTGAGATAACTCTTATTTATTTTATTCCTTTGCGTTCCCAGTGGAACATAAGGCTTCAAGCTAGAGTTTCTGTAGCAGTGGTTTTATTTTTACGGGGTGGGGTTGCCGGTCTCACTCTCAATCTTCTCTCTTTGCAGGGCTAACTAATAACCAGCTAGGTGATGCAAAGGAGTGCATTGGCGGTCGATCGAACCTCGAACCACATGAGGCGTGGCTGGCGAGCATTCTACCTCAACGCCACCGATTCACACAAGATAACTCTTAGTTCCGGTAAAACGAAATAGTAGTTTATTCGATTATACTACTTTAAGTAGTCAGGGGAGAAAGTCTTAAAAAATTGATTACCAGTTATTCTCTAATTATTTCCATTTGCGGATGAAGTTTACTTCAAGCAGTGAATTCTTGTAAATAAATTTATTTTCCTATCATTTTTACCTGATAATTTGATTGTTCATCTAATTGTGTGTATAGTATATTCTCTGCGTCACAATCCTCAATTTTTAAAAATAAAATTTTTCTGTTCTCTAGAAAATCCAATGTTTCAGCCTATTTGGAATTGTTTACTCGCAAAAGCTGCAGTCGATTTAAGACATGTGCCTGAATTTTTGAGACTATTCTTTTCTACTAATAATAAGGTAAAAACAAAAGTTTTAAAGCAGGCTCCATTTTGAATTTATCTTAGATTGCTCTTGTGTTTATTTTAATCCATGATAACTGTTTTAAAGAATGTAACCAACTTTTTTTCAGAATGTTTTGTTTTGTTGATGGAAAAGTGTTTATGTTAATGGCAAATTGCAGTGCTCAATAGACAGCTGCCTACCCTTTATTGGTGGTCAAGTTTATACATAGTGCTGACTGAAAAGATACGTAAAGACTGCACAATGCCATAAAGACACAAAGCCTAAGGCATTCATTGTCAAATTCTGTGTAGTGTATGCGGTGGTGAAGATCTCAGACAGGTTGCAATAACAGTTAGGTGCTTTTCTAAGGTAGTCTGCTAGTCCAGTTTCATGAGGTAAATAGAGAAGGTTGGCTCAAAAATTGTGCACTTTGACTTATTTTTCTGGGACTTTAACTTTCAGCATATTTTTTTCTTACAAACTAAATAAAAATTATAATTTTTTTAAACAAACCGCCTGTGTTATACTTCAAACAGACATTGTGTCAGCTCAACAGTCAAGCAAAACTAGTCCATGTAGCTTTCGGGCACAACAAAAGCAAATTAACTTCCACAATGTTAGCTTCAAGGAAATCACCTACAAAACTGAGTTGTCATTCAAGTTACTCGTAGAAGACATTAGCACTTCATATAAAAGTCCTTAAATAGTTTAAGAAACATGACTAAGGCATTATTCTTCGTAAAACGAGAGATCGCTTTCAGTCTGTTATGAAAACAACGGTAACTAACGCTTCTGATTGTAGAAAAACACTGAAGAAAAATGCAAATAAAGGTATCTCCTCTATAGGTTCTGATTGTTACTAGCTTGGGATAAAAAGAAGCTTTTAAGAGTATGTTAGAAGCTGTTGCCTCCCGGTTTCCCTCATGGCGGAAGTTGATTTTTTCTCTGGGTTACCTGCAACAGAACGAGCATTAATGTTGTGTGACTGCAAAGCCATGGGACAACAGACTCTTTGGACTCGTTTTTCTTATTGCTTCCGTATTAAGTTCTCATTGCTGTCTAAGGACAACTGCAAGTTAAGTTGGTATGCACAATTTTCTAAACCCTCCTCCATCCCTCCAGAACGAAGAGACAGCATTACCGGTACGCCGGGCATCTGAAGTAAACGCCTTGCTGCTGTTAAATCCCTATTCCCCAGCAGTACGACTTCACTTAGAGACCCAAAAAAATTGTGTAAACGACTTACACTATGATGGTAACTGCTTTTAGTCTAACCTGTCTGTGAGCAACCTTTCTGAAATGGCATGACCTTCAAGAATATTAGTTCTAGTCAGTGCAGCTCTTTCGGTCATTGAGATATGCAACCCTGATCACCACGTCAAGGTAGCTGCTATTGATCAGGTGATTAATACCGAATGTTGTGGGGACTACTACGTCGAATTACTGACTTTAACTAATGTATGGGAGTAGGGGCATATAAAGTGAAGAGCGCAGTAGTGACAGGTAATATCACTTAATTGTTCTGGTTGAGTTTACCTATTGGGTTGGTAAAGCCAACAGGTAGTGAAACCATAACTGGAAAGACGAGAGTAAGGTTCGTTTGCAAATGTGTTGACTGGAATGACTAACTGAACACTGAAGAACCGTCTTGCTGTCTCTCAACTACCTTTTATTATTAAGCTTAAAGGAGTTTCAGTCACCGATGGTCTTTGTCTTAGTTGTAATTCTGGTGCATGGCTAAACCATCATTTCCCTATACTAAAAGTTTGGCTCCAAGTCTCTAACGAGAAGGGAAAGTCAAACTATAAACCTCCATCTCTCAAAGTGTCTAATTTATCTGTCATAAACACCTGCATAACAACCATTCCGACGTTCTACAATGATTTTGTGGAATGGAAGGACTGGACAAAACAAGAATCGGTAATATTCATTCATCCACTGACTTCTGGTTTGAAATATGTAGAGAAGTTCAGTCCATGTAGCCCGTATCCACTGGAAATAGTGTGCAGAGATTCTGTTTTCGTATTTTACTTTTATTTTCGCCCTGACATCTCTTTTCCTGTTTGCCCAATTTTTTTCTGACGTTTTTCGGCATTTCATGATGTCCTGTTATGTTCATATTTCTTTTGTTTCCATGGTTCGAAAAGCTGAAATGCGGTGATTCATTAGTGTTTGTCGGTTTGACATTCATACAGTTTTTTTCATCTTTTTTTCAAATGAAACTGAGTATCTGCTTATTTTGTTTCTTACTTTTCCTTTGTAGTTCAATCTTGAACGTCAGTGGATTTGTGGGGTATGTGTTTCTGGACTAGGTGATCCCGCAGATTATTTAGTTATGGAAAGTTCTTTAGTATTCAAACATGTCTTAACTGCATATTCCCTTCCTTCAGCGGACAATAATTTCAAGGTATGTTAATTCAGTTTCCTGCAAATGCGTTATACTAGTGTGTCAACCGAGCAAAATCATTTCGTATGAGATAAGGTTTAATTTTGTTCATTTTACTTCTAGCATACTTCAAGAAAAACCTTTTGATAACCGATCTAGGCTGAAAATATTTACCTTTTTTTAGTTTTCGCAAAGGTGAAAGAGGTCATTAACTACCACCGTAAGTATCATTAGAATAACATGTTAAACGGCGCACTTGACACCACAACACTTTTCTGCAGCTCATCTAGATTTGTATGCATTATCATTTTGGAGAAGTGCTTGATTCCTGAGTGCTGTTCTCTCAGCTAAGGACAAATATATTAACATCCAATATTTTTGTTGTTATATATATATATATATATATATATATATATATGTAATGTGATGTTAAGACTGATCTACTCGGTTTCCTAGTGTAGTTTCATAAGGAGTGAGTGTGTTGATCACTTCACTTATTTAAGAAGGTTGCATCAGTCCTAATTGACTGTTTGCTCACAAAGTCCCAGGATGGATACAGAGAACTCATCAAGGTTATACCAAATTAAGTCATCTGTAGTTCAGGTGTGTGTCTGGCATTCCACTATCATCAAAAAGCATTTAATTGGTGGATGGTGACTGACTAGCAGTGGGATCCACGATGCGCATTTCGTCCCATTCGGGACTCGTCATCTGAATGCACCCGCATTCCGCAGCGAGTGATGATGTTCCCACCGATGCTCGAACCCAGTGTCAATATTTTCAAACGCCAAAGCGTTATCCACTAGACCACTTGAACCACAAGAGAGCTACCTCTTGTGCAACGGGTCATATTAATTATTTCACTGAATTCTAGATTTTCCCGTCGATTGATTGGACTGAAGTGCTCGGTCTCAGGTTGACATATCAGCTTATTGGGCAGATGCTTCGACGATGTCTGGACATGTAATAATAATCATAATAATAATAATTTGCTTTATTCCAAAACAGTACATGTGATACAGAATGGAATTCTCAGCATTTTTACTACAGTATTGCATCCACTTAGTACATTATCAATAAATAGAATTCTACATAGATTAAGGAAACCACAGTTCATTATTACAACAACACATTGGGATGTCGGTAGCAAAGGCAAAGCTGAAACAGTGTTTGAAGGTGTTAGAAAAGTGGGAGCTGTCTTATTAACTGGCGTAAGCGAGAGAAAGAAACAAAGCAGCACATAACGGAAAGAGAAGAGAGAGAAAAGGATAAGAAAGAAAGAAAATGTTGTACCTATTGATGATGTGAGTTGGAAAGTTAATTGGTGGATGGTGACTGCAGAGGACATGTCAACCTGAGACTGAGTACTTCGGTCCAATCAATCGACGGGAAAATCTAAAAATTGAATTCAATCATCTAAAAGCATGCTTGTCGTGCACCAGTTTACATTGTTCTTTTTGCTACCGTGGCTAATGACAATGAAAAGGCTATATATGTTTTCTGATAATGTGTAACTTTGTTCAGTTGCTCATATTAGGTGCTATAAGGTGAAGATTCTATCTGCATCAAGTCTATTGTCAGAGAATACTTAATATTTTATGTAAATATTCTTGGCTGAAGATATTCTTGACTAATTACTTTATTTAAAAATCTAACCATTAACATCTTATGATGATAGTGAACAAAACTATGCAGTCATATAATGTCTTTATACTTTTGTGTGTATTTCTCTGCCTAATTTCAGATGTGCTGTGATGTTTACGCTTTAAGTAAAATGAATAAATTGTATTCTACTGTTGATGATTAGCAGCAAAACAGATCGATAGCCGCAGCATTCTATGCATATAACTAAGAACTTGAATTCATTCTAGTCTCTAGCCTTTTTTCTCTGGCTGATCTTCGCTTAATTAGCGCTATTTCTCTTACAGTGATTATTGAATCATTTCTATAATTAATCTTATTGCTGTGATTGCCTTGGCCATTACTTTTTTTTCTTTTCTTGTCTTTCAGCTATTGGTATTGCGACTACTTGTCAACGCTACAAAACATACTCGGATTGTGCACGCCTTGATTAGATTTCATGCTTTACCGCTTTGGCTTTCTCGTCATGCAGCATTGAACAGGTGATTTCCATTTTTATTTTACGTACAATATTTCTGGTTATTTTGAGTTAAAAGAAAATACTTCCTTGATTCCATTGTTTGATATAACACACACAATGATACAGTATTGATAGCTAGATGATGATTTTCCGAGCAAAATTTATTGCTACTCATAATCATATTAATTTATTCACAGTAGTATTCCATATATATCCGGGGATAGACGGTTTTGATTCCACGCGTTCAGTGCTGATTTGATGAGCGAAGATACCGTGATTAATGTCTCTTTCTGTTTCCGCCCGACTATATTACTTTTTAATACTATTACGCTAACCCAACATATATTGTATGATTACATACTAGTGAATGCATTACCAATGACCAATCTTTTTCTAGATTATTTTACTTAACACGGTCAATAATTTTACCTCTGGCGACTGGCCCTATTGAGGCAGTTACCTGGGGTTCTAGTGGGAAGTCGTGACCAGTAGGGTGCAGCATGTCGAAGGTGAAGACAGTTACTCATCGAAGACATTGCGAAGCGGTCGTGAATTGGCAGAAGTTAGAATTCATGAGCCATTGGATCGGGTCCCCGTGGCTTAATGGTCTGCGAGCTAGCTTGCCTTGTAACGAGAAGGTCCTCGGTTCGAAGCCTAGCGGTGGGTGAGTACTGATGAAAAGTCCCAAACTAGGACGAAACTGCTGTCCAGTACTTCCAGGTTTTCTAACCGATGTAAGCTCGTGATGAAATCCTTCAACAAATCAAACAAAATCACTACAAACCAATGTTAGATAATTTTAGCTCTAGCTAAATTTCTATATTCCGATAATCTAATTGACTCCGATCTACTAGTTTGACCTATATAACTAACCTCATAGTCATCACATGGTATTTGGTAAATTATGTTATATTTCGTATTCGCATCTATCTGTCCTTAAGCTAACCAAATTTGTATCTGAGTGAGTCGCTTGATTTAAATACCACCCTATTCCCAGCCCTATTATGAATCCCAATTGGAGCTTCTGTTGTTCCTTCTTTATATGGCAGCGCTACTTCTCTAACTACATTTTTGAATAAAATCTGGTTGGTAGTTATTCACTATTATTTTATTCAAAAATGTCATAAGAACTGTAAGAGAAATAAGAGTGGTAATGTGAATAATAAAAATAAGATAAGTAATACAGTATTCAAAGCCTCGATAGCGCTTGTAGTTGTAAAAATGCTTCGCAGGCGATTCATTTCTATCCTAAAACACAAATAAGGTGGTGCGGCTGACCTTCACTAAACATTGATAATTCAAATTATAACTCAGAGTAGTATCAATGTGAATGCGAATTTCTGCATTAATTCACGTGACATTATAGTGATTAAGCTTTATAAGGAGATTAAGTGTAAGCGTGTTTATAGCATTTTTACTGAACAACTATTGTCAGATATTTCACACATGTTGACTCGTTTAATACTATATGAATTTTTGTAAAACCCACCAGAGAAATATGCCTTTGTTTATGTGATTCGTAGAGAAATTTTTATTGACCGCATAGCTGGTCCAGTCAGTCAGTTCTTGTTTGTGGGTTAGGAGCTTAGCGCGTCACGACTAGTGACAAACTTTTATCAACAGCGGCCCACTTTGTTGGCTCCATACTGAAGATCAAATGGCCAGCCGGCCGGCCAGAAAGAATTAGCAACAAGAAATTCTGGCTGGGAACAAACCAACCAAGAGCTGATTGCTCAACAAATATTTAGGAGAAAATGGAGATGGATCGAGCATACGTTGTTGAGGCTGTCAAATGACATTGCTCGAGTGGTGGAATCCCAATGGGAAGCGACGAGTTGGTCGTCCTTATGTGACATAGGGGAGATCGTGTGGCGAGGAGGAGATGAGAGTTTATAGGCCATTGTGGACCCAGCAGAGAATAGAACAAAGTGGAAATGTGTTCTTGAAGCCCTATGTTCCACTCGGAACCCAGGGGAATAATAGATATATATATATATCTTTGTTATCGATTGTATTTACTTACTATAGATAAGTTTTCTTAAATATACCAATGTGTTCAATAAATCATTAAATGTCTGCATTTGTAGTACATTGACGTCAATGAAACAGACAGATTATTTTTCTGAAAAATAACATCAATTCCAAATCTACTTTTTACCGAAATTAATACAACTGGAATCTATGTCTTTCCTCCTTATCAAGTACATACAATCGTAGACCAGTTCATTGGTTGTTTAGTTTGGTAAACAAACAACACTGATCAATACTGAATGTCAGCAACACAATAGATGAAAAATATCATGCTTGTATCTGTAGTTGTAGTTTTGAATAAGTTGTTCAGCGATCAATTGTTTTTCTACACTAACAGTAGCTCTCATTATCGGATGATGAACAGGATATTTTATCAAAAGAGATACTGATGTAATAAGAAATCTGTAACCGCCATACCTGTGATGTTGAGTTTTTCTCTGGTTGATAGTGAATATATGAGGACGGACAATGGTATGACTGAGTGATGCATTCTTAAGCTTTCTTTGTATTTCTTTCATCTGTATTCCTGCATTATGGTAAATATACAATTATTTTTTATCCACTTTTATAGTTCTGCCGAGCAAAAAAGATTATTTCTTTGTATCCTGGAAAATATTCACAATGCACTAGTCACAAAATCCTCTAATCAACCTGTTCTGGAAGTGTTGAATTTAATTGGAGAAGAATACTTGTGAGTTCATCAACTGCTTCGATTTGCCCTTTCTTATTTTTCCATGTGTTTATTTTACTAACGTTGGTTAAGTATTACAGCATCTGTCCCAGACATCTGGAAAATATTACTGCCCCTACGATAAATAGGCAAGATTAAAGAAAACTACAAGTTTCGAAGTTGTGTGATTATAATTGCTATGATTATGAACAATAAATTGTGTTCGAAACTGCGTCATCCAGTAAATAATACTGTTTCACACTGTGTGATATATCTAATAAACAAATTTATATGGAATTACATACTAACACACAGTGCCCAAGTTTTACACACATATTAATTTAAAACAATTAGTTCCCTTTATGAATTTAGAGAAAGCAATAAGAAGACGTAATTTGTCTTAATTGTGCAATATATTTGCGCAACACATTTCGAACAATCTGATCACACACGCGCATGCCATATGAATATATATGAAATGAATAAAGAGTTAAGAGATGAGAAAATAAATTTACGTCAAGTTAAAAGGACATATTGAAAGTCAAAATAACAGAGGTAATATTACATCAAAACAAAGTTTACCAAGGAAGGTTTAATGTGATGACGAATTGTTTTTGAACGCATAAAGGTGGTTTAAACTTTCTAATTGCTAGGGCTTCCACAAACTTTAGGATACGCATCAAACACGTTTTACAGATAGGTTTAAAAGATGTGTAAACGTCATTTTTATGTCCTGTCTCTATAACATGTTTCGCAATAGAAGAGCTAGGTCTCCCGTTCTTACCATTAATGGGTTCCGGGGATTCTATTTACTTCTGGAGCCACTTAGGAATATGCTCTGAAGTCAGCCCTTGCAGAGATCGATGAGTCCTCCCTATGTATATGTGTCCACACGTATATTCAAATTGATAAATTCACTGGAATATGTAACATAATTTTTCGCATGTTCAACGTCACCTAAATTTATTTTTCTCACCTCTTAACTCTTTATTAATTTCAAATAAATATATTCCTATGACAAGTCCGTGTGTGTGATCAGACGGTTCGAGATGTGTTGCTCAAATACATTACACGATTCAGACAAATGTGTAAGGCAGTGAAGTTTGCTACTTCTTCTATAAATTTATAGGGAAAAAACAACCCCATTTAGACATTTAGAAGACAAAAGGATTGAGCGAAGAAGTATTTCATTTTAAATTAGATCCTCATCTATGGCTCTATTGTTATATATATATATATATATATATATATATATATATATATATATATATATATATATATCAAGGAGGTGATCATTAACCAAGAATATTACTGTAACAATTAATGAATGAAGCAATTAAAGATGAAGTAGTCAGAATGATAACATAATTAAAACAATGATAACTTAGTCTGTCTGGATTCAACATAGAACTTGGCACCGAAGTGCAGCAGTTCGAGTTGCCACGTTCCAAATAGCACACATAGGTAGACAAGAAAATGAGTGAAGAGAATCAATGGAGTTTTGACAAGTATAGGAGTGAAACAGAATGAGTAATGGTAGAAAGGAATATGAAAGATTACACAAGAGACTGAATACATCTGCGTAAGCCATTGACAACGATTTGAGCCATGTCACCTATTATCTCCAACCATTGATTCTTAGAGTCCCGAGGGCGGACCCCAACCTGGAAGTCTGCATCTCCCTACCTGACTCAGTTTAGCTGTCAAGGATTTCATGAATTGATGCCATGTTTTTGTTTGGCCACCACTTACTCTTTTCTAACCTGCACCTATATCAGCTAGTAATGCCCGTCGGGGGAGGCGACGGACATTAGATAAAGGTTTAGGGGCAGGGGAAAATTTTCAGTGTTTCACATCCATGTAACGATAGCCAAGGTAAGGAAAGTGGCTGCACGAATATTTTTTTTCTGAACAGATGGATTAGGCTTCTTCAGGTGGATTCCTATGGCTTCAGTGGTATTTGCAGGACGAACTCGTAAGACAAAATTAATATTGATTGGAGTGCGGTAAATAACGTTGAATGTTTTATTAACACCAACTTTATGCTCACTGTCTACAAGGTGTGCTAAAATAGAGCTACGAATAGATCTTGTTTATCCTTTGCTTAACCATGCAGGATAATGTTCGGAAATACAGTGATGAACCTGCTTAATTGTACGTTCTGCAGGAGTAGTCAAACTGGTAGTAATAGTAGTAATAATATCTTTATTCTGAACAGCATTTATAAAATGTACAGATTTTTCAGAGGAGTTGATTGCATGATATTTTCCCTTGGTACAATATCTTCAAGTAAAATATTAATTGACATTAATAATAATAATTTGCTTTATTCCAAAACAGTACTTGTGATACAGAATGGAATTCTCAGCATTTTTACTACAGTATTGCATCCAGTTAGTACATTATCAATAAATAGAATTCTACATAGATTAAGGAAATCTCAGTTCATTATGACAACAACATATTGGCATATCAGTAGCAAAGCCAACGCTGAACAGTGTTTGAAGGTGTTAGAAAAGTAGGTGCTATCATATTTACTGGCGTAAGCGGAAGAAAGAAATAAAGTAGTACATAACGGAAAGAAAGAAAATAAAAAGAGAGAGAGGAAAGGAAAAGAAAGAAAGAAAATGCTGTACCTATAAATGATATGAGTTGGAAAGGCGAGGTCCAGTTGTACTACTGACTATTTAATAAGTTATAGATATCACGCCTAATGCTTTCTTTATCGCACAGAACACGAGTTAAGTAGGGTATGGTTGAGTTTTTGTACTTGCTGGTGCGAGCATATAGTTTTCTATATAGGCTTCTGGTTTTGCCTGATGAGATGTAGGGGGAGAGTTGTGAATGAAGAGGGTGGTGTGAGTTAGATAAAATGGCTTAGCGCATTTTTCACGTGAGTCCATGTGCCTGCCTGTCGACCAGAATATTAACAAGCTGGTTAAGTGGCACATTGCTTACCCTGCTGACAACCTTTAACATCCTTCGTAATATGTTATAGTCTTTCTTCAGTAGCCCGGGAATAACTAAGGGGGGGGGGACATTGGTCTCTCAGCTGAAGCACAAACCATTCCATTATGAAATATCTGCTTTGTCTCCTTCAAGAAATCCACGCTATCTAGTTGAAAGTCAATTGAAAGATATTCAGTGGTACATTTTGAGACCCAAGGACATAATTGAAGAACAGTTATCTCTTGTATTAAAAGACGTTGCCATCCATAATCAAGCCTTTCCTCAAGTTTAGTAGGAATTTGCGAATCAGAGGCTTGTAAACATTTAAAATGCACACACAAGGGTAGAAAATACCATATGAGTTAAAACAAATCGAACGAGAGAAAATATATGCAATAAAGAGATGGGAGATTTTAGTAGCCCAAGTTTTAAGCAGGCCACCGGCACATAGGGGAGGCGAAATTAGGTGGAGCTATTTGGGTCAATCATTTTCTCCTATAGAAGAGATATCATCAAATTAAGTTTGCTATTCGCAAATCACACAGTTTAAGGTGTAAATTCACTACAGTTTCCTTTAAAAACACAAAATATTTACGTCACAATACGCAATTCGCTTGGTGTCATTAATACATCAGTCAAGAAAGCGAGCATAATTGGATGATGGTACATATACGAGTCATTGATATGAGTAATTGGTGACCTTCCATGTCAACTATTGGTACTTACTAACCAGGACAAATTCATCTACACACCGTAGGTAGCTTATAACTACTCTATCGATTAGTAGTATGCAGAATTATATGGTATCACTCACTTTAAATTTGATTAACGAAAAATGTACATCCGAAATAGACAGGTTATGTCATACATTTATTTCACTTTATGAATTTAAACAGAGCAAATCAAATGCTTGTGCAGAAGAGATCTTTTAGTGCTTTCTAGTGTTTTTCAGTCAGAATTTTCGAATGCCTTGTCTATGAAGTTAGATACTGGTTGGAGACGTTGACCTGTTTGGATTTATGAACCAGACTTTTCTGTCTTCACCCACTGGAATAAGGTTATTCAGTTGGTGGAATAGATTCTCAGCCGGAGCTGCTATGCCAATTCTTTGGATAAATTTATTCGATATGTGAAAGTTGAGTCCGGGGGAAAGCGTCTCAGTTTCACTTAGAATGAATTTCAAACTTGACAAATTATGGATGTACTTCTCAGGATTTTCTGGAAATTGCTTGAGCAATTTCTCTTTTACCAATGAATTGGAAATAGTTCTGTAAAGGTTTACACATATCTTGTGCTAGGGATCCTGGATAAAATTGATGAACTTGATTCAGTATACGATATTCGATCTGTCCTTAACTTCGTAAAGAGTTGATTTGTTTTTCGAGTTTGACCATGGATTGATAGCAGTTAGAGTACGAAACCCATGGCTGCATATTGCCGATGAGTTCCAGACTAGGATGAAACAGCTGTCCAGTACTCCCTGGATTTCAGTGGTTCTCTAACTGATATCAATCTGTGGTCAAACTAGAAAAATTTTATCGCAGGAAGAAGCATCTGTTCTGCACAAACATTTGTTTTCGCTTTGTTTAAGTAGACAGATTGCAGTCATTCACATTTCAGTGTTATTTCTTCAGTGCTAACTATCAATAAAATCAAGAACACAGGTTTCGCTGTTTGGTGTGTACTTATACATACTGCAAAGGCTACGTAAGAAAACTATTATAAAATTAAATTAGTAACAGCTAAAGCGGTCTTTAATACAGGTCGTTGTTGTGTTCACTCAGTAAGTCACTGAGAAACACTATCACTTGAAGAGATAAGCGCTTTGCTTTCGATGAAATGTGCTTACCGTGTTTGAAGGTTGAAGGTTGCTTAGATCACAGAATAAGTGTGAATGTATGACAGAGGTGTCAGATCTTTGGTTCCGTTTTCAGTGCTTCCGGTGGGATTCCATATGGTCCTACGGCTTTCCCAGCCTTTCGTAACTCTACTTTCAAGACTTGTTTTCCATGGAAGTTTTCTGTCCACCCATAGTTCTGCCTGTTGTTGGTATTTCGGGATGAGTCGTAGGTGATGATTATTGATTCAGGAATTCTTTTAGGTGGATAGTCTAACATTTCCTCTATTCCACCTTTTTAGTAATTGGATTTTCTTTACTTGTGTCATATGCGTAGTAGTTATTTGATACAGTATTGTGAGTTGTGCCTTAACCTGAATCAGTTCCTGTTTGGGCATCCGAAGATAACTTGATGACCATATGAAGATGAAATGAAAATATAGTTGGTCATCGCTTTATCCGCATAGCCTGTTGCACCTAGAACAAAATGTGACCTCAGGATCTTACTGAAACAACTGCTTATAGAGATATTGGAGTTACGAGTAGTATATTTTGTCCATAGTTCTATCAGTAAATAATACTATATCACTGTTCTATCAAATGGGCTTTCCCATCATGGAACCAAACAAATTTTTGTGCAGTAGACTATAGGCGGAAGAAATGTTGTTAGTTCAAAAAGGTAAAGTGTACTTACGAACCGATTATGGAAATTCAACTCATACAAGAGACGTATTAACGTCAAAAAGTGCACAGAGATGAATCAGTTCAAGTTTCCGCATGAAACCAGCAGTCGAAATAGAAAGGATGAGTGTGAATAAAGAATGAAGATTTCCAAAGTTTAGACGATGGCACAATGTGAACACATCTGCACCATAGCGAAAGATTTTCAGACCGAACAACCCCTACCCTACCAGTGGTTAATGATTCACAGTTGCCTCAGTAGCCAGTGATTTTTAAAATGTGTCCATTACATTCTACAGGAATTTTCGATACAGAAACTAGTAAAATATTGATTCTCTATGCAAAGCATGTCAGACTGTCTTTCAACATATTCAGTTACATTTAGATATGTTGGTCAAGATTTAAGTATAACGGCGAATCTTTAACAGATTATACTTTCTTTTCTTTTAGTGCGAAAAACGACCTCAAGGATGTAAAGGCGATCACAATTATCCCTTCTGAAAGTTGAACATTTACACGTGTACATTTAATTCGCTAAATAAACTTTCTCGCAATTTTGTTTGTTATTTGTCTGTCTTCTCCTTTACGGCAGGAGTTTAGCCGATTTCGTATCTAACAGAATGCTCTTTATGGATGAGTGTCTTAAAGTATGCCGTGAGGGCCCATGACTCCTAAGTAGTCCCGAGGCTGATAGGCCGGCACCATAAACGACCATGGAACCAGATGACAATCGAATAGAGATAAAGTTTACAGCAGTGATAAGTGTCACGTTTAGTGAATCTGGTTTTCGAAAGCAATAGCTTGGTAAACTCAAAATTCAATCCATCTTATTAAATGGCTTGATTTGTGTAGGTGGTCGATAACACAACATGTACTAGCCTAGCGAAAGGAAACGTCCTGTAATAGTGTTTCCGAATTCGACTTGTCTTCTGTTACAAAAAGATTAGAAAGTGTTTGAGGAGTGTATGCCACTTATTATAGACTTCGGCTATGAAAAAGCCAACACGCCATATAAGGGGCATAATGAGGGTGATAGTATCTTCATAAAGTTTACATTTATGGATGGAGACCCTTCCAAAAAACGAAGACTAGTCGATGTGCTGCAAGCCATCTCCAACAACTAACGTGTTGCATCGCGACCACTTAAGATATTGTCGATATAATGGCAGGACTGGCGTTAATCTGTAAACCGGTAGTCGACTAATTTTGGTATGGGTGGAAGAAATGTATTAATATAGTTAAGTACACATTATTTTTAGTCAAACGCGTGTGAAAACGATTTCCGAGAAATTCATTTGATGACCAAGGTCCAACTTTGAATGTATTTTAGCGACTGCTACTTTCTTATAATAACCTCGACTAAGAGGAAGGAGTCGGGATAGCGTTAGACACTCGCCGACCATGCACATGGTCCGGGGTTCGATCCCCGGCCGACGCATCCTTTACCTCGCTACCAGAATAATGCTGAAGAGAGCCAAGAGGAAGGACCCACTCTTGCTTCACCTGACATACGAAAATTATATTGGGCAGATGTTGGTTGGCATTTGTCGCTTATCCATCAAATAAAACTTGGCACATTATGGAAGTGACTGCATTAGGATTCCGACCACCCACGGAGATAGGTAAACGAAGTAGTTGGTATCACCACCTATTGCTCTCTTTAAAAAGCTCGCAAAAGTCGACTAGGAGACTGACACTTATTATTACATCCATGATGAAATTAGACGAAAACCGGCATCCTTGTCGAGCGCCACCGGTTGTCATCACCTCAGGACAATTCTCCACGAGCCCTTACGTGGCTGTATGCGTCCGAGTAAGACTTCTTGATTAATGTGATATACTCTCCCATCATGGCCAAACATTGTCACAGTACTTCTCAGTCGACGGAGCAAGAGACCGCCTTCGGGTCCAGAAACATGGGAAGTGTTGTACACCGGTAAGTATTCTGATGTTCCATAATATGTTGGGGGCATGTATGACCAGTACACTCTTCTGAGCTCCGAGCCTGTCTGGTTTGATTCTCATGAGCGCCACTCAGTCTGCGCGTTATTTTTGAACTGTAGTTGTTGTCTTAGTCAAGTTAATCTCTCTACGATTATCACACGAAGACTTCTCGCCCACCTTATGAACTAGAATAGTCAACAAATTACACTACCATATCTTGGCCAAACCAGACGACAATTCATCACTTCCATCCGTAACCAATTCTGGTGTCTTGGTTTCAGGTCCCACTGCTTAGCCTCGGTCGCAGTTGGAGAACCGATGCCTACATCCTGTTCAGGTAGGTGTCCAGTGTTGGACAAAATGACACCACCAGATAAGTATTAACCAGCTAGGCGTCGACTAGCCACCCACAAGAAAGGTATTGGATCTGCGACGATGAAAATGTTATCTTCACCTAACGTATGGACGACATTTGCACTCCGAGGAGAACTTACGTTCCGACCGTGTGAATATCATTTCCGTCATAATTCAGCAAGACTAGCATTTGAACCCAACAAATGATCTACCAAGTCATGGCAATTTTGACATGTACACTTAAGCTTATATAACCTGCTGATCTCCCATCGCGATGATATGCCGAGCCTAAAGAGCGCATCACGACTGGTAAACGCGGCAAGCATTTATGAAAAATAGAAAACAACAAAACATCTAATTCATTTCTGTTTCACCTAGTGGAATCAACACTGGGCGGGTTAACATCGCTTAGGTTCAAATGTCTGGGGCTTGCATCAAGGCTTTCATACGACGTGATGGAATGAAGACGACACCTGCATTAAGGTCACAGAAAACTGCATGACCTATATTATAGATTAGTAGATAGGTACGAGAGGCCAATGCCGAAGACAAGTGCTAACCGGTGACAAAAAACGTGAACGAAACTTGGTTGCATTGGAACTTTAATAATGGACTGGTACTCTCGAACACATGCATAGGCACTGAACATTCAGCCACAACTTAACCCATTTCCCAGTTGGAGGGACACGATAGTGACTATACTTTATCCATCTCCCACGGAAACAGAACAAAATACGGATATAAAGATATATTTACACTATGTACAAGGCATAGAAACTCAGTGTTTTCTTGTGCTATTTAATACAGTAAACTTTGTCATTGGCTTACCACCAATACCACATGTGCCAACACCAACACGACCATCCAGTGCTTCAGGAGATGCAAATATGCTCTTTTTAGTCTTCCCTGTTTTTATCATTTTCCTGCTGAAATTAAGCCAGCGGTTTTTCTCTTTTTCGCAAAATGATTCGATCTCCTCTTCTTTTTGGAGAAGGCGTTGTTTTTTGATCTTCTTTTTCTCAATAGCGCGGTTTTTTGTCTCGTGCCTGTAAATGAAATACTGCGGAATATGAACCTACTTTTTCTTCTTCACAATGGGTGTGACCGTGGTAACGGGTTTCAGGTGACACAGCTGAAAAAGAAACACACTGACAATGTACATCAAGAATGGAGGTTGTGTGATATACATTGCGAAAATAGCTTAGCAGGTTTTATTACACCGAAATATTTACTCACTGTAAGTTGCCCCAGCAGCTGTAGATTGCGAAAATCTCCCACCATCAAACGAACGAATTCAAAGTCCCATACGTACCGTGCTTGAATATATACAAAAATTCAATGGCATCCGCAAATGATAAGACAGTATGATAAACCAATCTTAAAGGCTGACATTTTCTAACTGAAACGAAAGAACCCTAACGAGTTAGATAAATCTTATTGAATTCTTTTATAAAGTCACAAAAACTATAGCTTATAGAACGAGTTAACAAACTTAAGGCTACTAGGATAGGAAATACTAAACTCACTCAATTGCCTTATGCAGAGGAACAACATACTGGTGCCTTAGCTAAACCTCAGTGCTTAAATGCATATACAATACACTCGAAAACAGGAAATGCTCACCTGACATACGTCCGTGGTATCGTACATATCAAAATTTACCACACAGCTGGTGTCCCCAAGGAACTCGAGAATGGTCGCGCGATAATAACTATGATGTCACTCAATTAAATAAATGAGCTTACAGTTTGTCACGAGAGCACATAGCCATGCATTGGTCACCCACATTCCATGTTACTTCTGGAGTATCACTTGATTTTCCCAATAGTTCGAGAGACAATTTGATGACTTCCTCAAGATCTCGTTTAAGTTGCAAGAGTTCCTCATTATCATGATCCAGTTCAAGAGCTGCTTCAACCTTAACATTGGAAAATACAAAGATGCATTATCTTTACTTGTTGCAGCTGCAGTTTGTGGTTAAGAAGGCTCAGTTGAGGATCTTCCGCCATCGTCACAGATACTTTCGTATAATGCGCCTTACAACTAGTGGAACACTTCAAACAAACGTTCGCATAATAACCACTGTCACCACTACTAATTTGCACAACTAGCTTCATTATTACAGTTCAATTCTATCCGTCATCAATAAGTCTTAGGTCTCCCAACGCGTTTAATTTAGTGAATCCTACAACTACAGCAGAACTTTAGTAAGGTCCAAGCTTTCGTTAGGGACTGGAGGAGTTTTTAAATTTCATTGGTTCTCCGCACAACCCCCACGCGTCAAAAGACCCATTTTTGCATTTAAATTAATGTGAGCATACAGGTGTATGTCTTTCTTTATGAATGGAGAGTTTCTTTTAGATGAAGACCTCAGACTTCGTGCCGCATCCCAACGAGGTAGGTGTTGAGTGTTTGGATGGCTTAGAGTGGCTTCGGAACAGTTGAATTGCTCCTCAGTGTTCTCCCCGACGTTCCAACCGACCAACCCATAGGGTGATCGAAGCGTCGTTCTTCTCAGAAGTTGCTTGGTACATCATTGGTTCCTTGAGGAGCGCGTACGCAGTTAATCTAGACAGATGTCTCGTGTTGTCCACAGCCATTTGTCTTTTCTATCACTTTGGCGTTCGTCTCGCACCTCTGTTCAAGTCTCTGAGTTTGATGATCCCCAGTTTACAATACACTGTTAAAACGTAGGCGGACAAAATGGAGACGTGATTTGCTGTACCACTGACCATTTGGTGAGATATTACCACCTGGATGGTTGAATCCTGGTATCCTTCCGGCATACCTGTTAGACCCGTCAGACAACCAATTAGGCGTAGCTTCGTGGGGTCTATTCAACACAGGACGCTAAAGTCACCCTAAGCTACTTAGTGACAATTGAGTTACGAGGTACGAGACAAGTAGCCAGGTGCGAATTGTATCTTCTTAATGATTTGCAAGGCTCTCAATCTGCTGAAAGTTATTGAATTATGAATGTTTTTTGTGTGTTCCACTCGGCTTCCCTGCTTCACTTGCCCTCCACTGCTCTTTCAGAGCGATCATTCAAACTACACCAGTGCCTCATGTGGGTTATTGGTCGGTAATCTGATTAATTCTGATAGAAGATTAGGGTTGATATAAAAATAAAACTTGTGCACTGTGGTAGTGTATGAACTGATAGAAAAGACAAATGGCTGTGGACAACACGAGACATCTGTCTAGATTAACTGCGTACGCGCTCCTCAAGGAACCAATGATGTACCAAGCAACTTCTGAGAAGAACGACGCTTCGATCACCCTATGGGTTGGTCGGTTGGAACGTCGGGGAGAACACTGAGGAGCAATTCAACTGTTCCGAAGCCACTCTAAGCCATCCAAACACTCAACACCTACCTCGTTGGGATGCGGCACGAAGTCTGAGGTCTTCATCTAAAAGAAACTCTCCATTCATAAAGAAAGACATACACCTGTATGCTCACATTAATTTAAATGCAAAAATGGGTCTTTTGACGCGTGGGGGTTGTGCGGAGAACCAATGAAATTTAAAAACTCCTCCAGTCCCTAACGAAAGCTTGGACCTTACTAAAGTTCTGCTGTAGTTGTAGGATTCACTAAATTAAACGCGTTGGGAGACCTAAGACTTATTGATGACGGATAGAATTGAACTGTAATAATGAAGCTAGTTGTGCAAATTAGTAGTGGTGACAGTGGTTATTATGCGAACGTTTGTTTGAAGTGTTCCACTAGTTGTAAGGCGCATTATACGAAAGTATCTGTGACGATGGCGGAAGATCCTCAACTGAGCCTTCTTAACCACAAACTGCAGCTGCAACAAGTAAAGATAATGCATCTTTGTATTTTCCAATGTTAAGGTTGAAGCAGCTCTTGAACTGGATCATGATAATGAGGAACTCTTGCAACTTAAACGAGATCTTGAGGAAGTCATCAAATTGTCTCTCGAACTATTGGGAAAATCAAGTGATACTCCAGAAGTAACATGGAATGTGGGTGACCAATGCATGGCTATGTGCTCTCGTGACAAACTGTAAGCTCATTTATTTAATTGAGTGACATCATAGTTATTATCGCGCGACCATTCTCGAGTTCCTTGGGGACACCAGCTGTGTGGTAAATTTTGATATGTACGATACCACGGACGTATGTCAGGTGAGCATTTCCTGTTTTCGAGTGTATTGTATATGCATTTAAGCACTGAGGTTTAGCTAAGGCACCAGTATGTTGTTCCTCTGCATAAGGCAATTGAGTGAGTTTAGTATTTCCTATCCTAGTAGCCTTAAGTTTGTTAACTCGTTCTATAAGCTATAGTTTTTGTGACTTTATAAAAGAATTCAATAAGATTTATCTAACTCGTTAGGGTTCTTTCGTTTCAGTTAGAAAATGTCAGCCTTTAAGATTGGTTTATCATACTGTCTTATCATTTGCGGATGCCATTGAATTTTTGTATATATTCAAGCACGGTACGTATGGGACTTTGAATTCGTTCGTTTGATGGTGGGAGATTTTCGCAATCTACAGCTGCTGGGGCAACTTACAGTGAGTAAATATTTCGGTGTAATAAAACCTGCTAAGCTATTTTCGCAATGTATATCACACAACCTCCATTCTTGATGTACATTGTCAGTGTGTTTCTTTTTCAGCTGTGTCACCTGAAACCCGTTACCACGGTCACACCCATTGTGAAGAAGAAAAAGTAGGTTCATATTCCGCAGTATTTCATTTACAGGCACGAGACAAAAAACCGCGCTATTGAGAAAAAGAAGATCAAAAAACAACGCCTTCTCCAAAAAGAAGAGGAGATCGAATCATTTTGCGAAAAAGAGAAAAACCGCTGGCTTAATTTCAGCAGGAAAATGATAAAAACAGGGAAGACTAAAAAGAGCATATTTGCATCTCCTGAAGCACTGGATGGTCGTGTTGGTGTTGGCACATGTGGTATTGGTGGTAAGCCAATGACAAAGTTTACTGTATTAAATAGCACAAGAAAACACTGAGTTTCTATGCCTTGTACATAGTGTAAATATATCTTTATATCCGTATTTTGTTCTGTTTCCGTGGGAGATGGATAAAGTATAGTCACTATCGTGTCCCTCCAACTGGGAAATGGGTTAAGTTGTGGCTGAATGTTCAGTGCCTATGCATGTGTTCGAGAGTACCAGTCCATTATTAAAGTTCCAATGCAACCAAGTTTCGTTCACGTTTTTTGTCACCGGTTAGCACTTGTCTTCGGCATTGGCCTCTCGTACCTATCTACTAATCTATAATATAGGTCATGCAGTTTTCTGTGACCTTAATGCAGGTGTCGTCTTCATTCCATCACGTCGTATGAAAGCCTTGATGCAAGCCCCAGACATTTGAACCTAAGCGATGTTAACCCGCCCAGTGTTGATTCCACTAGGTGAAACAGAAATGAATTAGATGTTTTGTTGTTTTCTATTTTTCATAAATGCTTGCCGCGTTTACCAGTCGTGATGCGCTCTTTAGGCTCGGCATATCATCGCGATGGGAGATCAGCAGGTTATATAAGCTTAAGTGTACATGTCAAAATTGCCATGACTTGGTAGATCATTTGTTGGGTTCAAATGCTAGTCTTGCTGAATTATGACGGAAATGATATTCACACGGTCGGAACGTAAGTTCTCCTCGGAGTGCAAATGTCGTCCATACGTTAGGTGAAGATAACATTTTCATCGTCGCAGATCCAATACCTTTCTTGTGGGTGGCTAGTCGACGCCTAGCTGGTTAATACTTATCTGGTGGTGTCATTTTGTCCAACACTGGACACCTACCTGAACAGGATGTAGGCATCGGTTCTCCAACTGCGACCGAGGCTAAGCAGTGGGACCTGAAACCAAGACACCAGAATTGGTTACGGATGGAAGTGATGAATTGTCGTCTGGTTTGGCCAAGATATGGTAGTGTAATTTGTTGACTATTCTAGTTCATAAGGTGGGCGAGAAGTCTTCGTGTGATAATCGTAGAGAGATTAACTTGACTAAGACAACAACTACAGTTCAAAAATAACGCGCAGACTGAGTGGCGCTCATGAGAATCAAACCAGACAGGCTCGGAGCTCAGAAGAGTGTACTGGTCATACATGCCCCCAAAATATTATGGAACATCAGAATACTTACCGGTGTACAACACTTCCCATGTTTCTGGACCCGAAGGCGGTCTTTTGCTCCGTCGACTGAGAAGTACTGTGACAATGTTTGGCCATGATGGGAGAGTATATCACATTAATCAAGAAGTCTTACTCGGACGCATACAGCCACGTAAGGGCTCGTGGAGAATTGTCCTGAGGTGATGACAACCGGTGGCGCTCGACAAGGATGCCGGTTTTCGTCTAATTTCATCATGGATGTAATAATAAGTGTCAGTCTCCTAGTCGACTTTTGCGAGCTTTTTAAAGAGAGCAATAGGTGGTGATACCAACTACTTCGTTTACCTATCTCCGTGGGTGGTCGGAATCCTAATGCAGTCACTTCCATAATGTGCCAAGTTTTATTTGATGGATAAGCGACAAATGCCAACCAACATCTGCCCAATATAATTTTCGTATGTCAGGTGAAGCAAGAGTGGGTCCTTCCTCTTTTTTTTCCTTCACGTTCCCCAGTGGAACATAGGGCTCCAAGCTAGTGGCTTGAAGTTTCTGTAGCAGTGTTTATTTTTACAGGATGGGGTTGCTAGGCTCATGCCCAACCTTTCCTCTTCACCAGCATTATTTCTGGCTCAGCGAGGTAAAGGAGTGCGTCGGCCGGGGATCGAACCCCGGACCATGTGCATGGTCGGCGAGTGTCCTAACCGCTATACCACCGACGCTTCCTTCCTCTTAGTCGAGGTTATTATAAGAAAGTAGCAGTCGCTAAAATACATTCAAAGTTGGACCTTGGTCATCAAATGAATTTCTCGGAAATCGTTTTCACACGCGTTTGACTAAAAATAATGTGTACTTAACTATATTAATACATTTCTTCCACCCATACCAAAATTAGTCGACTACCGGTTTACAGATTAACGCCAGTCCTGCCATTATATCGACAATATCTTAAGTGGTCGCGATGCAACACGTTAGTTGTTGGAGATGGCTTGCAGCACATCGACTAGTCTTCGTTTTTTGGAAGGGTCTCCATCCATAAATGTAAACTTTATGAAGATACTATCACCCTCATTATGCCCCTTATATGGCGTGTTGGCTTTTTCATAGCCGAAGTCTATAATAAGTGGCATACACTCCTCAAACACTTTCTAATCTTTTTGTAACAGAAGACAAGTCGAATTCGGAAACACTATTACAGGACGTTTCCTTTCGCTAGGCTAGTACATGTTGTGTTATCGACCACCTACACAAATCAAGCCATTTAATAAGATGGATTGAATTTTGAGTTTACCAAGCTATTGCTTTCGAAAACCAGATTCACTAAACGTGACACTTATCACTGCTGTAAACTTTATCTCTATTCGATTGTCATCTGGTTCCATGGTCGTTTATGGTGCCGGCCTATCAGCCTCGGGACTACTTAGGAGTCATGGGCCCTCACGGCATACTTTAAGACATTCATCCATAAAGAGCATTCTGTTAGATACGAAATAGGCTAAACTCCTGCCGTAAAGGAGAAGACAGACAAATAACAAACAAAATTGCGAGAAAGTTTATTTAGCGAATTAAATGTACACGTGTAAATGTTCAACTTTCAGAAGGGATAATTGTGATCGCCTTTACATCCTTGAGGTCGTTTTTCGCACTAAAAGAAAAGAAAGTATAATCTGTTAAAGATTCGCCGTTATACTTAAATCTTGACCAACATATCTAAATGTAACTGAATATGTTGAAAGACAGTCTGACATGCTTTGCATAGAGAATCAATATTTTACTAGTTTCTGTATCGAAAATTCCTGTAGAATGTAATGGACACATTTTAAAAATCACTGGCTACTGAGGCAACTGTGAATCATTAACCACTGGTAGGGTAGGGGTTGTTCGGTCTGAAAATCTTTCGCTATGGTGCAGATGTGTTCACATTGTGCCATCGTCTAAACTTTGGAAATCTTCATTCTTTATTCACACTCATCCTTTCTATTTCGACTGCTGGTTTCATGCGGAAACTTGAACTGATTCATCTCTGTGCACTTTTTGACGTTAATACGTCTCTTGTATGAGTTGAATTTCCATAATCGGTTCGTAAGTACACTTTACCTTTTTGAACTAACAACATTTCTTCCGCCTATAGTCTACTGCACAAAAATTTGTTTGGTTCCATGATGGGAAAGCCCATTTGATAGAACAGTGATATAGTATTATTTACTGATAGAACTATGGACAAAATATACTACTCGTAACTCCAATATCTCTATAAGCAGTTGTTTCAGTAAGATCCTGAGGTCACATTTTGTTCTAGGTGCAACAGGCTATGCGGATAAAGCGATGACCAACTATATTTTCATTTCATCTTCATATGGTCATCAAGTTATCTTCGGATGCCCAAACAGGAACTGATTCAGGTTAAGGCACACTCACAATACTGTATCAAATAACTACTACGCATATGACACAAGTAAAGAAAATCCAATTACTAAAAAGGTGGAATAGAGGAAATGTTAGACTATCCACCTAAAAGAATTCCTGAATCAGTGGTCATCACCTACGACTCATCCCGAAATACCAACAACAGGCAGAACTATGGGTGGACAGAAAGCCTCCATGAGAATCTATTGAACTTTTTGCTGCGATACCTTCTAAATTGGTTACATTTTTGTACGTGGCTTCTCTGATTTTCATTTACTGCTTATTGTCATATAATCTTTGAAATTATGGTCCAAATCTCTAAAAAGCTTGTTCGTAGAAACAATTTTTTTAGATAATGGTTCAAATTAGGTTATAATTGCATTACCGCCCCGTAATACTTTATCAACTACTAGCTCACAAAATGGCTCGAGTGCAATTCTCACTCCTGTGATGCAGGTTAAATGTGTTCTTTTAGAGAACTCTGAGTTCTATAAATTTAACCTCCTTTTGAAAGATATCCAGAGGCAAGTAGGTGAACTTCAGGAAAAATCAAGCCAGTTTGATAGCTTGTCACTGCCAATCTCAAATATCACGGAGAGCCGTTCTGATGCTGGCCAGGTTAAGTCTCTACTGGATGTAACTCAAAACAAGCTTGCAGATTCAGACCCAATAGCCTGCCTGTTAAAATAACATCCTAAAATGTCTCCAGACAACCTAAATAAGGCTGAAAATTTGATTGAATGCTCGGCTGCGGAGATGATGAAGCTTCTAGCCTCTTCTCACCAGGCCACAGTTTACAACATCCCAGATTCAATGACTCTGAAGACTATAAAAAACAAAATCCCCGATTGTTGCGGCATGGATACTGTGTCATTTGAATGCAAAAGACTTCGCAAAAATTCGAACCGGGCTAATTGTCTCATCATTTTTAAGTTCAGTAATTCTATTGATGCCAGTAAGCTTACTAAATGTCAGGATCACTTAAGACTGAATAGCAGTTATACATCTGTAGCCATAGCTCAGGATAAAACACCGCGTCAGCGCAGAATAATGCGTAGTAATATTGAAGAGTTGAGAAATATAGGCCTCAGAAACAAAGGAATGCGAGCCATTCAGGCCCCGCATAACTCAGGAGAAATAGCCAAACTTTTCAAAAGTAGGTGGACGAACTCCAAAACGGCTTATCCTAAAATATTATACTTAGATGGGATTGCTTACGAAAATCCTGAGGTGATATGTGAACTGTTTGGCAATCACTTCGCCAGATTATACACCTTAGAGAACGATGAGGTCGTGGATTTTCCACGTAAAACAGACGAATGTTTAAGTGACATACTTTTCACCAAACACGCGATCGATAAAGCTGTCGCAAATCTTAAGCTTAGTAACACTGTTGGTCCAGATGGTATATCTTCCATTCTGCCGAAAAACGGTGGCAGTGACATGAATTTACTCCTGCTCAAGTTTTACTCAATTTCACTAAGCGATGGGACATACCCCACCTGCTGGAAGAAGTCTTATATTGTACCTATCCATAAATGCGGGCCTATAGCTGATATCAACAACTACCGCCCCATCAACATCACGTCTGTAGTTTCACGTGTAATGGAAAAGATAGTAAAGACGCAAATCATTCAGTACTTGCTGTCAAATGACCTACTATCCCCATCCCAATACGGTTTCTTAAGTAGAAGGTCGTGTATTACTTGCCACTTAGATTATTTTGACTACATTACACAATGCATTGATAATGGGCATTCGGTAACAACATTATTTCTCGACATTAGCAAGGCCTTCGATAAAGTCCCACTCATATCAAAACTCCAATCCTACGGAATAACCGGGAAACTTCTCAAATGGATAAATTCTTTTCTCACAGAAAGAGAGCAATTAGTCAAAATCAACCACCAGCTGTCTTCACCAAAGCCGATAACTAGTGGTGTAATACAGGGTAGCGTTCTTGGCCCTATTCTATTCCTCTTATTTATAAATGACATATTCTCTGTGATCAAGTATGGCAAGCCATACCTCTTTGCAGATGATCTCAAGATGGTATATGCTTACGGGTACGATGGTAAGAGCGTCGAAAGCAAAATCCAACATGACTTAAACAATCTAGGCGATTGGAGCGAAAAGTGGCAACTGACTTTCAACCCAGACAAGTGCGGTATAGCCCACCTGGGACGCTGGAAACCGAGAATGTTTCTGTATATGTACGGTAAGCTCCTCTCGGAACTGAACACTGTCACAGATCTCGGGATAACATACTCAGATCTAACCTTTTCCGATTATGCAAATAAGGTTGTATCCGACTGTAAACGACTTATTGGCTTTGTGCTGCGTAACTTCTGCACCCAAGAAGC
Organism: Trichobilharzia szidati; assembly: GCA_944472155.2. Taxonomy (NCBI): domain Eukaryota; kingdom Metazoa; phylum Platyhelminthes; class Trematoda; order Strigeidida; family Schistosomatidae; genus Trichobilharzia; species Trichobilharzia szidati. Next base: position 152,764,369 of record OX235279.1, read on the forward strand.
AAGATTAGCTATATATAGAACGTGTATCCGCCCCAAACTTGAATATTGTGCTCTCCTGTATAGTAACCTAAGGTCTGCAGACCGAAAAAAATCGAAAGTGTTCAGAGATTCTTAACGAAACGCATAATAGGGTTTGACCAACCAGTGGAATATGTTGACAGGTGTATGCGTCTGAATTTAGAACCTCTGTGGTTAAGGAGAGTGAAGTGCAACTTATTTCTACTATTCAAAGTCATAAGAAAACGCTGTTATAGTAACTCATCCATAACGTGGGAAAATATTAAATCATATCAGCCGCGAAACCACAACTACCTTGTCAAGGTGGCTGCCCACAGAAAATCCATTAGGGCAAACTTTTTCACCATTAAATATTGCACTCTTTGGAACCAACTACCATCTGAAATTAGATGTTGTGAAAACCCCAATGGGTTCAAACGGAGCCTAGAGAGACACATTAACATGTCCACCCTAGCTTGTCTAAAGGACCACAAATGTTGGTAAAATGGTAAGTAAAAGCCGGTCCAGTCTTCAGCTCAGTCAGTTACATATAACTCGACTCTACTACTTACGCAGCGAACGTTTAACTAATTTACTGATTTTCCTTTCTGTGTAGTCTTCAGTAAGTTATGTTAATATAAGTACTTCTAGAAAGTTATATTAGCAACCGCATCTTTTAATATTTTACATATGTATATACAGTTAATAATACAATGCTATTTTTGTGTCTGAATGGCTTTACTCAGCCAATAACCACCTTTTCTCATACACCTTCCTAAAACGTATAATCCTTATAATATTTCGCAGTATTTTTAACATTATATAAGTTGAAGGGTTACTCTGCAAAATCTAATGCGCACGGTATGAAAATCGGTCATGAAAATTTAGCATAACAAGTTCTGCTAACCAGTTGCCTCACTCAGGACCACTTTACATAACTTTATCACTAATTGTTCCACTACTCATATCACTCTGATAAATAGAATATAACTTAGTTGTTCTAATATTAGCTATTTTTATACTTCATAACTCTTAAAGGAAACCTAATTTCTTAGTCTTTTGTAGTAACCCACTTGTTCACAACTATGATGATAATACTGCTAACAATGTCCTATGGTATTATTGTGCCATGTGACCTAATAGGAAGCACTTGTCATGAAAGCTGTTACGAATTATAATATTGATAACGCTCTTATCATATATACTTTGATTTACTTTACGGCTCCCTGTAAGACTAACTACCCTTCTTCAGGATACACACACTGCGGTATTGTTAACCATGTTAAAATTCTTTTGGTTCTGTGTTAATATCGTTTTATAATATGTGTAGACTGGTTACTTTGCAATGTCAAATGTTTACTATATAAAAGACTGTCATGACAATTTAGTACAATAAGTCCTGCCAACCGACCTTACCTTCAGTTCATACTACCTACATTGAACTCTAACTATAGTGTTCTGATGAATCTTGCTCCACTATTCACAAAACCTATTCTTTTTACTCTTTAAGGGTTTAACATCTTATAAACTAATCTGTTCATTCGGACGCATGCACACATATATAATATGTTCATAAATCTGTATGTGGAGATCTATTGGAAGCACTCACTAAGAAAGCTAGGCAAATGGAATGTGAGGTACGAACGTGTCTGGAATCAAGCAATATATTTGCTGTAGCCATAGCAATCAGAGCCTAACATCATAAAAGGAGGGAGGGTGGCGCATGCTGATCAGTAGATATGGTGGTGGACACTAAGGTGAATTGCCCCATTCTGCAGGAACAGCAATATGCAATTTGATGGCTCGAGATTTCTATATGGGCTTGAATATTTGTCTTGAAAAAGATAATAATGATCGCCTGGACAGATCATGCTTCTACCTTTAAACATATACCATTCGGTCAGCCTATTGCTGAGATGCGACCACGTGGGCTCTGCACAGATTTATGGGGCATCTTATAAATTAACATGCTTTCCTTTGTCGTATCTTCGAATATCACTTAACAATGTCTCATCTCATACATTTTCTAATAACGTCTTCACTTGCTCATTATATTCCATTAAACCTAACATTTTATAGCTCTTTATGAATTTGATTCGACTTATTTTATTCCTATTCTCTATAGGGTACGGTTGTGCACTTAATACACAAAAAGGTATGAAATTAAAACAACCGGCTTGTGGATAATTGTATTAAACCAAAAGTGGACAACATGATAGTAAAACCTATAGGGTAGCATTATACATTGCAAAGGAACTTTGTCAGCCTAGGGATTATAGTCTCCCATTGTATTTCCTTTATGAATGCATATATTAATGATACATTGCATTTACCTATTTCATTACACTTTAATGATTCACCTTAGCATCTTTACTTTTCTAAAACAGCTTACTATCCCTTGTAAACTTTGTACTTACCTCAATATTGGTTGGTTATCGTATGCATACAGCTACGGGTTGAAAACGAAATGAAGTCGACTTCCCTGCGCAACCTGGAGGACTGCTGTTTAATTCAATAATGATACGACATGGGTCAGACAGAGAGTGTATTTATACATATGTCAAATATTTAACTGTTCAAACATTACTAACTTGTAGACAATCTACTATTTGACATTATATCATACTTGATCGTGCCTGTAAAAATGGCATGCATTTTCATGTAAATTTATGTTTATATGAAAATATAATAATAATTATTATTCAATAATCTGGTCACCTCCTCTGGCTAAAATTTACCGAAAGTGGATCGTGTACAGCAACAGTCACCTAGTACTGACAGTAGCATTCAGCAAACTGTACAATAACCACGCCTGCCAATGGAACTAGGAACTTATTAGGATACCAGTACTGCTGTGAATGAAGCCTCACCGAAAGATGTCAAAATAGCCAGAACTGCTACAAGTTGTTCTAAGAAATTTTCACGCAAACGTAGTAACCTCACCATGATGAACAAATTTCGCAGGATTGAGACTAATGACGGGGAAGAATACTTCGTGTTCAATAAGCCTGCCGAGAGTAAGAGTGTCAACAAACCCACACTAGTTACGAAAAAATCCCCTCGAAACACAAGTATATCTGGAGGTTTTCAGCATACTCCACCTTTTAGAAAGTCAGGCCCCAAAAACCCAAGCCGTGTTTGTCGAGCACCAAGCTCAACCAAAGAAACTGGTCCGTTATTAGCTAAATCGTTTGCACACGCCTCCTCGTCTGACGCTAATTACAAAATAATTGCATGGGACCTCAATCTTCCAGACGCCAACTGGTTAAGTAGTTCCGGCCCCAAAGCTTCGACGAATTACTTGCCACTATCGATTGTTATGGATGGCAGCAACACGTCCATACACCTACCCGTGGTGACAGCATGCTGGACCTTGTGTTCTGTCACGGCACAATCCCAGTCTCCACCTATGTTGGTAACAGATTTTCCAGTAGTGACCATAGAATTGCACTCTGCTCTCTGCCTTTCTCACCACTAAATACAGGAAACAAACAAGATTCAGGTAGCATGATATGCCGTGGTTACAAACTTACAGACTGGCGGTTGGTCCAAAAACTCATTCGACTCTGTCAGCGGGATGGCTATTTTGCCGCTGACTACCTGGAGGCTACAGTGTCCCTATTTTGCAGGAATGTTGCCCTTTGTCTAGATACTGCTGCTCCTAAGAAGGCAGTGAAATTGAGTAGACACCAAAGTGAATCCGTTCCAAGAGTATACCGCGATAAGTTAAGGGAGTTGATGAAACAGTGCTATTCCACTAAGGATATATCACTATTGCACTCAATCTACGAGTCTCTTGAATCTATCAAGCGTTTATGCTCTCAAAAGGACCTCGACGAGGAGTTGCGTGCACTTAGAAGTACCATCATCGACAGTACGCACCCACTGGGATTCGAACCCAGCACCTTCCGGTTACAAGGCAAGCTCGTATACCATTCAGCCACTGGGACCCGATTCAATGGCTCATGAATTCTAACTTCTACCAATTCGTGATTTAGCGCGACCCCAACCATTGTCGTTGGTGGGACATCCATCCACAAACGTGACATCTAATTGGATCTCACTGGTCACGACTTGTCACTAGAACTCCAGGAAGCTCCATCCTGTATCAAGTCACTAGCGAGCATCAGATTAATTTTCTGATATCAGTCTGTGATCAACTCGTAAAACATAACTAACCCTTACAAACCAAACTATAGAAAATTGCCGATGTGTCATAAGAGATGGCGTCAAAGCACGACACACTCATTCAGATACAAAGCATGAGTATTAGGTGTGATAGGGCTTGTCACGCACGAAAATCAAGTTTTCAGGTGGACACTCAATAGTTTTTTCTTAATGACTGTTTATAAGAGGCATTAAACAAGGTACTACTAATTGGACGGGTATATTTAGGGTATAACTGGAGAATATCTTTGTATAGTTTTTTTCTTATGTATGTAGGACACACCAGTTGTACAGGCATGGAAAAGTATTATTAAAATTACATGAATTTGATTTATAGTGAAATTACATGCTTGCTGTCCTCTCTGACATCAGTTAGTGAGCACATTCTGATAGTTAGTCGTTCAATGGGGCACATAAAGAAGTGTAGAAATATTGTCTTCGCATTAACAAAAAAACCCAAGTATGTGTCGGATAAATTACAAATATTTGGGAAAAAAATAAAGCTTGAAGTCAATTCCTCCATATAACTTTGTTGTGTGCGGCATCGTATCTTGTTTTATGTTCAAATTGGGTATTAATTGAAAATGAGTGATTAATTTTTATGATTTTGACATCATTTTTTGCAAGTAATACGAGATGTGAATTCAACTGAATGCAGATTAATATTGGTCAATTACAAGCAGATTTGTTTTACTGCACTCAAGTCACCCATAGCCCGCCATTTGTCACAGCATGGTTGCTCCGTGCGAGTAAGTTGATAAACGCGTAGAAAGCTATATAAAAACCATTTTAGATCGTTGACAGTGCTTGTATAAGATGCTGTACAGCGTCTTGTTATGGTGACAGTGGATTTCATCAGGGATGCTGAGCCATTACTAGCCAAACCTTGAGGGATAATATATGAGTAAGTGACTTCAATTGTTTCTCAGCTTCAGTCGGAATGTAGATCAATGCAACTTGCACTACAAAGTAAATACAACAGAAATGTACCAGAGGACAAAGAAAAAGTATGTGGATTGGGAAATATTTGTTTATATTCGTTGTACATTGTAATTTGATGAACAAAAATTTGTTTCCACTAAGTCTTTTTATGCATTTATGCTACTAGTTTATTTATAGTCTTTAGAGAAGTAAGGGTATTTAAGCGCGTTTAGGCACCGTAGTAGACTAATAGTTGATTCGTTCTAGGAATAAATAGTTTATTTATATAGTCGGTAGAGTGAAATAGTGTGTACAGAGAGCGTTTGAAACTTAAAACTGTATTGCAGTTCCTGACTTCTAGGGGCAGATTGTTCCATATTTTAGAATATATGACTGTGAAGAAGTTTTCGTGGAGTGTTAACTTAAATGCTTTTATTGTCACCGTGCAATTTTGGTTACGCAGATCGTAAGAGCCTTCTTGCGCGAATTGTATGTCCTTAATGCCTGAGAATGATATTTTGTGTAGGACCTTATTGAAGAATACTAGGTTTATAATTAGTCGTCTTGTCCAGAGTGGGTCAAGTTGTAGAATCATGCACCGTGAGATGTAGTCTTTCTTACATTCGTAGCCAAGTAGTTTCGAGGTAAAATATCGTTGGATACTTTCAATTCTTAGCTTTTCACGTGTGTGAGTGCTGCTAATAATAAATGGACAGTATTCTAGTAGTGGCCTCACACAGGTTTTGTACAGAATGAGCTTTGCTTCATTGTCGTGAAAGTTCCTGAGTATGCATCCTAAGAGCATCCTCGACTTTTGAGTCTGTGATGCCACTTGCTCAGAGAATGTTAGGTTACTCGAGTACCTCAGACCTAGGTCAACGACACTTTGGAGTTTGGTTAGGTAAGCCGATTGAAGCGTTAACTTCATGTCGATTGAGGGTGCACCGAAGCAGATCCAGCCACAATTTTTAAGGTTAAATTGGAGGTTCCATAAAGACGACCAAGCAGTCACTTTATCTAGTTCTTTTTGTACAAAATTCTGGAAGTACCCTAGGTCATCAGATTGGAATGTATAAGCTACTTTGAGGTCATCTGCAAAGATGAATGGTTTCCCATGAGTAAAGCAAGCGCATATGTCGTTAATATATAAATGATCTGCAAACATTACTGGGCCCATATCTTACAACTACCTCGTTAATTACGCATTACCTTTCCCCACGACGCAACCTTGATTACAGTTGTGGAATATACCTTTATACCAATGATAAAGTATTAATTTGCAATACTTCACCATAGCAATTTATAACATAACTGATCGTGCCTGTGAAAATGACTTGCATTTCTTGTAAACGCCCGTTCATAAGAAAATATAAACTATCATTATTATTAGTCTACATTGAGTACAATTCACTTGTGATGTTACGATGAAAATGCTGACAAAACTATACAAGTGTATCACTTATTTTAAATTAATACCCAATCTGGATATAAATCAAGAATAAGATTCGATGCCGTACACACCGAAGTTATATGGGGAAGTGACTTCAAGCTTTATTTTTTACCCAAGTATATGTAATCCATCCAAAACATACTCGGGATTGTTTTTGTTAATGTGAAAACAATATTTCTATATCTCTTGATGTGCTCCATTGAATGACTAGCTATCACACTGTTCCCACAAACCAAAGACAGAAACGACAGCAACCATGTAATTTCACCATAAACCAAATTTATGTAATTTAAATAATACTTATCCGTGCATGTACAATTGGCGTGTCCTACACAGGCAGGAAAAAATGTATTTTATTAAATTACTATTATTAAATATGCTTACTAATCGTATATGTAATTTATCATATTGATGATGCCTGTAAACTGGCGTCCCTCATGTACAAAAAACTGAGAATATATGATTATTACATCCGTACCACCGTTTTTGTATATGATAGATGGTATATCATCTATCCCACAAGTAACATTGTTTTTTAATGTCTTCGTCGCTGAGGCTATACTTTTTTAGAGGCTGACGGTATTGACGTTCACAGATTGTAAGAAGCATACTAAGGCAAGATTTATTACCCACAAATTCTGTAATAATCGTTACGCCTAGACCAAAGGCAAAGGAAAACACCAGAATTGATCGTCCAAATTACGAGATATATTTCGGGACCGAATCGGAGTGCGAGATGATTGCTTAGCTAGCTAGGGATTGTTCACGAACGAACGAACATGACACGATGGAGTACCAAATGGCGTGGATGCTTGACCGGAAGCCTTCCGCTAAACAAGTTGACTTAAACAGTGAGGGTTAGCATCCGATGTTCAGTGATGAGTGTTGTGGCTAATAATTTTGGGGATACTCAGTTGAGGAAGTGTCGGCGTTTTTACTATTCCCCGAACAAGTTGTACTGCCAGAGGGGCTATTGTTTGCTGCAGCCGAAAATTATCTTGTTGCATGTATTGATTTCTGGCCTCATTACGTGGGCGTCTGTAATCACTTCTCGACATTAGATAGTCTGTTTCACTGTCCTGATTGTAATTTTCAGGGCCGAAGTACCCTGTTTTTAGGTTGTTTTGAAGGGTGTTGCCTGCTAGGTCTGGTGTAGTCGCACATTTGTTGACTCATTTCGTGCGAGTGCTTGGAGGGACCGTTAGCCAATCTATACCCGTTATGCTGATGGGGCTTTACGTAACTACTAAGAGGGTTCGGAAATACATTTCCGTTGATATGTTACCTAGTGATGTCCCTTCTAGTCGCCCATGTGTTCTTGTTAGTCGTTTTGGGTGTGCCTATAGGCATATTGCAACCTCAGCTATTATGGAAATCGTGGGTTTCATTCTGCTGTTTGATCAGCTCCATGACCCTTGTGTGTCTGCTAGCGTGTCATTTTGTGTGGATAAAGCCATTTTTGCTGTTAGCTGTCACCTCGTGTAGTCTGTCGCCCACAGTTTGTCTATTGCTCTTAGTTCGACGAAGAGCACTTCCACTCACGTGTTCCGTCTCCTTCTGGGACCTGCAGCAATGCGTGAATATTTCTTCTCCAGGCTTACATGCCGTTTGTTGGGTCTATCACGAGGGAGGTATGTGAGAGCCTGTGGAGAGCCCTTCGGCTTTGGGGACTTTTTTCCGGCTTTTGCTGCGAGATCGTCTTGCTTGACTCTGGATGCAGTGTGATCTGCTGATATTTGCTTCTGACACAAAATAGAGCCAATCTCGATTGAGGTGGGGGACAAATTCGACAACAGTGATCACAACATATTGTACTGCACTCTATCTCCTCAACTAACAACTAAACACACCTCTAAAAATTCCTCAGTTTACTTTCGATATGGGGACTATAGAAACGCCGACTGGGAATTCCTACCAGCGCTCTGGAGAAGCTGTGAGTGGGATGGATGCTTTACCAATGGTGACTTGGAAGTAACACTTAACATCTTCTACAAGACAATTGGTCCGGTAAGAGACATAGTCGCATCCCCAAAATCTGCCCTAAAGACACCAACACCTCAAAGACCGCAACACGCGATTGAAACTAACGAAACTGAAAAGAAAATTTTATTTACTTAAAGAATTTTGTTCATTACACCAGATACATGAAACATTTAAAAATCTTGATTGAAAACTGAAGTCAACAGGTATAGTCCGATCAATATTACACGCATAGCATCTAGAATTATGGAAAGAATGGTTAAAGGGGATATTCTCAAACATATGCTCAGCTGCAATATTCGAAGTTCCAACCAACATGGATTCCTAAAATCCAGATCATGCATGACCTGTCACCTTGACTTATTTAACTATATAACCAGTAGCCGAGACAAACAACAACTAGTACTAGTAATATATACACAGGTGAATCATTAATATTCAGTATTTATTTCCCACACTAGCATAATCATTGATTTCACGCATCTGCGTGATTATTGATTTAAATTACTGAATTCCCATGGTTTGTTAATATTTTCAAAATGTGACATTGATTTTTCTAACTGTATAAATACGAAGTTGTTGTTTAACATTTCGACTGTTGTTAGAGACAGTAAAAGCTCTCGTATCAACGTCCAGTCTTTTTTCTTTGTCTTGCGTGCCCGGCGGTATTGTTGTTGTTGTTGACGTGCGATTAGGACAGATTAACCAGCGCATTAGTTAGATTCGCTCGTAGTCTACAAGGTCCTCATATTCACATACATAACAACTAGTCATCTACTTCGACATAGCCAAAGCCTTCGACCGCGTTGACCATTTGCTTCTAATAAATAAGCTGAGCTCCTTAGGAATATGTAACCCATTATTAGGATGGTTTGAATCATTCCTTAACAATAGGTCCCAAGTAGTTAAACTGGGGTCTGTGAATTCTAAGCCTAGTCCAGTCACTTCTGGAGTAGTTCAAGGTAGCGTCTTAGGCCCTCTTCTATTCACTCTATATGTCAACTACATATGCAGCTGCTTCTCACTTGGTAAACCATTCATCTTTGCAGATGATCTCAAAGTAGCTTACACATTCCACCGTGATGACTTAGGATACTTTCAGAATTCTGTTCAGAAAGAACTTAGTAGAGTAACTGCATGGTCCTCCACATGGAACCTAAAATTCAACCTTAAAAAATGTGGCTGGATCTGTTTCGGTGCACCCTCAATAAATATTAAACTGGTACTTGAATCTCTTGACTTGCCTAAACTCCAAAGTGTTGCTGACCTAGGACTCAGGTACTCTAGTGACTTGACATTTTCTGAGCAAGTGGCGACACAGACGCGTAAATCGAGGATGCTCTTAGGATACATGCTCAGGAATTTCCACAACTACGAAGCGAAACTTATATTATACAAAACTTGTGTCAGACCACCACTTGAATATTGTCCATTTATTCTCAGCAGCACTCGCGTAAGTGACAAGCTTAAAATATAAAGTGTCCAACGATACTTCACGTCCAGACTACTAGGATTCGACTGCGAAAAGGACTAGACATCAAGGTGTATAACTCTAGGTATCGACCCACTCTGGATGAGACGACTGAGCATTAACCTAACATTCTTCTTTAAAGTCTTGCATAAAATATCATTCTCAGACAGCAAGGAGATACAGTTCTCACCGGAAAGCTCTTACAACCTTTGTAACCAAACGTGCACAGTATCTAGGAAAAACTGTAAAACAGCACTCCGTGCAAACTTCTTCATAGTCATGTACTCTAAGATCTGGAACAGTTTACCCCTAGAAATAAGGGCCTGTCACTCGATTATAACCTTCAAACGCTTGCTATTTAAACTGTTTCATCCCAATGATTGTCCCAACCAGACCACACCACTTATTTCTAAAACGCATCAGTTATTAGAAAACTATAACGCCTAGACTCATTAATATATATTATGACACTAAGTAAACTCTAAGACTTCGCAAAAATACATGAAAAAACAACTAGAATATAGGTAATGTTTACTATACACTGCAATACAATTTATATAAACATTTATATATACATAAAACATTAATATTCTTTTGATGTTCACATACTTTCTCCTTCTAGTATTCTACTGCTGAGCCTACTCTGCTATTTACCTTCTGGTCGAGGTCAAACAACCATACATTTAAAACTGAAATGAATCTGGACTCCAAACCATTTAACTCATAACCACTCAAGTTCCATGAAAGATCCCATGCTACCATTTGAAAACGCTGGCCAACATTCTGTACAAGGAGTATTCATAATCTGAAATGAAGAAGCAACTGGTTTTCAAACAGTTTTCAATGTATTACTCAACTTACGTGTACAGTCTGCCATGCTGACAAAAATGGCGCCAATGGAGAGTTCTGGAATAAACCTCGACCCCATTCCATGCAGTAAAACAATCCAACATGACCTAATTTAGTTTTCGTATCCACAATCAAATTTCTTTCCTATTATAAAATAACAATTAGACTGCTGAAAAAATGGAATAAATATATCGATGATCTCAACATAATACATCAATGAACATTAAGCCAAGGATGCTGTTCACAGCAAAGTTATATAGGAGAATTGACTTCAAGCTTTATTTTTCCCAGATAATTGTATCACATCCATCTGATGTCTGGGATTTTGTTAATGCAAAGACAATATTTCTATATCTCTTTATGCGTTACACAAACAGACTATTTTGCAGACTGCTCCGACTGACTGTAATGTCAGAAAGAACAAACAAACTGTAAATTCAACATACATCGAAATATGTGTAATTTATATAAAAACTTATCCATGCCTGTACAATTGGTATGTTCCTGCATAAACAGGAATAAATATATATCATAATTATACCATGTCAAATGCCCTAGATATATCGAGGTAGAGAACAACGACTAGCTTACGTGCTTCGCGACTACCAGTGATGCAGTTGAAAATGTCGAAGTGGCAAGTAACGCAGGACCCATTTTTAACAAGATCTCCCCTAAGTATATGGTTTGATTCGCGAGACAGCTAGGGTTATATTTGTGGGTCTGCAATTGCGAACGTTTACCTTATTATGGAATGTGTCTTGTTATCCGCACCTAATGAAACACTGTACATGTGCTTGTAGTTCATGGGTGACTTAGCTTTCGATATTGTTAAAAGTAGGATCTTGCAATCCTTCAAGAAGACATTGCCTGCTGCGTCTTTAGCGGTCAGCCCTTACTGTTCAATAAGCTGAAGGACAAGATTTCTCAATTGACCGACTCTTTGTGGGTTTATCAATTCACCTGCTCGTGTGGAGCTAGGTATACCGGTCGTTCGACTCGAGTTTTTTCCGGTAGGATGCGAGAACACTATCCTGCATGGCCACGGAGTGGTGGAGTTGGAGCAATAAGAAGCACGATCATTGAACATCTGTTCAATAATAATCACCCTGTCTCTACAGTTTCCGCCTTTAAAGTCACCTACAAAGCGAAAATTAGTCTACCCAAATCACCACGCACCCGACTCATCTGTATTCCTGAAGCTTTGGCTATCGAAACAGAAAAGCCATATCTCTGTATACAGGAAAAGTTTGTCCAACCTCTTCACCTTTCATGGTCTTAATCTCTCTCTCCTAAAGTACGGTAATCCCTAGTCATATTTTAGCTCTGCCAACATTTTGTTTTGTCTATTCAATTTTTGTACTCCTCCTGTATTACTTCAACTTTTACTATTACTATTCTCTTTTTGAACTGTCCCCGGTATTATTTCACTTGCTCCACTTCTCATTCTGATACAAATGTTTTGGAACGAAAATTTCTGTTGTCACATTTCACAGTGTTACGTAGCGTTTTCATTTTATTCGAATTGCCTACTAATCCTATAATTGCACACCACTTCCAAGTTCTATACATCCTATAAATTTTTCTATTTGTGACATCAATTCTTTTGCCACTCAACGTTTTACTATGATTACAATGACAAACATTTTAATAGCATTTCATACTCCTATTATTATTTTATGCTTTCACACCTATGACCCAATTGCCTAACTGGATATAATTTATTAAAAACCATACATATACGATTGTACAGAATGATAATAAATTTGTTGAAAAGAGCCTCTTCACTGAATCACTTAATAATAATAATAATATATATTTCGTATAAACGGGTAAGTTTACATGAAATGCATGCCATTTTTACAGGCACGATCAATTATGTTACGAATAACAATTGTTAATTAGCATACATTGTCACTTTTTCAAAAAGTTCATATTGTTGAGTCATAGTACAAGCAATCAGAACAGATTCTTATAAATGTTAATTTGTAAATATTTCACGAAGGTCACCATCGAAGTTGAGCGACAACCCGAAATTCGTTCCATTTCCCGATGATAGTTATGACCAGTCGATAAACAACATATATTTGTGTGAGTGCTATGCCTTCAAATGCTTGGACGCTATTTTAGGAATTGAAGAAAATCTGGCGGAGATGCAAAATGGTATAGAATGCAATTATGAATAATACATTATTAAAAGTATATTTACAACATAAATACAAGAAGCTATGTAGTACTTGAAATGATAATACACATTTGCAATGTATGATGCTAACCATATTGGTCTTACCATGGAAAACTATGACGCTATGAAAATATATTTATTCTCAAACATGAGTGTTGTTGTTTTTATCATCAGAGCAACCGAACTTTACGCGAGAAAAGAGTGTAAATGAGAAGAGGGAAAAAATTTCAGCTTCATTAAAGTGCTAGGAAGTTGAGGTAAAATAGAGTATTATAGTAATTAGGTAGAAGGATTATTGTGAAGTATATAAGTAACATTTCAGAGAGAAGTGGCTAGAAGGACTAGAACCTGTTGGATGTTTGGCGAACTTGTGTATGGCCCATGGGATAGCATCTTGACAAGAAACTGAGCAGGCTTGTAGATGTTAGGAGCGAAAGCATTGTTATTTTTTTACAAGCTAAAACTGTACAGTCATTATTGTTTTATTTTTTCAATTAATTTTTTTTAAAGTCTATTTTTTTATACATTTAGTATCTAAACTCATGTTTAGTTCTCGAGCTGCCAAAATAATGCATGTTGCTGTCCTACAGATCGGAGCGATTCACATTTGTGACCACTACCAAATCTGCTGATCAGCATGCTCCACCCTCCCTCCTTTTTTGACATTAAGCTCTGAGACCTTTTACAATGACTGCGGTTGTAATATTGGATTGCTTTGACTCCGTCCCAATCATACAGTATGCTGCACATTAACAGCTTTCATGACAAGTGCTTCCCATTAGGTCACATGGCACAATAATACCAGAGGACATCGTTAGCAATATTATCATCATACTAGTGAACAAGTGGGTTACTACAAAAGACTAAGAAATTAGGTTTCCCTTAAGAGTTATGAAGTATAAAAATAGCTAATATTAGAACAACTAAGTTATATTCTATTTATCAGAGTGATATGAGTAGTGGAACATTTAGTGATAAAGTTATGTAAAGTGGTCCTGAGTAAGGCAACTGGTTAGCAGAACTTGTTATGCTAAATTTTCACGACCGATTTTATATGGTGTGCGTTACACATTGCAAAGTGACTCATCAATTACATAATGGAGAAATACTACATAATTTCAACATTATGAATTTTTTAGAAAATTATATGAATATGGGTAGGTGTTGACTGAAGATAGTCATTTCAACTCAAAAATAGTGCTAATAATATAAGCATATATGTAAAATATTAAAAGATATGGTTGCTAATGTAATTGTTTATGGAAATAATTACACTGACGAACTTATTGAAGATTACAGTGAAGAGAAAGTCAGTGAGTTAGTTAAACGGTTACTGCGCAGTTAGTAGTTAGAACATCTTTAAAAGTAAAAGGTAGAAGAGTTTTCAGTACTGGGTCAAATTAAGACATAATCTACGGATTAGAGTGTAGTGGATAGTGGTACGATTAAAGATAAGGTTAGGTTGAATGAGCTTGGGGAAAATGGTTGGTTGGCTGAGTTTGTTATTGCTAAGTTTTCCTGGCCGCTTTTCATATGGCGTGCTTTAGACATTACAAAGTAACAGTTTGCTTATATTATGGAAGAACTATCACAACTAATTTGGGATTATACGTCCAGGATAATTATAGATAGTCTTATGAGTTTATAAGCCCGATTGATGAAATATTGATAAGATCTCCAATAAGCTGAATAACCAAACCTCAGATCAAGGCATGTGGGAGAAATTGGGTTGGTTTTATCACGTTTTAGGCGCGGTACCGTTGCTGGGGCAAATGAGTTTCCTCAAATTGGGGGTATTGCACTGGGGTCTGTAGTACCAAAGTTAGATGAACAGCCCATATGGGTAAAGTATGGATAAGTAGATCGAAGCTCTTTTGTTGACAAGAACTCGTTAAGGAGACGCTGGAATTCAGTAGGAGATCGGCAACTACGTACATTAAGTGGAAGTTCGTTCCATAATGCACTGTACTGTATTTTGAAGAAACGTGATCGCAGTTTTGTCCGGTACCGGCTTATGGATAGAGTATTTTCATGATTTCTAAGAGTATATATGGTTAAATTATTGAAAGCTATTGGATTACAGCTTTTGAGGTAGCCATGTAAAAGGCGAAAAAGGAATGTAAGGTTGAGTTTCAGGCGCCTTAACCAAAGTGGCTGAAGTCTATACATTTTGCACCTATCCGCGTAAGTCAGTCCTTCATGTTTGTGTAATAGGCGTCGTGTAAAACTTCGCTGAATATTTTCAATACGAACCCTATCATACCCATTCATGAAACCGAAGACAATTGTGCAGTATTCAATTACTGGGCGAACCATGACTTTGTATAAAAGGACTTTAGCCTCAGTTGTGTACATTTTTCGATGTAACAAGCCTGTGAGTCTTCGGCATTTAGAAACAAGTGCTTTTGCATACTGACTAAATGTTAAGTTCTGTGAGTAGGTAACTCCCAGGTCTTTTATGGAATTGAGGGTTTGGAGAGAGGAGTCACCTAGGTGTAACCTGAAATACGGGTGGGAGTTATTGAAATATAAGGCACCACATTTATCAGAATTGAATGGCAGTTGCCAATCAGTGCTCCAGTTATGTAATCTATCCAGATCATCTTGAATATGTGTGAATCCCTCGTTCATTGTAGAATGGGGGAAGCTGTATACAATCTTTAAGTCATCAGCAAAGAGGTATGGGGTACCATGCTTGATTATGCTGCAGATATCGTTAATGTAGATTACGAAAAGCAATGGACCTAGTACACTACCCTGAATTACTCCACTTCGTATGGGTCTGGGTGACGAGTAATTATTTGCAAATTTCACAACTTGGGAACGATCTTCCAAGAAAGAAACGAGCCAGGATAGCAAGGGGTCCTGGAACCCGTACGACTTTAGCTTAAGGATTAGTCTCTTGTGTGGGACTTTATCAAAGGCTTTTTTGAAGTCAAAGAAGAGGGTTGTGACAAGCAAACCATGATCTCGCTTAGCGGTAACATCATCAAAGTAGTCAAGTAGGCAGGTGGAGCATGATCGACTTTTCAAGAAGCCGTGTTGTGCTGGAGTAAACAATTTGTGAAGGTGGAGGTATGAAGCAATATCTTGCCCTATAACTTTTTCCATAACCCTAGAAACTACTGACGTGATATTGATCGGTCGGTAGTTTTCGATATTAGAAGTTGGTCCTAGTTTGCGCCTAGGGGTTATAAACGACAGCTTCCAGCACTCTGGGTAACTGCCATTATTTAAGGACAGATTGAAAAACTTTAGGAGGATAATGGGTATGTCCTCACCACCTCTTTTCAACAAGATAGATGGAATTCCATCAGGTCCAGCTTTATATGATGTCCGGAGGGATGCTATGGCGGAGGAAATCTTTTGTTGGGTAAATGTTATATTACCCAAAAAGTGATATGGTATTATCGGAACATCAAGACTACCTACTGTTTCTTCGTTAGTAAAGTAGCTAGAAAAGTGGGAGCTGAATAACTCGCATATCTCCTGTGGGTCTTCGTATAGTTTTTCTCCATCTAGTAATAAGTTAGGGATACTTATTCTGTTGTTGTTAATTCGTGACTTGATTAGTTTTACCAATGCCTCTGTATTATCGGGCCGTGAAAGGAGGATGCGTTCTAGTTTGATGGACTCAGATAACTGATTAGATTTGTATGAATCATAAGTTTGCTTGAGTGTAATGAGTGATGAAAAGTCATTACATCTGTAGAATTGCCTAGCATGCTTACGCAGTCGGTTTCGAATCTTTACGGGGATGAAGTCAGGCTGTTTAGGCCTCGTTTTCACAAGTCTTGCTGGAGCGATGAAGTCATGTGCAAATCCTAGGTTCTCGTAGAGTAAGTTGTTTGCCTCTATAGCCGAGCTGCATGTAAAGTATGGTCCCCAGTCTAGGGTGCGTAGGTATGGTTTCAGGTCATCCCACTGAGCGTGTCTGTAACCCCTGAGTAATACTTTGTTGGCACTTATTGTCGCACTCATGCTAGTGCAAATATTGAATGTACCTAACACTACTCTGTGGTCGCTACCAGGAAACTCTTTACCTACTCGAAGGGTAGTGGGGGTGATACCATTAGTGAAAACTAAATCTAAAATCTTAGATAGCCTGGTAGGATGCTGTACGTGTTGTTGCCAGTCTTTTGTTTCTATTATGTTAAAAAATTCATGATACCGTTTCGGTGAGGAAAGTGGTTGCCAGACTACTTCAGGCATATTAAAGTCCCCACATATAATTTTAGCCGTGTGAGGTAGTGAAGTGGCGTAAGCGAAAGTGCTAGCAAGTTTCATATCACCTTCAACAGCTGAACATGGGGGATGATAGATGCAACCTATAAGATAGGAAATGGAGTGAGACAGCCTTAGAATAGCCCAGACTGAGTCATTATCTGTGATGAGCTCTGGGTAGAAGCACTGTGTGGCCTTAATATCAGACCTGATATACATAGCGCATCCTCCTCCTCTGCCATGGTTTCTGTCACCTCTGAATACGTAATAGTTATCAATAGAAATATCTTTATCGCATATCTGAGGAGTGCACCATGTTTCAGTAATCATTATAAGAGACGGGTTGCATATTAAGGATAATGTCGTGAAGTCAAACATTTTGTTAAGTAAGGAGCGAGCATTGATGAGACAGAATGAGAGAGAGTTAGGGGTGACGATGAAATCGCATATATCTTTAAAAAAGTTTTCCTCAAGGTTTGTAGCATCTAGAGCAGATTGTTTGATGGGTGCTAACTCAGATGGTGGCAACGTACTGGCAGTGCTAGAAAAGTGCACTACACCAGTATCAGCACAGAGAGATGTGCTATCGTTGGTTACCCCGGCGGGTGAGAGGTGTTCATAATACAGTGACTGAAATGCATCGCCCTCCCCTCCGGTGATAAGTGGCTTGACAGTATGTGTGCTATTCGCGTCAATATTGAGGCTGAAATTTCGTGTTGGCTGAGAAAATTTAGACTGGATGAAGGGGAGGTAGGTATTTCTTGTGGATAGTATGCTGGAGTAAAGTTACGCGCATCGCAGTTATGATTAATATTTTGTGTGTTCAAGTTATTTTCGTAAATATTAGTCCATCGATTATCTTGGGTGGACTGTGTCCGGTGGTTGTCAGGGATGTGGTGAGTCAGAAGGCCGCTTTTAGGAAAGAAGCCTAACCCACTTGTTCCTTGTTGTAGGGGTCTCTGGATCAAACTTTTGTCTACATTAGCTATAGATAGGAGAGTTGTGTCGGGGTAGGTGCATGCCTGCCCGTAGGGTTTCAACTTATTTTTAGGGTGCCCAGACATATAGCGTCTGTTTTGTCTAACGGATGAAGATTTGCTCGATGTTGGATGAATTGGCGGGTTACCTCTCCTTTCATTGACGTTATATTTATGGTGGTATGAAGACTTATTCAGCTTCCCTGGGTTAATGGTGGGATTGGAGTCACTTAAGTTAGTGTTATTTGGTTTGCTGCTGAGTAACCTATCAGTGACGGGTTTGAGTGAAGGTATTCTGGATGGCAGGGTTATATTACTCCGTTTTGTGTGCACACTACTGTGAGTACTACTCGGAGAGGTTATACTGAATGCTACATTCTCAAGCTTAGCCTTTTGCGTAGTGGTATTAGCAGCTGATGGTGATGTGTCTAGCGAGCATACCTCTAAAGATGCATCTAAGTCTATGGCCATATTTGCTTCACTGTTGAGTTTACTAGGTAAAGCTTTATTATTTAAGGGTATTTCTTTTTCACGCGTGTCTGTAACATTAGGTATACTTAAATCTAAGGCGAGAGAGTCTTTTGTAGGACATTCTGCAGTTACGTATGTGTTTGCGACATTTGATACACTTGCGCGGCTACGTCTTTGACATGGAGTTAGGTCATGAGTAAGTTTAACGTTGCCAAAAGGTGTAGATGAACTAATTAGCTTGTTAGACGACTGGAATTTCCTAGCATCATTAGGACTACTGAATTTAAACAGCACAGGACAAGTATACTTTCCTGATTTTTTCCTGAGTCTGATTAGGTGGCAATCCGCTGATGGCATACCGCACGCTTGGAGACATGTCACTTTAATTTTGTCCAGAGGCGTCCGATCAGGCAGATTGTAAGCAAGAACATTGTACGAAGACAAGATTCGTTTAATCACTTCATTGGCTATAAAGTCTAACATACGCTCAGCCTTCAGCAGACTTTCTGGATTACTATCATGAGTTGGGTTACATAGAAGCAGTAACGGCTTAATGGTGTTTATATTCTCATTTAATTCCTTCACAGAGTTTCCTAGAGAAATAAGGTCCAACTTATTTTGTTTAGCAGTTGCGTATACCTCTGATAACAAATCGGACACAATGACTTTGGGGACGTTGTTGAGGCTAGGTGGAACGTGTAGGGATGTACGTATCTTCTTAGCTGAGTGACCTAAACTACTCTTACGTATAGAAAGTACTCGTTTATTACGTTGAGTCATTGTTGAACACGGATCAGTATGGTTTGAAGTAGAAGCTGAGCTAAATCGAAAACAAGTATAAGGACAAATAATATATCGAGTGGATATATAGACTAAGAACTACTATAGGCACGGTATGGTTCTTATTGCTTATAGATAAACAATAAATCGACAAAAGTATTAAACCGTAAAATACAGATTATATAGAAACCAATTGTCCTAAAAAATTGATCCTGATTTATAAACCAAAAAATAATGAACTTCTCTATAGTTTTCTTTAGTGTGACGTTGTTCTTAGATTATAAAAAGGAGGATGAGCACTGCAAAAGAGTGGATCCAAACTTGATAACTGGCGGTGATATAACTGCGTATTTGGAAGCTAAGGTAGCAGCCAATATAAGTTAGAGTTGATGAGTGGTATAATATCCACTACAATATTCCAGAAATCAGTAAAAATATATCCACGTTATGGAGAGAGATTGTGACGTCCGATCAGAATCGCGCGCGTTTTGATTTTCTAAATATTTTCATTTACAAGCAGAGTCAAACATAACAGTTTCCAGTCATCCCCAAGCCTGTAATGGTCTGCTGACGACTTGATATAAAGTGTTTTCGAATAATACTTTAGTTAAATGATAAACGGTTTGGTACAGAAATACTTACCAGTGTCTAAGTCCAAACTACTTCTTCAGGGACCAGCTGCTACTCACCAAAATTCTCCCACCATTGCTGAGGCCATAACGCAAAACGAAGGCATATAGGCGACAGCCTACTTGGGTTAAAATCACGTTCTGCATAACAAATTCTCGAAGTTAAATATTTGATTTGCTTTGATATAAGAATAGAACTTGGTCACTGCGGTAGGGTATAATTCCATTAGGGAGGAAAATGTTATTTTGATAAATTCTCACAGTGATATACGCTAATAGACTGCCATTTGAAGAAAAACAGTTTTAGTTCTACCAGAAGGGCCTTCGATAAGGAATTGAGGGTTTTCATGCTGTTAAAGCGCGAGGAAAGCTGCCTGATTTGAAAAATATTTGTGGAACTCGTAGGATGAAACATCACACATGGTACAATAAGAGAGGCTAACCACGCTATGGGCGCAAAACCAGCCAAATGAATTGCGCAGTGGATGTTTGCCAAATAACAGCATCTAGCTGGTCTCCATTTGCGGCAGTTATCCAGAAAACAAATGACACTGTTCAGTAGAGTGTATATTATGGTCAGTTGAACCACATATAAGGCAAGTATTTTTCAAAGCGTAGAATGTATGTTTGATGGCATAAAGAGGCCAGATTGATTCCTCACCTGGTATTCGGCTTCTGGATACAAGAAAGTAGCAGGATACCTGGAGTGTCTGGACAAAACAGTACTTATCAAGAAATCTTACCTGGGAGTTAGTGAGGCAAAACGGAGATCCCGGAGTTTACACTACAGTCAACCGAATGCCCTATTTAAAGTGAGGTGACGTTACTGCAGCAGGTATCAGGAAGAGACTATCAAAATTAGCGGGCACCCCTAATAATCGCGCCTTCAGAGCGCGGAAATCATCCATACCATTGGGATAGAATGACAAAGGTGTTCAGTCTTAAAATATCTAGTCTTCACACTTACACGATCAACGTGGCTGTAGATGAGATTGGATCCCAAACTTACTCATATATATACTGAAGAAACTACGCTGGGGATTTTACCGTGTCGAAAGTCTACTATTTCCTATTTCAGAGAAAGATATGTAGACAAACGAAATTCGCGACTGATGGATTATTAATATCTCCAATCCTGGCAGACATGGATAGTTGGTAAATGTAGCTCCTAAATCCTACTGTAGAGGTAATTTGCAGGTGTCTTGATGACGCTTTCGCCATGTTTAACATTGGATATATTTTCAATTTTTTGTTATGTGAACTCGGTAGTGTAGGGGATAAAATTTACACTTAAGTTAGAAAATGAATAAGAACTAGCTTTGTTAGACTGCGAAATAAAACACGAGGTGGAAGGGAAGCTTCGTACCACCGCTCATGAAAGCTGTCGAATTCTAGCAGATACTTAAAATTCAGGTTATCTCATTTTTTATCGCCAAAGATGAACTTAGTTAACCACCTGGCTGTCCGACCGACAATTCTAAGCGAGAAGGCGCAAATTATGAAATGAAACGGGGAATGGGAATATAGGTGCCAGTCAACTATCCCACAAAATTCCTTTGGAAGATCTATGAAGCTCACAATATAAGTAAAAGTTTTAGTGAAAACGTTAATGGTGACCGAGATAATAGCGCAGAGAGGGGTAGACGAAACATGACAATTATTTCACATTCTTTGACCACATGTTTATCTTATTTCAGGTAGGAATCATTTTCCAACAAGAGAATTCTATCGGCCGATTAAGAGCTATGTCAGTCTCTGTCCCACTCTCAAAAGGTAAGCTATACTCGAAAGATCAAGGATTTCAGGTGTGTTGATTGAGGACGGATGGCTTGGAGCCTATGTTATTCCTTTTCTAGTAAATTTCTGTGCTTGTGTGAAACGTTCTTGAATGAGCCGATCAAGGGCGCTGACACCACTTTTTCTGGGAGTCGGTTCCAAGAGTTTATGACTCAATGTGAGAATCAGTACTCAACATCAATATGATTTCTTCTTGGCTTTTGAACTCTCCTGCTATGTCGTCTAAGGTGGGAAGGAAAAAAGAGGGTAGACAAGGTCTGTAGTCATCATTTAAAATTTTAAACACCATAATTAGACTTCTTGTCTGCCTACGGTTTGATAGGGAGAAGAGATTTTCACTATTTAGTCTTTCCTCGTATGATCAATTAATGATGCCAAGAATCACACCTATTGCCTTACTTTCTAGCCTTTCTACAAAAAGTCAGTCCCTTTTAAGACAAGGACTGGTTGCCTGGATACAGTTTTCCAGTCTTAACATCACTAAAGGTGTGTAAAAGGAGGTAAACATAGCTCCGGTGATTGTAGTGAAGGTTCTACCAATTGCCCAAAGGACCTGAAACTACGTGCAGCCTCCGTGCGTCAGTGTACTGCAGTTGTCAAGTCGTGAATTTGGGTGCTTTAAGTAAATCAGTAGATTTCCTAAGAGGAATGACTATTTATGTCCCAATAGTAATAATAATAGGTTGACACTTGGACTTGTGGAATTGCGTAGAATCATATCACATGATTATGAGCAATAGTTTGTGCTCGAAACGTCATCATTTAATATTACTGTATAACACTGTGTGATTTATCAAAATAAAATCTTATCTATAATGGAGTTATACTCTACCACAGTGCCCAAGTTTTATATATTCATCTTCACTTTGTTACTAGCTACTTGCTCTCAGTGGTCTCAGGTGTCATAATATGGTCTAGCATTGGTGTTTACGTCCGAGTAATTAAAAAATCTCTCAGTTTATCCGAGGGGGCAGTGTTTTAGACCCTTTGGGATGGACCAAAGGATGAAAGGTTCAGTTACGCCGGCGAAAACATGTTTAAACTGGTTCCATGCGGCTTCTACTTGGGACTCTGGGTTGATGTACCAGTTCACTGAGTTGGCTGCTGAAACGATCGCATTTATTTCAGCTTTCTAAATGTTTGGTCGAACTGGGGTTTTGGCCTATGGTGCTGCTGCCATGAACTCGAAAGTGAGCACGGCGTGATCACTTCTTCCTAAAGGAGGGAGATTTTGTATAAGGTCGACATCCTTGCCATGGGATAAAACTAGGTCTAGGGGTCAATGGGAGTGCTGTGAGTCATACGACATGTTGGACTAGGGCTAGCGAAATGCTATATTCCAGCAGTGTATGGTTGAGGGAGTTGTCCGAAGATGGCGTTGTAAGGCTTTTCCTGTCAACTGCTGGGGGTTCTGCGGTCGCCGCCTACGAGACTTCGACATTTCAGTGCCCAGAGGCCTAGCTTCTGTATTAGGAAGTCATCTGTATTGCAGTCAGGAATGGCGTATATGTCGATGAGGTCAATATCCTGGCTTAAACACTTTAATCTGCAACGTAGAAATTCGCACTGTACAACTTCATGTGCGAGCGATTCAATGCTAATCACAGTCAGACATCTATGAAGCAAATGACTTTGCCCGTCTCTGTGTGGCTCAGTCAGTCAGTGCGTCGGTGGCACAGTGGTTAGGACTCTCGCCGACCATGCACATGGTCCGGGGTTCG
The DNA here is from genome assembly GCA_944472155.2 of Trichobilharzia szidati. NCBI lineage: Eukaryota > Metazoa > Platyhelminthes > Trematoda > Strigeidida > Schistosomatidae > Trichobilharzia > Trichobilharzia szidati. Next base: position 152,787,985 of record OX235279.1, read on the forward strand.
ATCCCCTGCCGGCGCACACCCGATATCTATGGTCGGCCTGTAAATTTGGGCTACCGATATCCATGCTGAAAATTCCATACCTGTACCAGGAAATTACGGTGTGGAATCAAGCTGTAAATCAAAAATAAAAAATCAAAAAAATAGAAAACCAGTGACTCTTCCATTTCGTGGAGAGTGAGCGACCTGTCGAGGAGATCAGGTTTACTTGGGGTGGCTTTCCTGCTCCATAGTTCAAGCGTCTTTCTCTTCTCCATGGACGATTTGGCATTTATGGTGTATTTATCTTGCTTTTCGCGGAAGACGAAATCACTTCATTCACTGATGCGCTCTTCGGTATCTGTCGTTAATTGTGTCCGCCTACTATCCACTTGCGTGGACGACGCTTGATTCTCAAGTTTGGGAGTGAATTCAACCGCGGGTTTTCGATCCTTTGGTATGCCTTTCTCTAGTGCCAGTAATAGGCGAATTGGTGTTAGACTTCTGTGCCCCCCTTTCATTATTGGCGTCGTAGGGATTATCGCGTATCACAGGGACAGCGTGGGTATCCGAGCTATGGTGGATGCTCCCCTGTGCTGAGGGGTATTCATTCCCTGACAATGATGCATTGAGAATGAGTATTTTATTACCAATGGTGATGGCCGCGTTATTGGTTTCTGGGCAGTAGTCGCTCTTCTCCTGTGTTGGCCGATCTTTGAAGTTAGAGGCTTTAATGCTCCGCTGAGCGTGCCAGTAGAATCTTTAATACTAAGCTCATTCGTGCAGCAGCAGTCATCATATAGCCAGTTTGCCAAAGATCGATCGCAGCGCCTGTATTCTGCAGTAGTAAAGTTATTGTAGATGCTGTGGAACCAACGCTTGCAGCTATCACACTGCATGCTTTTCTGACTGGGAATTGACGAAAAAGTCTGCCGCAATGGTTTCTTCTGACAGGCCTACTTTCCAGAATGAAATCTGCCTACAGGATTCAAATATGACGTAAGGGACAATTTTTATAAGACGAGCGATAAAACCATCGCGTTTCTAAAAGAGTTGATATATAATTAAGCACGCTCCTTGAATACGAGAAGCTTTTTCCTCTCTTATCAAGGAGTACCTATTTTGTGAACTATCCACTTGGGAAATCTGATCTTTCTAACCGGTGAATTAAATTCAACCATTACTCCCACATTAAATTTCTGTGTGGTGTGTCCAGCTGTCTTGAGCTACTACCAAAGCTTCGGGTGCTACATATGTAGCAACATCTCCCTCACTCGTCCGGGTAAGCAAGACTTGTTGGTCTTCCACGTGATTGCTGTGAAGCTGAGTAACCAAAAAGCACTAGGTGAAGTCAAAAAACCTTTTATTTTCCTCATATTATACTTTGTCAATAATAATTTATATTTTCTTATAAACGGGTGTTTACAAAAAATGCGTGCCATTTTACAGGCACGATCAGTTATGTTATAAGTTACAATCGTGAAGTATTGTAAATTAATACTTTTTAGAAAGTTTAAATTGTTCGATTATTGTACAATCAATCAGAACAGGTTCATATAAATGTTAAATATTACACCCTTCACTAAGGTCACTATCAAAGTTGAGCGCCAGCCCAAACTTCGTCCCGCTTTATGTTGATAGTCATAGTCACCCAGTGAACCGCATATATTTGGGTAACTGCTATATCACCTCATTATTAAAAGCTATTTCAGGAAGAGGAGAACGTTCTAGGAAACTGCAGAACTGTATAAAACAAAATTATAGATAATACATCATCTTTCTGTTCTTGTTCTATTAGGCAGATACTGTTGCTATCTCTTATTCATATAGAAGCATAATTTATAGTAATTGTTAATATGACGGTTGAAAATAGCATTGAAAAGAGAACTAAGACGACATATTCTGCAGTGACAAGGGCTTTAGCCAAAGGAGGAAATGAAACAAGGTTATTAACCTCATCTCGCATACCGGTTCTAAAGACCCGTGTACACGTTCTCTGCTATCAAAAATGCCTACATCGCCACAGTCCAGCAATGAAACTATACAGTCAAAACCAAGTGGACATAGTACTACACCTATATACGTTGGAAGCGAGTGTGTGACAAAACAGCAAAACAAACAAGAAATACTCGAAACGCCATATGATCTCAAAAGCGTCTTCTAGAAAGGGAGACGGATGCCGGGCCTGTGGCGTTGTTGTTTCTAGAACTGACTTAGTATTTGGATGCAATTTTCGCAACCAATGGGTGCAATGTCATTGTAACAAAGGAGTGCCAAAGCCTTACTACGAGTTTATTCGAAATAACCCGTGTTCGTGTCTCTGGTATATTTCCCCACTTTGTTGCCCTGGCACAGTCTCGCACTGCTTGCCATCTAGTAACAGAGACAGCACGCCACTTTTCCGTCTTGACACAGCCTCAAACAGAGCTCCACCTAACAACACCACATCATTAAAACTTAGTAAAAACCGTAAAAAGGAAACACCAGCCCAACCGACCACAAATATCGATCTTCGTAAACTGGTGACTCCTAAGGACACACCCGAAACAGTAGGGGAAGACGGAATTGCCAAAGGACGACTTGCATCTGCTAGCAATCGTGGCAACATCCCAAAGACTAGCCAGAACCTGATGAAGTCTAAAGTGACCGACCCTTCTAAGGAGGACAAGCAGCCAAAGACCAAACCTAAGTCTGAGGTCAGTCGATCGAATTCCCTTATCCTGTTTAATGTACCAGTGTTCAATGATATTCTGCCTGAACAAAATGCTCTGTTTGTTCAAGAACAGTGGTCTAACTTTCATAGCAAATTAGGGCTGGGCATCAGTTCAGCAAAATTGTGAAGACCGTACAGGGGTGTTCAGGCACCTCAAGGTAAGTCACCTCCATTAAGGGTGACACTGGGTTCTGCCAAAGAGGCTCAAGGAATGCTGTTACTGTGTTAGGAGACCTCAAACCACACGGGGCAGCAGACTGAGGTGCAATACATCTGCAAGCCTCAGTAACACCACAGAGATGCGGCACTGAGAATGACAGTCCGTGTCACCCAACTGTCCTTCGGGAATCCAAGGGTAAAACCGACAACGGGCTAGTTCTATTGGAATCGGCCAACTAGTCTCAATATTCAATCCTCTACCAGGAGACAGCGTAGCGTCAACTATCCCACAACGCGCTGGGGTGGGGAGACTCACTGTCCGCTGCCTTTACGGCAATGTGAGAGGGCTTAGAGGAAAAGTAGGAGAACTTACAAACTTGCAGTCACACCTACACCTAGTCATCCTTACTGAAACCTGACTAACCCTCACTATCGCTGACGACGAAACCAGTATAAGTGATGTGGTTCTGATCAGGAGAGACAGGGATAACAAGGAAGGGGGGTTGCCATGCACTTCGAGAGGCAACTTAAATGTGTACGTGCAACGGACCCATCCCTTACTGAACTCTTAGACTCTATATGGTGTCATCTCACCGTAGGCCACACCAAGCACTTACTGGGTGGCATCTACTGGTCACAACCAGCCACTGCTCAGCACCATCACAAGGATACGGCACTTGGGCTATGGCCAAATCACTACAGCTAAAGACTTCAATGTCTAATCCCTGAAACTTGGCTCTGGGTGTGCTCAGGGAAAATTTGGTCGAAATCTAGTACAAATCATTAGAAACACAGGACCGACCGAGAACATTGGAGATGATGCTAGGTGGGGCCCTAGTGGAAAGTCATCAAAACTAGATTATATTCTAACTAGTGACCAACTACTTGTCGAAAATGTGCAAATCATGATCCGCCAGGTAGTAGTGCACAGTAGTGGATGATCGCATCAGGCAACACCTTGAAGGACTAGTAGATTCCATGAAGCACAACATGGTTTCAGGAAAGGCAGGTTCTGTGTAAAAAACCTACTATCAGCTTGGTATGATTGAACGTCATGTTGAGATATGAATATTCCAGTCCATATGATCTTCCTAGACTTTGTAAAGGGATCTGACACAATTCACCATTACCTTCTGTTAATCGCGACAGATAGATAGACTGTATGATAGACAGCCAATCACTATGATGTGACTTATTCCAACCGGAATGAACCAAGTTTAATTTAATCTATGGACTTTTGGGGCGTATAACACAACAAACCCGAAATTAAACAGGAATGTGGAAAATTCCCTCTCTTTTCAAAGTTTTCGCCATGAGTTTATTTCTTACTGGAATTATGGTATGGTGTGATACACCTGATTAAGTGCTGTTTGCTCTCAGTTTTTCACATTATCAATAATACCTCAAGAAAATCAAGTGAACCAAAATAGTATTCCCTGTCATGCAGCTTGAACAATGCTTTGTTTAAGTCGGCTAGTGGATAACCTTTGTTAAATGGAACTTTTATGAAAATGTTATCAATTGATGTTATTTTCATACTGTGATGTTCACGATGGAACAGAAGTAGTTCATGCACAGTTATAATTTTTGATTTTAGCAGATGCATGGTGATCGACAAAAAATATTTTCTGAATTTGTCTTGTGAGGAACTAGAGAATATAACATCGGATCTTAATGTGAAAATAGTTTCAGACAATGATACTTTCGACGATTCAAAGTATCCAAAAGATGATAGAGCTGAAATTGATGTAATGCCTTATACATTTTGGATTACATTCCAGGTTGAATATTTGTTTGTTAGGGTACAATACACTCTAAGAAATCAAATAGGAAAGTCCAGCAACCAGTTTTCATGCACTCCTGAAGTAATAGACAGATATGTTCGAAGCGTCTTTGATTTGCCATCAAAAACGTATGATGAACTGTGCACCCAGGCTTGTCAAGCTGAAGTAAGTCCCTCACTATCTAAATATCAGTGAATATTGAAACGTATTAGTTAGCAAAATATTGCGTATCTTTTAGTGTTATTCTTGTGAAGGTAGAGTTTTTCTCCTTTGTATCACAAGAAAGGTATTTCCATTTCTGGTTTTGAGTAAAAATCTTTAAGAACAAATAATGGAATTTTCCTGTGCTTGATAATAGTTTTACTTTTGTCAAGTTTCCCTAATTACTTGCTTTATTATATAGACTGTACAATTATCTTTGCATTCTGTGTGCTTGACTTAATCATTTAAAACCCGAACTTGTGATGGTTTCGCTATAAACTGCTCCTAACTAGAAAAATATATGAAACAATGTTAGTCTACTAGAGCTACCTAAGAGCATTTAGCAAAATTGTCTTATTTCGTAGGTGATTTTGTGAGAATGGATAAATTATACCAGTGACCACAGTTTTAAATCAAACAGTGAGTGTCACATGATTATGTTCATGTTTGAAAACAAAGTCACATTTTATGTGACTTATTTATTGTGGATTACCACAATACTTTAAAATAACAGAATTGTTATTCGCTACTCTCAGTATGTAATTATTCATGTTTCTTGTTGTTATGGTAGCGGAAGTTTTATATTCACTCTGATTTTTAATTGTGCTAGTTAGATTTAGGCAGCTGTTGAAATCTTAATGATAAAATAAGTGACTGTTTTCCCTGTTTTTGAGCACTGGGTATGAAATAGCAGACGCCCCTGCAATAATAGTTGGGTGTAGTCTTTCACTTTCATAGCTGTGAGGGAGAAGACACATACTGCTGCATTTGCACATGTGAATTCATCACTGTTGGAATGGTTGCATGTGCATATACAACTGATTATATTTGAAATTATCTGTCTGTGGTTTGTTATCAAACAATCACATAAGAGTGGCGAGGTTATTGGCTGGTGACAAAATAAATATTTCACAAAGGTAGTTAAGTAGCTAATCAGTCTGCAATTTTTGAAAACTGTGAGTAAGTAGCTTGTTTCGATACGTTCAAATGTCTTTAAAATTTCCCCTTAATAATTTGAAATTGTTGAACTTAACACTTACTAAAGTAGTGTTGTTAAAGAGGATGCTTGTAAGGTACATGGTAATAAATGCATAGTTTAAGACTGACAAATATCTATAAAAACATTTTCAGCATGGACGTCTTACTGTTAACAGTTTGTAACTGATTTGATAGTTAGCATTTCAAGCATGAATTTCTGAGTTAGTTCTAAGTGTGATACACCACAATAAGTGACTTAAATGTTTGAATTTTTAGAATGTTTGAGGAAATAGGAGGGAGCTAAAATAAAGCACGTTATATTATTTCTATGGCTTAGACAGTAACAGAAGTGCAAAATACTTCGAAAATTCTTCAGGAATACAATGACACAAGCTGATGACTGCAGAAAATTTTCTCGGTTCATTCTTGCCACCTTGAATCATCAGTCAAAACTGTAAGAAATTTCAGGAAATATTTGGCCAGGTGTTTGTCTTTTGAAGTTATAGCCTACATCAGCAAAAGAACGGTACAGGTCATTAATGTGTTTGGTAGTCAAAAAGTGTTGTAGTTATATATCTTCTGTAGTGTGAGAGTGATTAAGTGATAGTTCTCACAGACTGGAGTAAACAGGCATACCCACTTAAAAGAAATACATCTTTAATTTTTCAAAATAGGTAAGCGAATACAATTTTAGTTTTTCGAGCGATTTTATGCTTTAAAGATTAGAAGAGTTTTCCTCACGAACTCGTCTGCAATTTGAACAACCTTTCGAAGTAACTGGCAAATGTCTTTGACCAGTGCCATTCGATTTTAGGCAGTTGAAATTAGTGGTAAATATTAATTTCACAGGAGTGTTTACAGTAGTAGTAAATAGTTTTCGACTTTTCTTCATTAGCTAAAACTATCAGTTTGATTTTGGTCATCTAGTGATTATTCCATCAAGTGTGCTGTTATGCAAGTTATTGATCTACAAATGTATTTGCTTACCTTGAATATATGAAGGTGAATTAAGTGAGAAAACTAAAGTTGTGCAACTAAAGTTATAGAGATAAAAGCTAATTAACATTCTTTTAGTAGCATAGAGATAAGATCTGTTAATATCATAAACCATATCCAGTTCTCTTTAGAAAACTTTCACCAAAGGCTTAGCTTCATTTTGCAGTCCCTAGCTATAAGTTGGCAAATCAAAATATTTAAAGAAGCATCATTAGACTGAGTGGAACCCCTAACTTGTTACCTGGATGCAAATTTATGCCTCCGAAAGGTATCTGAAAAACAAGCAATAAAGGTTAATAAAGCAGGATTTAATGAATTCATCAAATTTCGGTAGAACTCGTCAGCTGAATACTCTACATACACGGATATATACTTTTGAAATTACATTGGGAGATACAGGACTGAATACTTTACATAATGTAATGTAATTTCTAAAATATATATATCCATGTATGTAAAGTATTCAGTTCTATATCTCCCAATGTAATTTCAAAAGTATATATCCGTGTATGTAGAGTATTCAGCTGACGAGTTCTGCCGAAATTTGATGAATTCATTAAATCCTGCTTTATTAACCTTTATTGCTTGTTTTAAATTCGTATCGGGAAATAAATGTTTCCAATTCTTGAAGAAGTATCTGAAAAAGTTAAGTGCCTTTTGAGTGAAGTATTGATTTCGCGTGACTACTCAATTCATTTTATTGGTTAGCTTGCAGTGAAACAGGCCTTCATGTAATGCATTACTTACTTTTTTTTCCTGATCTTTATAATTGAGAATTTGTTTATTGCTAAAAGTACAAGTTATATTGGTATGTGAATGTTCCATTTTAAATCTCACAGAAGTATTTCTTACGAATGTTTGTCCCATGAGTAATACAAAAATTCCACGTAACACAAATGAATGTGTAGAGGAACAAAAGACAGCATCAAGTGCGAAATAAGTTAATAGCTATTTTGTGAAGAAGGATCCTGAGGCAATGCTAAATCACCTGAATTCTAAATTTTTTTATAATTGCACGGAAAAAGCTTGGATCATCATAAGTGAATCTGTTGTTGATAGTGTACTTCCTGTCACAAATCCAGATTAACAGAAAGATAGAGTTTATCTGACTTTCATATGTGTTATGGGTAGGCACTATTAGAACTTTAATAAGGAGTAACTGAAATTTTAAGCCTTTTTTTATTCGTATTTTGAAATGGGAAAGGTAGAGACCAAAATTCAGATCTGCATTTCAGTAGTAACCTATTATTAAGTCAAACCTTGGCCCTTCGTGACGCGCCAAGTCTCTGATCCGTATAGTAGCACTGACTTCACATTGGAGTTGAAAATTCGGATCTTATTTTTCATGCTGAGTATTGCTGTTGATCTCCACACAGACTTAAGAGTAATGAAAGCTTGTCTTGCTTTTCCGATTCTTGCTTTGATATCCTCGTCAGTTCCGCCTGTAGTTGAAACGATGCTTTCTAGGTAGGTAAAGAAGGTTACTTCTTTCAGATTTCTCTCATTTATGTTGATTGTTGTCAGTTATTGTTGCTGTTGGCCAGGAATCTTCATCACCTCTGTTTTCTCTATGTTCACCTGATGTCGTATCTTTAATGTTTCGTCCGCCAACTTGTTGCATATCTTCCAGTTTGTGGGAAATCAGACATAAATATATCGTCGACGAAGTCCAGATCCTCCAAGGTTTTAGTGTGAGTCCATTTTATGCCTGTCTCCTATTTGCCCCCTCTCTGTCACACTCACCAGCCCACCGCAATCAAGAAAATCATTGGAGATAGTAAGCAGCCAGCTTGTCTTACTCCTGTTCTCACTTCGAGGGATTCCGTAAGTTTCCCGTTGTGAATTACTTGGCATGCAGCATTGTCGTACAACTGTTTGATGATTAGCACCTTGATTGACACTCAAGTAATTATTCCACTGGAAGTCATGCATTACGAGGTGAAACATTCAGAAATACGTCCTTTGCATTTTGGAAACACCGACACAATTCAAAACAATTTTACTGCTCTCCACTATCTAACTTGCCTTCCATTTAATCATTCGATCCTGAACTCGTGTCGGAAAAGAAGAGAAAAGAAACCCTCCATATGTGCCTGCATTAATATGCTGAATCGGTTATCAAACAGAAGATATTGGATTCGATTAGAAGGAGTATACTTACTGACGGGTGTGTTTCAATTCATAATTCTGAGAGTTGATAAAACCAATTGCATCCACATATATATATATATACATGTGCATACTCAATGTTTACCTATTTATCGAATTGAGTGGTGATGAATTCCCAACAAATCTATTGTTCTATTTTTTTGTGATTACAGCTTGATTCCACACCGTATTTTCCTGGTACAGGTATGGAATTTTCAGCATGTGATATCGGTAGCCCAAATTTCACAGACCGACCATTGATATCAGGTGTGCGTCGGCAGAGGATCGAAACCCCGGACCATGTGCATGGTCGGCGAGAGTCCTAACCACTGTGTCACCGACGCACAAGTGAAAACTCACCCCACACTTCACCACAACACAAGTGGGAGAAATCAGGTGTTGAGATGAAAGACAAGATGATGAGATATGAAAATAAAAGCAGAGATTGTGAGTCTCGACTTGGCTAGTTTGTTCAAAAATGTCGAGGCTAAAACTTAAGATTTTCAAAAATTAAACTTCCGTGGACTGTAAAAAGGATTACAATATTATGATACTGTTTTTCAATTTATTTAACTCCGTTTTATTTGTTCCAGTTCATGTTTATTATTCGGTTCATCATTTCACAAATGTTCACAGTACATGCCACTTGAGATAAATTTCTTTTCCCAGTAATCCCACTTCTATTCTATTAATTTCAACATCACCTTCATCTCTGTCTTCATGATATATATGTATATATATATAAATGTATTAGTTAAGCCATTTTAATTCTATGGTAACGTTTTGTTTGGCATAGCACACAGTAACACAATATGATCTACAAGATGAGTAAATGATAATTCGCAGTCACTTCGGTTTACTAATATATTGGTTAGCTGAATCTCTACCACACAAATATAAGACTGGCGGATTATTAGTAAAGGAAGCCATATATGATATCTATTTGCTGAGTAGATCTTTCTATCAACTGTTAGAAACATAACCAGAGGTTGAACGATTTTTGAAAAACACTTATTTTCTTAAAATATTTACCTTGAAGCAAAAAATGCAAATTTTAAGTGACTGCCATTCTCACTCTAGAGATATGAAAAATTAAAAAATGCTCTTAGGTGGATAGTATTATTTATTGATGATAGCATTCCAGTTAGGAAATTCACTTTAAGCACATAATACTAATATTCAAGTTCGAAAATGAGAACAGTAGGTCTAAGTGTAGTCCAGCTATAAATATCTACTTGAATTCTTAAATGACACAAATAACTCCATAAAGAAGGTTGTCCATGATCACATGACAGTGACCAGAGTCATTCTGTACATCGCTGAGTGGTGGTCGACTGCATTTTGTCTTCTGGTATGAGTCAAAGTGAATGAAAGTAGTGATTTTTCTAGATTCCAGATTGAACTGCTAAATGTGAAGATAGAACTGAAAAATAATAACATGACTGAAGTTGTCATTCAGAGTCTAACCGGCATGTTTGATTCAACACTTTAGTTGACCAGTGGCGTAATAACTCTTAAAGTGCCCGTGAACGAAGGGAATTCAGGTGCTTGATGAAGCATCAGTTAAGTAGAGGCCACAGATAAGGCCTATTGATGCGTAACAAAATTCACGAAACCCATATCTAGATCTTCCTGTTCATTATTTTCAACCATCTAAAAGAGACCGATTATTTAGCATTCATCAAAGTGGGACTTTCATTCGTCATTGCTATTATTCGTTTCTAAATTCCCATTTACTCATTTAGGTGAAACAAAACAATGAGCTAAGAAATATATTCCTTTTCAATTAGTTCCTCACCATCGGCTGTACACTAATATATAGTTTTGTTTACATCAAAATGTTTTACGAAGCAAGTGGTTATTTTAGTTAATCAGTTTCAGGTATAGGGGGAATGAAATTAAGAGGTTAAAGGTTATCAACACAACTAACTAATAGGTGTTAGTAACAAGGTATCTAATTTTTGAAGGAGGGGTGAAAATCACTTACGGAATTCAAGATGAGTTAATTCGTAGGGGTTAGCAACAGGTTATCAGGTAATCAAGAAATTTGTAAAATATTGATAACTGAGAAGAATAGGACGATTCAGAAGAATTACATAAAATACAATCAAGTTAGTGGAATTAACTGGAATTGTAAAAATTAACAAAGTCAAAAGATAGTTATAAGCGGAGGGGAAAAAATCGTTTTTAAAAACTTAATACATATTACGTATTTGGCCATGGCAAAGAAAGGGGCTGTACAAATTTCTTTTGAACGCACAGATTTGGCTTGTTCAGATGAATTCCGATTGCCTCTGCTGTATTTAAAAGTAGTACCCGTAGACCTTGCTAGAGATTTCGCTTGATAGTGACTAGCAGTGGAATTGAGGATGCACACTGCGTCCTATTTTGGACAGTCCTCAACCAGTATCTTTGCAATCATAATTATGGAACTGTTTTGAGGCTACAAGAAATTAATCATCAAACAGTAGGTCAGTCAGGAGCCCACAGAACATCTCTAACTGAAGTACTAAATGATGTGGGTTCGAATTATTGAGGAGATAGCAAGTTATATACATTCCTTGGTAATAAGTGCCAAATGAACACGAAACCTAGGTCCAGAACTTTCTGTCAGCTGCATCCAACAACTTTATATATTTTATTTTTACTTGGTCTCAGTGTAAATTATAATTAGACATTCTCACCGATAGTTTCCCCGTCTTGTTGTAAAGACATAGGTTCATATGTCAGTAAATATCTGCAGATCATATAACTGATGCTCTGTCACTTTTGCTGCTGTACTAAACTGTGTTTTCGTCTTCTGAGTTATCTATGCTATTCTACGTATCATTTTGACTTCACTGTACAACAATTTCATTGACTTAACTCTATTGCTTCTTTGATAAAGGCATAGTATTCTATTTTTCTTCCTTAGTGTTTCGTAAAGTTAATATGAATGGAACCCAATTCCGAAGTGAGTCATATATTGCATCATAACACGTAGTTCCTTACAAAACAGAAATTAGTAGTTACTAATGCTGAGGAAAGTATTGAAAAAGGTGAAATATCAATGGTACTACTACTATTATACTTATAGTAGATATGAATTCAACACTCGAATTTACTATTAGTCTCTTCTGTGTTTAATATACTTTTAAAAAATGTATAATTAAACCTTCCTCTTTTTAATTTTCGTCATGAGAGAGAATTTTAATCTTGTCTAATCTCCAGATATTACTGATTAGAGAAGCTAATAGTATTTTCCTCATGAAAAAGTTTTAATTCACTACAGTATTATTCTAAGTGAATGCATTTACAAGCTAAATTAAGAGAAGTTGGCGAATAAAACTTCATTATACATATAACTTCTATAGACTAAATTCAGTTTACTGTACACGAGGATTTAAATTGTCTGGGCAGAATAGAAAATATGCTAGCTACTGTCCTACGCTTTAGTTCAGTTTTCGACAATTTCAACTGATCAGAAATAAATTAACCATTTACTTGTTTATATATATAAAGCTGCTTTAATTTGAAAACCTTAGTCTATTTAACAAAGTAGAGACTAAGACTGAGCAAGGGCATAGGTTATGCTGGTGACTATTTCGTTGATGGTGGCAATCAGTGGAATCAAGAAGGTGTTTTTCGGCCTGTTTAGGATTCATCATCTGGATATACCTGCATCCCCAGTGAGTAAAAGTATTCTGATCGAGAATTAAACTCAGCACCCATATTTCAGATGTCAGTGAACCTCATCTTGTGCGGTAAAACATAAGCTGTTATTTCCAATTATTATAATTTTTGAATTATCCGCTTGTTGGTTCTACTGTATCGAAATGCTATCTCTTTCTTTCCTACTACAAATATTCAGTAATGGCCTAAGCTTTGCGAGAAGTCTAGTCACTGGTTGGTAACTTTTTAGTTACTGATTCACTGCTCTATTAATTAATCAGAAGAACAACTGATGATTAGGTTTTGTTATTACACTTGGTGATTTTACCTCTGTAAGACAGTTGACATTTTTAATTGGTCAGCGTTTTTTTGCTATTCTTAACTAGGTTGGTTTAATTTAAGTAGTTTAAGAGAAGGACTAGTCCATCTTTGGAAGCCCAAACAGACTAGTATTTACGTATTAACGTAAACAAGCGTTTTTCCGGTTTTCGTCGTCAGCTCGTTACCAATAGATACGCTTGTCAACGAAGGTATTATCTTATGGAAAGTATGTGACCTCCATTTTATTTTTCAAAGGAAGTCGTAAGAACCTTTCATTCATGTTTTGTTTTGATGAATTATTGATAAATACTTTTCAGCTAAATTGATTTTAATTGATCTAAGTGACTAGCTTAATCAAAAAGGTGATTTTGGAATAAAACCCTAATGTCGATTAAATAGAGTTATCAGTTCATGTGTGAAACTGGATTATCTATGTACTCACGTAAAATTGACATCTTCTGATTTCATAGACAGCTTGAATGTCCTTCAGAAGGGATGCATACACGCCAAATGTACAGTTTTTAATCACCCTATGTTTTACATATCCTAATTCCTTTACATTTAACTTACCACCTACATTTTTCTCACCTTCAATTTATTTGGGTAATATGAACTTTAATTTGCTATAGTTATCCAATTAATTACTGGCTAAATCTACTGAAAAGAATAGTGTGAGAGATTCTCAGATAATTGATCACTTGGGCCTGTAGTCCATGAACTTAAGGACTTGACTTTCAGCCAGTGAGTCCAGAGATTCAACTTCACTCCACCCAGTAAGATCAAGACCACCTGCAACTATCATTATTTCCCACACTGCAGTTGTGACATACTGCCAAGTTAATAAAAATTCAAGTGGTTGTTGATTAACATTTTGTCCTTTCATTTCATTCCTCTAACCAGTCAGGGAAAATGATATCACGGAAGTTGAAGTTTTGGAAATCTTATGCTTTAGCCTCAAACAATCCAAGTCGAGACTCACAATCTCTGCTTTTATTTTCATATCTCATCATCTTGTCTTTCATCTCAACACCTAACTTCTCCTACTTGTGTTGTGGTGATATGTGGGGTGAATTATCACTTGCATAGAACAACCGATTTGTTGAGAAATCATCACCACTCAATTCGATAAATAGGTTGACGTTAAGTATGCACATGAATATATATATATATATAAATTTATATACGTGGATGCATGTATTCAGTTGGTTTGATCAACTCTCAGAATTATGAATTGAAACACACCCGTCAGTAAGTATACTCTTCCTAATCGAATCGAATATCTTCTGTTTGATAATCTATTCAGCATATTAATGCAGGCACATGTGGACGGTTTCTTTTCCTTTCTTTTCCGACACGAGTCCAGGATCGAATGATTAAATGGAAGGCAAGTTAGACAGTGGAGAGCAGCAGAATTGTGTCGGTGTTTTCAAAATGCAAAGGACGTATTTCTGAATGTTTCTCCTCGTAGTGCATGACTTCCGTGAAATAATTACTCGAGGAATAATCGCAGTGGAGATGTGTAATGAAGCAGTCCATAAAATGTTATGATGAAAATACAAATAATATTCTATCATATTTATATTGTGTTTGATATGAATGAAACATGGGTGATTGTTGGTCGTGAGGTGAGACTCTAATCCACTATCTTTTTTTCATTATTCAAGAAGGGCATTTAAACTATGCTGAGTGGAACAGGCTAAGGTCAGTCTTGGAAGATTAGGGTAATTATATGGTAGGCATAATTATAGTTCTTTAACATATTTACCTTAGTTTCTCATTAAGAATAATTGTCTAAGCGTATATGTGTATTTAAAAAAAATTATTTATTCGAAACGTAGGAAGTCTGTCAGTATTCACTGTCGATTATATCGTTTGATTTTAAATATTTCTCTGTTGTTTTTGAGAACTGTTTGCATTACTTTGATGCATTTTAATAAATAAAGATGAACTGGTGTGATGCCAGTCAAACTACCCATCTTACTTGTTGGTAATATGGGAAGCTTCCAGTGAAATAGTTTCCTAATAGTGAACAGCTTATCATTGGCAGACATATGATGAACCCTTACTGATTAATGTTAACCTAGATATCACGAAGACTGGACTTGAATTAGTGAGTCACTGAGAGCCAAAGTCACTGAACAAATATTTTTCTTTACCTTACAGTTCTTCAGGAGTGCATACGCAATACCTTAATAATAGACCCAAATCGAGACCTGTAGTTCAAGAGGTTAACTTTTTAGCCACTGACCTATGACTCACGAATTCATATTTCTTTCAACTCGCTCTAAAGTTCCACCACCATACAATGCCGTCAGCGGGCATTCACTTCACAGGCAACAACACAGACCCCACCTGTCACTAATTCCTAATGAAATCTAATAGCCTGCCAGTAATAATCAAGATATTGGTATTTAGATATAAGTATAAAACTTGGGCACTGTGGTAGAGTATAATTCCATAATGGATAAGACTTTATTTTGATAAATCACACAGTGTAGTACAGTTATATTAAATGATGACGTTTCGAGCACAAACTATTGCTCATAATCATATCAACTTGATATGATTATGAGCAATAGTTTGTGCTCGAAACGTCATCATTTAATATAACTGTACTACACTGTGTGATTTATCAAAATAAAATCTTATCCATTATGGAATTGGTATTTAGAATTGACATTTGTGGTGGTTTCGATTTATTTCAAAATGTATACTTCGCTACTTACCGGCAATACTTTGTTGAGGTTGTTTGGAAGAAACGTCTGTCCACTGATTCACAGTTTTCGCTAATTGTGTAAGTGAAGTTGGTCTATTATGAAATGTGTAGCGAAGTTCATAGATTGTTGCGTCGGTGGCATAGCGGTAGAGTGCTCACTGACCACGCAGGTGCTCCAGGGTTCGATATCCGGCCACCAACTCACTCCTTTACCTCACTAAGCCAGTAATAAGACTGGTAAAGAGGGAAGGTTGGACATGAGGCTAGCAACCCCATCCCGTAAAAATAAACACCACTGCTACCGAAACTTCAAGCCTTTGGCTTGAAGCCCTATATTCCACTGGGAAAGTAAAGGAATTAAAAAAATAGATTGCTATGTATTTACAAAGTTATGATTTAGATAAACTTCACATAGAATATTTAACAGACAGACATTTATCAACTAGGAGTACTTCCAGAGATCATTAGGGAGGCATTAAATTCGTATCAGTAGACGTGGGACTTTGTTTCTACTCACTGTGATCGCACTAATGTATAAACAAATTTTTTTTTGATGGCGCTTTTTAGTGACTGAAGTTCCTGTCCCATATTTACTCTTCACTTCACCATATCTGTGATTTCAATCACCAAAGGTTCCAACTTAGTTTTTGTGTATGAATGAATGGCACAATACTCTCTGTCTAACATACTTAACATCTAATCATTCGTAATATGTTTAAAAGGTAGGTAAAGACAAAGCTGCGTTACCCATCTTTCCCGCCATTTCTTTTTTTATATAAATTAAACCATTCTAAGGCTTCCTGCCGATTGCCTCCAACCATCTAATAGCAAAAATGTGTTTGAAATTTATAAAATTCATTCGAATTCGCTTGTCCAGAAGTTTAATGTGTATTTGTTACGGCATAAAAACAGGTTTATGACAATTTATTTCAAATTGATAAATAACAACAAAATCATTTTCAGCTTAAATTTGTTTATTCTCGAAAACCAAGAACATATTGCTCACATTAAAATATCTTATTCTGGTAAACAGTTCACCTTTTCTGATAAAGATATCTGACAGTTAGTAAATAAGAAAATACTTTGAAATGATTACTTTAAACGGTGATAAAGTTAATTTATTAAGCAGATGTTTTAGTGCTACAAAAAGCTCCTGTTAATCATCAGTGGATAGATATACATTCACTTGTGTTTGAGTATATATATTGGCAACAGAAGTGTTTATCTGTGTGTATGTGTGTGTTGTACAGAGACATTGACATGAGAAATTAACTGTGAATGCTTTCAATTATGCCTTTAGATATCTGCGTAGTTTGCACCATTGAGGCTACAATGTTAGGAGCGAGATTTATTACGAAGATGAATTCTCATGTCGTTTTGAAGGTAATGGTGCGTCGGTGGCACAGCGGTAGAATACTCGCCAACCTCGTCGTGTGGTTCGGGCTTCAATCTCCGGCCACCGACGCACTCCTTTACCTCATTAAGCATGTAGTAGGATAGGTGAACACGGAAGGTTAGGCATGAGGCTAGCAACCCCATTCCGTGAAAATAAACACTACTGCTATTAATGCTTGAAGCTCTATGTTCCACTGGGAACGTAAAGGAATAAAAAAATAAATAATAAATAATTTAAAGGCAATAACTGAAATAAATTTAAACAAAGCTATCTTCTGTAGATCGTAAAGAAAACCTAGTACAAATTAAAACGAAATCTGAAATAGCTAAACACTAAGAATGCCGTAAATTTTCAATATTTAATAGAAAAGTTTGATTATCCTAACAATGATATTTTGGTCAAATACTAATTGTGTGGAAAAAAACTGAATTAAACATGCATTCACTTGTCATGAAATCTAGTGAAGTCGAATTCATAATACAGATGCCAACTTCATTATTTCCTGAAGACGTACAATGATACTGCTTTTAATAAGAAGTCGTCTTCGGAGCGATCACCTACGTTACCCATTTCTAGGTCCCAAACAGCAATATTGTCTGTTCCGTTACTACACAGCTGGTGTAATGGTGATGGAAAGAAGTGGTATGTCAAAGATTCAATTAACAGCCAAATAAAACTGAAAACCAAGAAGCACACGGTCGGCTGTTTTATTTCACTTCCATACTCTTAGAAATGTACACACAGGATCTCACGGTAGATTCCGGCTGCCATCTATTAGTTGGTTGAATGGCAGTGTACTGTCACTGAAACCTTAAGGTCCCAAATTCAATTCCACTCAAGACGGTAGATGTGTACTAATGAACAGGTTTGCACCATGATGATATCACTGTCCTATACTCCTTGGTCTTCAACAGCTTTTTAAATTATCTCGACTTTTGTCGTGACTCCCAGTCTGACTTGTAGGAACTGATGGGAAAGATAAAGTGAACTCAATTAACATGGCGGCAGGACTGGCATAAACAACCCTTGAAGACTGACATTAATCTAAACTATGCGTATCATTAAAATAAGTTTTTAAAAGTATATCTCCTTCTAAAAAAAATAGTTAAAGCCATTAAAATAATGAGAAATTTAATGATAGAGAAAGTCATCAGAGAACAAGGCAGATTTAAACTTATTGATCGGGCAGGAGAAAATTTTAGGTGGGGTTAAGAAAGCGGTGAAGGTCAATTAGGTGTGTAACTACTATTTGGTATGCATATAAAACAAAAAAAAGTTCTTGCGTATACAATAAAGACAGGAAACAATACAAAGGGAAAGTTTAAAAAGAAGGTTGGTTTACATGCTTTAATCTTGTGATTTATTTGGATTCACTTATCGGTATGAGGATATCTTCCATTTTCCTCTCATCTACTGATTTCCTGGTGCATAGGTGGAACACAGTGGTATTTGGTAGGAAGATTGTTTACATAGCAAAATTGACGTGCAGTGATGGAAAATTAAAGGACTGAAAAAAAGTAAAATTTAATTTTGCAAAAGTTATTTGTATTCTGCTTCTTTTATCTTCATTGCATGCTTCGCATACTGTTTCATAGGGATATTCATTCCTTCTCTTGTTTCAACCTTTTCTGCTGCTTTACTATTCAAGATTTCTTTTTTTATAGGGGAAGTTATCAATGTACTACTTACAAATTCTTGTCATCAGCGTAGGCCGAACTTCAGTAAAGTGGGGTTTGAGCGTGGTTTACTTTACTTACACGCTGATCTTAGGTGTTACAGACACCCAGGAATAAATTGAGCAGTGAGGCTCACTAAATAATTGTAAAATTATTTAATATAAATCCGGTATGTTCTAAAAATTAAGGTATGGTCTTTTCAAATATCTTTTTCTATAAGCCACAGTGTCTAACTTTTCAATGATCTTAGTACAAGATTCTAATTTGTTTCATATATCACTTGAATGTATATATATATATATGCATATATATAGTAGTGGTCTTCAGCAAAATTCCAAGTATTCCTGCAGAAGAAAATCTTTTTCTGATTTGAGGAGGGACAGAAAAAGTATTAAAACAATTTATAATACAATTTTAAGATACATTTTGCTCATCATCATGAACCAGTTATCTAGTAAAGATTTTATTGTAAGAAGGTCGGTGCTTTGTAATACTACGATTTCCTTACAACGTTCCTTAATGGAGGACTGACTTATAAGGACAAACAAAATGTATGTTAAAAGTGTACTGTGACTAGTTTTTATTAAATATTGTAGATTGTTTGCAGCTGATGATAACCAGCGAAATAGGGTGGATCAACGTTATTCTGCACGCATGATTGTTCTGCCTGTGTTCAAATTTATAAAGTAGTATTCGTGTATGAACTTCTGATTTCCTGAATACACTACGATTTCATTCAGCAATTTTATAGTGGTATTTTACTTCTGCTGTGGGGAAGATTCCTCACTTCAAAAGCTTAACCGTAACCAGAAGGAAGATAATAAAGTGATATTTTAACCTCATGATATTGGTTGGCAGTTGTAGATTCCAGTACTGTGGGCTACTGAACAAGAAGTCAAAGAAAGGGACTAACTGTCCTATAGTAACTGTCAAACACTTTTAAATGGAAGTCACTTTTAGGCGTTCTTTGTTAATTGTAGTACATTTTAAAGCTAATTAAAGAAGTCTTTTTAATTCCATGCTTTAAAAATTTCAGTCAAAGTAAAATAGCACATAAGCTCAAATATGCATTTCATATTTCTAACCAAATAATTTACTTAGCATTGCGATAAAACATTGTTAAGTTCTCAGGAGCAATTAAACTTTTCAACATACATTTAAATTCATTTCTAGTTTGATGCTTTATTTAGGGATTATAGGGAGAATTAAAGTGAGATAATCAGATTATATCAGTCCAGCTAAGTGATACAACAGGATTTCATCATGAGCTGACAGTGGTTAGAGAACCATTGGAAAGCCGGGGAGTACTGGACAGCTGTTTCGTCCTGGTCCGGGACTCTTCACCGGTACGCAACCACCAACAGGGTTCGAACCCAGGATCTCCTGGTTACAAGGCGAGCTCGTTGACCATTAAGCCACTGAGATCTGATCTAATGGCCAGCACATGAATTCCGACTTTGTTAATTATTACCTAAAATAGTTTTTAAGTAAAATTATTGCCTCAGATTCTTTCTTGTTCATTTCTCTGTTGAAATATTTTATCAACAGTCAGCGGTTATGGGGTAAATATTTTATGTCGACATACTCCTTACGTGTCTGTATGGATCCTTTCAAAAAACACTGCTACATGAAAGTGAGGTACATATTTTGTCTTTTGATTTCCAGTGGTTTTACGGTTTGTTTCAAGATTGTGATAAAGCAAAGCATTGATGTAGTTGAGGGGATTGTTAAAAACAATACAAGATAAAATAATGCAAATAAGAGAGATGAATACAGTTATGCTAACAGTAAATGAACTAGGATGTGTAACGCAAATACAAAGTGGAAGTCAATCTTTCATAATGTAGTGAAAAATACATGAATGGTTTATAATAGTTTTGGTGACGTAACAGAGAAGATGAATCACAGTTCCTAACTAATTATGGATAGTTATCAGTACAGTAATGATTTTGGAACTTTGGTGTAATTGAATCACTGAACTTCTCCTCGTCATTATAGTTGTATGATTCGGTGATAAGGAGAGAAAAACACATTTTTTAAAGACTACTACTGAAAGTAAAAGAAAATTGATTTAATTTCGACTTACTTTTGATGTTGTTCATTGAAAACTCCGTAATACAGTTGATTAAATATTAAGAGTTTAGTTTCAACTAAGTAATACTTCATATGATAAAAGTTTCATTACTTTGATTGGATACTAAGTGATCACTAATGTCATGCATCTACGCCTTCATTCATTTAATGCATACTGAATTTCATTAGTCGAGTTCACAATGTGGTTACTGTGCTGGGTGACTAGCCATCATAGTGCACTGTGACCTGTCGTTAGCTGTTTGGGGGCTATCAGCAGGATGTCTTTGACCTAGGTCTGCACTGAACGAAGGACTAGACATGTGAGATTATTGCCTACATAGTTCCAATCGAAGTACCTATCATATTTCCGTAGGAGGTCAGTCATGGGTCCGAGCAGCTGAGTGGCGATATCATTGATTTTAGTACTGGATGACTCTTGTTCAAATCTCAGAAGTAGCATGACTTTCTTCAAGATTTCATTAGATGAAATAACTGATCAATTCTATGAATAAGGCTATCTGACACTGCCTTTGTGTATCTAACTGATTATCTACGAAATGTGTCTGATAAAGACTGGAGTTGAAAGAAATTATGTTTTAGCTTTCTATTTCCCTGGATTACTATATATATAGTTCTTTATAGCGTTATTTTTTGAACAGCCAACAGTTTATCATTCTTTAATGCTTACACTATCAGTAAAAAAGTCAATATTATAATGGCCAATAGTTTTAAAATCTCAAGTTAGAAACTTCTAAATTTTTAAATTATTGTTATCACTTTCACTTGAAGGTTCATCATAAATGTTTGTAACATTTACGGTCAAGATTTCATTTATTAGGTGAAAGGAAAAATACCGAGTACCATTTATATATTTAAATAACCTTTTTGAATTCATTTTGTGAATTTATTTTATTTCATATGATTCCTTTAGCTGCATGTAACCTGAATGATAAAAGATATAAGTTATCATCGGGATATGATTTTTAGCCTGCTCATATTGCTCATATAATATCATAACCCTGATATGATTATGGACAATAAATTGTGCTCAAAGCATCAGCAGCAAATATTACTGTATAACACTGTGAGACTTTATCAAAATAAATTTTACTCATAATGGAATTGTACTTGTAAAGTGCTTTGCCTAATGATCGCATTATAATCAAATTTTATATATTGATCTAGTGTGCTGTACTAGCTAAGCACTGAGCTATGGTACTGTCAAACGAAGCTGAACCTTCGCACTCAAAAGAAATTTGTCCTACCCCTTTCTCTTCTATGGTCTAGGTAGACTTAATCAGAAAATTCGAACTTCTCAATATTTTTCAATTCTTCACCCCCTTCATATTCTTATCATGTTATGTTTACTCAAACCATTTCAGAATGTGTCCGAAAATCGTAGTAGAAATTCGTCTCCTTCTCTCTTTCATATGCACTTGCTTCCTCATGTACATATGAATCCTTAAGCTCGTTCACATTTACCGAGAAGTGGTTTAGTTCGATATAATTTATTGAACACACTATTTTTATTTAGAATAATCGATTTGACGACGAAAGCATGTTCAGTACAATAAATACTACCGATTCATAAGTGAATTACCAACGCACGCAAGACTAGACATGTACCAACAGACAAGAAGTGTAGGTCAAGTAGATTATTTTACTTAGTGAATAAGAAATATCATCATAATTTTCACAGAAATGTTTCAGAAGTAAACAAAATTAATATTCCAATTTTACAATCAGCATTTGGGATTTTCATATAGCCGATTGATTCCCTTTATTAGTTTGAATAAAGAAAAAGCGAGGACATATTTTCAGGATATTACGAGATCGTTTTATTTTGTGGATTCTCTTCAACTGAGCACGTCCTACACAAAATCAGTTATCACTTTCAAAATTTCTGAACCTACTTTTCACAATGAACTCGAATCATAGGTAGAAAGTGTAGGCAATAAACTTCCGAAGATAATGTAAGTAGATGAATTACTCAGTGTTAAAAGAGTAGCTATTTATTGAATATTTAGACAGGAGGGGTCGAGTTCAGATTTCGCTTGGAAACAAGTATGGAATAGAGACGAAACACAAGATAGAGGAACTCAGTGAATTCATACATATTATGATGGAGAGTTCAGGAGTGTGTGTGTTGGTGGGGTTGAATTGTGAAGTGAAATTATCAAATAGATGAAATAATTTAATTCAGTAGATTTGGAACCTTAATAGTGAGTTGGTATCAGTGAGTGAAGATGAAAATCAAGACTGAATGTAATGTTATGCAACCGGACAAAATACAAAAGCTCATGAACAAAACAATTTTTGATTTTACAAGAAGTTCCTTACTGGAAGAATTTATTTCTGGGCATTGTGATTCAGTACTTTGTTTGAGAGTCTAATTATTGTGAATAATATTTTAAAATGTATCAAGATAACTATGCATAACAGTCAATGGAAATTGTTAAGAGTTATTAAATATCCTCTGAATTGCCTCAACTTCCGGTAGTAATAAAACCAATGTGACAGTACTTATAGTTAGATGTAGAAAGACTGCACAATCACTGTAGCATTATTTCCTAGTGAGATAATTATTATGTATATGTATGTAAAGTTGCATTGTAAACTGGGTTATAACAGTTCTCCTTGAATGAAAAAGAAATCATCCACATAATTTCTTTTCTGTTGAGTAAAATGCATAGTTGCAAATGTGATAAACTGACAGAAGCAAACTGATAAAAACAAACAAACAGTTAAGCCATTCTAGTTTACATTTAATTAGATTATATGTAAGTATTGACCACTACAAGCCATCTTCATTAAGTTTAGTGTCAGAATTTATTAGACATCGTTAGCCTTTCGGAAACAATATAACAGTTTCACACCATAGCGGAGCTGTAGCTGTTTTTTTTCCTTCACGTTACTCAGTGGAACATAGGGCTTCAAGCTAGTGGCTTGAAGTTTCTATAGCAGTGTTTATTTTTACAGGATGGGGTTGCTAGCCTCATGCCCAACCTTTCCTCTTCACCAGCATTATTTCTGGCATAGTAAGGTAAAGGAGTGCGTCAGCCGGGGGTCGAACCCCGGACCATGTGCATGGTTGGCGAGCGTCCTAACCGCTATGCCACCGACGCTGTAGATGTTAGTTCATTAAAACGACTAATAGCAAGACTTGTTTTCAAATAAAGTTGGTTTGTTTCCAAATCTCTTAATTTTGTTAAATGCACTACACAGGTAAACAATATTACTAATTACTTAGTAACCTTACAAATACAGTTTATTTCCTCATGAAAATTTTACAATGAAGCGTCACTAATTGTAAACGTGTACATGCTGTTGCACTATTTAAGTAATAGTGTTATTTTAGAAAAAGATTCCTCAGTTTCTCCGCGACATTATTCCCATTTTCATTTAAATGTAAGTGTGGGCTTATGCTTACAGAGTCATCCAAGTTAGTGGCAAAATCAGGTGGTTTGATGTATGAATTTAAGCATTTGGCGATGTTAAACTGGTTACTGAGTTTCAAGATAACTTTGAAAACTTAATTAAAATATAATTTTGCTTTTTATTTTGTTTAGCCACCCATCGTTGTATTGAACGTTTCAGTGATAGAAGCTAAAAACCTCGAGGCAAAAGATTTAAATGGTAAGTGTACTAGACGTTTTCTGTTGAGCTTTAAGGCAGCTGGCCAACTGAGATAACAGTTTTTTGTTTTCATCTTTGAAGCGAACTCCAAATTATGCGAATCTCTGCATTCGGATTTAGATTCAATCAATATTTCTTTGTGAAAGCCTAAAGTTTGCAGATCAAAGTGAATTGTATTAAGTTATAGTTTTTACCAGTTTTAAAAATTTCATGGTTCACTTTCACAATTTATGGTCCCTGTTTTCATAAAATAACAATAATAATCATTATTATATCTCAAGAATTAAGGTTCAGAAATATTACTGGCCAAAAGACAAATAACAAAAAAAAGCAGAACTCATTTAAGTTTACAAAGTGTGTATTCATGTGAAGTTAACCAGGTCATCGGAAGGAATTAAGCTTTCATTTTATGGTTACAATTATTGTTTTTCTGTTTAAGGATATTAGACAATACAGATTGTTGAAGGTGAATAGTTTGATTTCAGTCTTTACCAAAAGTTTGTAAATCTCAATTGATGCAGGGAAGAAACTATGCAAACAGGTGCTAGTTGCAGTATTTTCTGAAAACTTGAATTAAGGAGATCTGATAAATGAGGGTTAAAATAAAAATATATTTTAAATCGGTCGCACAGGCTCACCAAATGAGTCTGGAGTTTCGACCGTTAGGTTATTAAGCGATTACAAATGACATACTTCAGTAAGGGATAGCATAATTTATTCAGGAAATAAACATAAGTATGTATTACTGCCATTATGCGTACACAATGTATATACATTTTCTAGTTTGACCATAGATCGATATCAGTTAGAGAACCATTAAAAACCAACAGGAAGTGCTGGATGGCTGTTTCGCCCTAGTTTTTGACTCATCGGTAGTACGCATCCACTGGGGTTCGAACCCAGCACCTGCAGGTTACAGGACGTAGTTCCTGAAGTTCTAGTGAGAAGTCGTGACCAGTGAGGTACATTCAGTTGGGAGTGAGGATAGACCTCCCGCCGATGACATTGGTTGTTGGTCGCGCTAAAATCACGAATTGGTAGAAGTTGGAATTCATGGGCTGGTCATTGAATCGGATCCCAGTGACCGAATGGTATACGAGCTTGCACCGACCCGGATTCGAAACCCAGTGGGCGCCTACTAACCATGTGTTACAAACTAGGACGAAACACCTGTCCAGTACTCCCTGGTTTTCAGTGGTTCTCTAACTGATGTCGATTCGTGGTCAGACTTGGAAAACTAATCAAGTCCTTCCAAATAAACTCTTGAACATACACATAATACGTGTATGTTGCAAAGCCCATTGTAGATATGATAGAAAGGATTAGTAGCTTAAGTGGATGATATTGATGTGGTTGTGCTCTCTGATCAGATCATCCAGCTGAGAGAACACAACTGTGCCAACAAAGTTTATTGTCTTTTTAAAGTTATAAATTTTATTTGTTTACACTGTTCAGCACCTTTGCTATGTTGTGCAAAGTAGATTTCATTATAAACTCTCATTATTTAGAGAAATGTTGAAATGGGGAGGTTGTCACATACACCTGTTTCGCAATATACAGTGGAGTGTGTCTACAGACACACAAAGAACGAAATGTTGTGCTCTAAAATTTTGGTTGCACATTTCAGCACAAAATATTAAAACAAATATTACCACATTGCTCAGAGAGTAGGATTAGCAAAGCAGCAAAACCTAGCCAAGTTGATAAATGATTAGCTATGTGAATGTGTCTACCTGTATTTAATTTAGTAGTATAACTTCAGCAATGCGCAGTATTAAGTAATGTTAGTATTCCTTAGAGAATATTTGTAAAAACTAAAAGCTATAATGCTGTTTATTACAATGTTAGACAAGTAATATAAAACTATTCTGATAAAGGCACATAACTCAGAGTCTTCTTTTTCACTGTATTAATGTCGTTGAATATACATATATATTGTCCTTTTTATGACTATCATTAAGAGATAAGAATGATAGACCCAGATATTCAAATGGTAATTATTCAAACTGAAAAATAGAATTTTAGTATTCACTAACTGGAATATTTTAATGTAAGATTAGTTAGGAGACTAATTTCCATATTTAATTTCTTCTTTAAAAATTTCAACAATTACTACTTAAAAAATGAAGAATATATATTTCTGTAAGTTGAAGAAGGATTACAATAACTGAACTGAAAGAAAAGTAGAAGATAATAAGGGATTTTGTTTTTATACAAACGGGATGAATTATTGTAATACCAGTGTTTGTATGAAAAGAGCTGTATCACTGCATAATAATACAACTGCTTATATAGTAAAGATAACAAAGAGAATGAGAGACTTCCTATTCATAAACGAATCGGGCATGTGTATAATTAGTTAATTAGATAAATGAAGTATAAACAAAAGAAGACTTATAAACGAACTTGATTAGTTTCAATTAGAGTTTCTTCAGGCTTCGCTCTAATTTACATAGCTTTATATATGTATATAGTATCAAGTAATGACGGTGAATTTTCCGGTCAGTGACAGATGTTAAAGGGTGTCAATATACTAAACATAACAGTCATAATAATAATAATACCAATGATAACAACAATATAAGCACTTGACGCAGATGGGAAAAAGAATAATGAAAATAGCCTGATAATGGAAAAAAATTCACTAATTGAATTAGGTCGGAATCTTATTGTTTTATAAGTTACGCAATGCCAAGTGTAAAATGAATAGACAATTGAATTTTGGATAAATATGACATGATAAGTGTGTAAAAGTGGTGGAGAAATGGAAGGCAGTGTCAGGAGTTTTGATTAGTTTATTAAGTTTATCTAGACCATGGAGGAAAAATAAGGTGGAACAAAATTCTTTTGAATTCAAGGACTAGAGCTATTCCAACTAATTCCCATAGCTTCAGCTATATGTAGAATAGTTAGAATTCCGTTCAGAATATTAGATGGAATACGAAAAACACCTATGAAAACCTTCCACTTAGTGAACAAGACCAGTCAAATGAGATAAAACGCAGTGCTTAGCCGAGAAAAGTCGCATTTGTAGTCTTTCACAGACCTTTATGACCTTTAACCGACCATTCAGGGGGCTAAATGGCAATGTTTTTGTCAAGTTGGAAATATCTTTTCACCATACAGCTTTCTCTATAGAAAAGAAGAAAAACAAGGAGAGCTCTAAAAATGAGTTCGTTAGTAGTCCTGAGGTGTGTTCATACTTGATGGCAGGGCAAGATTTACTGCACTGCCAGTTACTAAGCTTGCAAACATTTAATCAGCGAGAAGTATTAATATTTTTGAGAAAACCTAAGGAAAAGACACTACGATAGTCAAAGATTACTGTTGTGATATTCCAGTGACATCGTAAGTCAGCTATATCCCATACTCACTTCATGCTTTAATTTTTGTTTGCACTTCACGCTGCAGTTACTTTTGTCACGCTGCTGTTTACATTTCAAATTTTATATTTTTCATTCAAATACATTATCTGTTGAATAAAACTAATCTTCATGTTTCTATGGTTTTAGGAAGGTAATTACTGTTGTTTAAAATATGTTCTTGACTGAATAAGCCGAAAATCTCTAGCCCGTTGAATTATGATAATTTTTCTGCTTTCATGAAATCAAAATCAAAACATGGTATTGTTTCACATGTCATCTACCTACTTTTTTGCCAACAGAGTCATAAAATCGGAAAACTTTTGCTTTTAATCTACACTTTGACAAAGCACTGTTAGCATTCTGTGTCCCTTAAAAAACAGTCTTGTTTTGATTTTCACTTATTTAAAAAAACTCAAGCTAGAAGATAATGTTTATTCCATTTATCGTTAATAATATTTGACGCAATAGGAGACTTAAAGCTATACAGTTCAGTGTAATTTATTGCTAATATAACGCAGAGTGGTAATTAAGTAATGAATTTAGCAAAATGATGATTTTGAGAAAATTTTACAAACGCAGACCTATAAGAAAATCCAGTCAAAATTACAGCATTTACAGATAATGACTTCTTAAATTTATGCACTCATTAAAAATTGTAGCTTCTATCCTTTATATGTGAATACAGCAATTTAAACAAAGGCAAGAATTTCTACACTCAATTCCTTTTATTAATTTGAAAAAGGAAAAAACGGAGGTATTTACTGAGTAGAAAGTGGTCATTATAATTAGTGACTGCCAGCAGTCTAAAAATGACTTACATTATTATAAGCAAGTGTAAATATACAACACCACTCAAAATTACTTCAACTAGAGAGGTATTTAATAATTCTTTAGACAGCAATAAAACAAGAGGAATAAACATAGGACACTTAGTGTCGACAGCTAAAAGGACAGTGTAAGGATAGTGTAAAATTAGTCGCAAGGATAAGGCTGCAATCTTTTGATAACAATGGCTCTAGTTGGAGGAATTTCGAAAAATGTTATATTTTCTTACTAATATGTAACAGTGTGTGACTTTTTGATTGTTGGTAGTTGGAGAAAAACTGTGAAATACCACAGTCTGCTTTATCTTGGGTTCTATATTCATCGCCAATCGATAGCGATTAATGATAAGTTTCCAAGTGCTGGTTTTTGGCAACTTGACTGATTCCTGGAGTTCTAGTGATAAGTCATGATCCCCACTGTCCATAGAAATGGGTAAGAGGACATATACTTGCTGACAAATTTGGTTGATGGTGGCGCTTGATACTGAGAGTCGACAAAATTTAAAACTTATGGGATATTAGAACGCATACCAGTGGCTGAGTATTAATGTGATTGTAATTTCAAATTCTAACCCTCAGGGAGTGTGTACTACTGAAGTATCCCGAAGTGAGATAAAATGGCTATTTGAATTTCTATAGTTCTCTACCTGATATTCATCAATCTTTAGGTATAACTTAAAATCATTCAAGTCCATTCAAACCAACACTTGAGAATTTTTTATGTTAATACAAAGCTGAAATTTGCCCACTTGTTGTGTAGTTTAAAGAAGATATTGTGAAAAGTTTTTAAGAATGGTTTTGTGTCTTTTCCGTTGTCTTATTTCATTCTAAGGTATGCGTATACTTTTATTTTTCAAATAGGATTTAGTGATCCATATTGTATTTTGGGAATCGTATTCGGTCGTTATTTTGGACAAAACGAAAAGTCAACCGTTTCAGATGCTTCTGTCAATAGTTCAACCACGATGACAGGTCAGAATGATACAGATAATATACACGCATCGAGTTCCATTCCTGTATCAGGGAGAAAGGGAATAGATAATAGTCATATGACACTTTCCCGTTCATCTTTCCGACGTTTCGGTCGGTCATTTCGTAAGCATACAAATATGAGTGATAAGGGACAAAATGTTCACAGTGATTTGCAAAAGATTTCTGGTTCTAATTGGTCAAAATCTGTGGCGAATAAAGAAGGAAATGTCCCAATCGGTGTGATGAAATCAACTCAAGTCAAAGAACAAACATTGAATCCTGTATGGAATGAAACATTTCGACTGTAAGTAAATTTTCGATTTAATTTTATTACACATTGGCGGTTGGATTTATAAATTAATTAATGTCCTTATAATAAAGGTTTTTGTATTTCCCAATGAATGAAAAACAAAACGATATTGTTTTTACTGACGTTTCACTATTTAATGCTAATAGCTTTATCAAAGCATTATTGTATTAAACCGGAATTTGCAAAATCTCAGCATATATATAACAAAGAGTTAAGGGGTGAGAAAATAGACTACTTAGGTCAAGTTAAAAGCACATATTGAAAGCTAAAATACCAATGAAGATCACTAAACCAAATAACAAAGGTAATAGTACATCTGTTATGGTATCAAAATGAAGTTTACTAACTTGATCATCGTTCGTGAGTCTGGGGTCATTTTTCGTTGTCAAGTTAGTCATTTGGCAAAGGTAACAAAATCAAGTGTAGATTGTTGGATTTGATCAGTGTTTAAAATTATAAAGGCAGTGTGTGTTTACATAGTGAACTTGCATATCATATTCGTGTTGATTTTGTCACTTCATGGGGGAGGGAGGTGTTGTAACCTGGTCAGTTTCTGTTTTAGTCCATCATTCCTATTCAGGCAATTTGGATTCCACTTGATATGAAGTGCTTCTGATATTAGACGTTCTTTATGATTTCTGAAATCTTTTTTCTGGATTATTTCAATATTGTCAAAATCAGTTTTGTGACCTGATTCTATTGCATGTAGACCTATGGCTGATGATTTTTCAAGTTTTTCCAGTTTAATTGGATTTCTCGGTGGTCGAACAGGTGCTCTACGGTGTTCATTTCTTCTGATTTTGATTTCTCGAGATGTTTGTCCGATGTATATCGCATCACATTCCAAGCATTTTATTTTATAGACACAATTAGATAGAGAATATTTAGGGATCTGGTCTTTTATATATATAATTTACATAAATAATTAATGTCCTCTCTTTGTATCGGACTTTCAACTAGTAACATAACCCAAGACGTATTAAGAAGAGTGGTGAAGTTGGAATGGTAGAAGACAAGAGGCTTGGTAAAGGAATGTTTCTTTGGAAATTAGTATCTCTATATAGCAAAATTATGTGCACCTTATCTTCAAATCATCATTTGCACAGATCTTCTGTGTTGTGCTGCTTTTGTCCTTTGTACTGTGTTTTCTTGTCTTCCTTTTCATGTCTCCTGCGTTTCACCGCAACGTTGAATAATTTGCTTTCGTTGACGTCAAATCTATCTCTCCACTATTTGATATTTTTACGCCGATGGATATCTCTTTATACAGATATATATATACTACTGATAAATCTTATCAGCAGCATACGCCACACAACTACACTGACGAAATATATTGCTTGCGTTAAAAAAGTATTGTTGTCTGTCATCAGAAAATCACTGTTATAAATAAATTACACTATGTAACTGAAAGTACATTGTGTTTTATATAGACTTCTATTTTAGTTTGAGACTTCTAACAAGACAACATCATTTGACATCATAAGAATTTTCCAGAAAGACATTTTAGATTACATTAAAATGTAAAATGGACGGAGAAATAAAGACATAAAATAATCCAATAGACTTATTACGTCATAAACAAAATCTCTATTGTCAGTTGCCACACCCTTTCAAGAAATGTTAGTGTATAAAATTCATGGCTGTTTAGAAAAAGCCTA